>CP139507.1:349836614-350436614 GCA_021014915.2 Artemisia tridentata subsp. tridentata
TTTTTTGGGCCCGCGACAAGGTTTTGGGCCGAGACCTTGTGGCTCGGGGGATGACTTGGTTAGCCTAAATTTGGACATACTTGATTTATTTATTTGGCTATTGCCATCAGGGTTGACCTTAGTTGACCCGACTAGTAAGCCCGAGAGAACATTTGGGTTGTGTGGGATGGGGTTTTAAAAATTCATTGCCCCAAAAGGGAATGAGTTTTGTGACTGTGGCTCGAAAAGAAATAGACTCGTTTTGTTTTGACTAATACGGACGCAACTTGGACTAAATAAAAGAAAGGAAATAGACTCTTTGTGTTTTGTAAACTATTACTCTAATGATTTTTATGGAAATGAATCTATGATGTTATGCAATGTGCCTTTCTTAGTTATATCCCTTGTTTTCCCGGCTTTGACGGGGTGTGACACCATGTCATTGAGGCACCAATGGCTTTGACACTTTCTGTGGAGGTGTAATTGTTTCTACGTCGTCCCCTTCTGTTCATTTTTTGTTATGATTTATAATGATTTGTGCACATGACCATTATGTATATGTATGTACAGTCTCGTACTCGCATATGTATTTTGTTTTGCAGGGGGCGTATGGATGCATCATAGATTCTGTTCTGTTCTGTTCTGGATATGATTAGTGACTGGTTTGTGCGTGCCATGCACCCCATTTCACTTATGGTACAATGGAGTCTGCAGCTCCTTGTACAACTTATGATTTGACGGATATATGGATATTATGTGACTAAGCATGTGGCATGCTTTCTGAGCTCTATGGGCATTTGTGTTCTGTTATATGATTATTATTCTCTGTTTGATTCCTTTGACTTCAGTATGATCTCCTTATGGTTCACTATGCTTTGCTCCTTAAGATATATGACATTTTGTTCAGTTGATCCTTGATCTCTTATTCGGTTGGCAGATGATATTCATTCAGCGGGAACTTATGTTTCCTTTTCCCTATACTTATATATGTTGATTATTCATTGGTTATATCTGTTCACTGGGCTTTTTAAACTCAGCCGCATTTCTTTTTCTGCGGCAGGTTTTAGATTGGAAGTTGTAACACCCCCAAATTTGGTTTGTGGCAGCGGAAAAGTAATTTGGATGTTACGGTGAGGATCGAAGTTCAAATCTCAGAAAACGGCCCGGAAAGGGCGTTTTGAAAGTTATATGTCATTCAAAATAATATTTTTGATACAAAGGTAAATCATTTGATTTGAAAACCCCATAAAAAGATGTGATAATTTGGAAAGAATGACATATTTGATTTTACACCATTTAAGTTATCAGAGTAAAAGATGCCCGCTCCGTGTCTTGTCCTGCTCCGTTAATTACCTGAGATAAACATGCTTAAAACGTCAACACAATGGTTGGTGAGTTCGTGGAGTTTATAGAAAATATCTCTCTTTGAAAGGTGTATAGTTATAAGAGTTCTTCATGAAATAAATAAAGAGTTGCGTTATATAAAATCCACAAGTGAATAATGTATGATCTTCAAAATCATAAGTTTCATATTACAAATGCAGTTGAGCTACGTTGTTATATGCTCGAAATGGGATGTTGAATCAGCTTTTAGATGAAATAATATACCAAGCATTTTGAGTTGTCTGGTGTAGAATTTTTAGTTAAATCACATATGATAACAATTAAAGTTCAAGTACGAGATTCATAATCATATCACATAAATTAATAATAGTCTAAAGTCTGAGATCTATCAGTGAAAAGTGGTGGTCTTCTAATACAGCTGTATCCTATATATATGAAACATTCATATATTCATAAAGTTATATTGCCTTAAGCCTCATGACACGCAAAACGTTAACAGAGTACCGATAAAACGGAGTGTTCACCAAATTAATGACGAAAGTTTATTGCCCTCGTGTAATAGGTGATTTGCCACTTCCTATTTTTCTCAAATATAGCGCATCGCGACTAATACGACTAGCGATTAAGCATTCCGTCACAGTATTAGTGGGATAGGTTGTCAGTCCTCCAACAGGTTTCGAAGCTGTTGCTATATTCGCGCTCACCGCAGTGATTAATGGCTCATGATAAAGGGACTTTTTGGCAATAAGGGGTGCTTAGGCAATATGGGTCTCAAGGTTCATAAAATACACGTATTCTGATCTTGGCAATTATTTCCAGTGAAATATAGAAATATTATAATAAGTAACAGTTCATTCATTTGTCACATGAATGCATACAGTAATCCTCAGTATCATGTTACATCAAGTAGTTCAGAGATGTTATGTTTCAAGTTCCGTGTTTAAGCTAGACAGACAATTTGCACATATATTGAGCATGTATTCTTTTCAAGCATGATTTCAATAGGTAAAGCATAATTGATAATTTTGAGTAAATCATAAGAGATTTCAAGTAATATAAAACAGTTAAGCATGTATCTCCCCCAAAAGAATTATTAAAAACAAGTATTAAAAGAGGGGGCCACGACTCACCTGGAGCGTATCCGGCAAGACGAAATTATAAGATCGAGTAAACTATCACGGAAACTTCTTCAATACGAGACCTGAGTATAAGCGAAGTCTAAGAGTCTAATTTACTACTAATAGTGAACGTGGAAAGGATAAATCGTATAATGATTTGATCGGTGATGTGAATGTGTGATATGCTTAAAATGTCTCAAGTTAAAAATATAATACATCTATAATATTATCCCGGTTCTTATCTCGTTTGACCCAAAATATTACTTTCTCGAAATATGCTGAAATAATATGCAAGTGAAATTGCTAATATTTCTAATAGCGAAACTATAAATAAAGCATAACAAAAAAAAAATAAATGAAACATGCATATGAAATGAAGGGTGTAAAATGAAAATAAATAAGAATGTCAAATAAAGTTAATTAGGTCCTTGTCCTTTTCAGTTTTTGTACTTTTTAATCTAACTGTGATCGCGTTACGTCGTTAGTCCTCAGTTAAGTTCAAAGTCCCTAATAGTCCAAATCTGGTCCATATGTCCATATAAGACTCGGAGTTCAATGGTATGTCAATTTAAGTCCTTTGTAAACTGTTTTCACAGCTTCAGTCCATGGGTTTCATGGTTTGGCAGTTTTGGTCCTTCCAGTTAGTTCGCGTTACATTTTTAGTCCTTTTGCATAAAAATGACGGGAAAATATTCTGAAAATTTCTATAAGTTTATTAAGCTTATTTAAGTCTAATTTAATTGCTTATTATGAAAAGTGCTTATTTTAAATACAAAAGGGCCAAATTCGGAATTAAAGTTCATTAAGAAAATTTGGACCGTGGGCTTTGAAGCAAAGTGGGCTTATGTTTTGGGCTTATTTTTATGAGTCTAATAAGATTATAAAAGAGCTTATAACTCTAGCTTATCAAGTCAGCTTATTAATCGCTTATTGGGCTTATAAGCCCAACCGCAAAAATATATTAAGTTTTCTAAACAAAATTTGAACTAGCGGCTGGGGTTTGGATTAAGCTTATTCGAAGGCTCATACTAGCTTATGAGAGCAAGTTTAAAATGCGAAACATGTAGTTTGCTAGGTGATCGATTAGGTGGTGTAAAAATATGAGTGTGTCGTGTATATGGATTTGAAATTATATAAGCGTTTATAGGGTTGGTCGAACTAGTTTTTAACCAAAGAAATACTTAGAAAATTTATTACCCGGTTGGTTTATTAATATTGTTTAGTTAGTTTTGGCCATTCGTGAGGTTGGTGTTCCATGTAAGGCAAGTATATAATAAATCTATGGGTGATTATTAGGGTGTCATATGAGTGCTCAACTTTCATGTTCATTTCTTATTTTCTCAAAACTCGTACGTGAGTTTTAAATGTTAATCAATGCAAGCTAAAATTTGAGGTTAACGTGAGGTGGTGGTTTCTATTCCATAGAACAAGTTTTAACAATATGCATGGTTATACTCAGGTTATTGTGGGGTTCGAATATAACGGGTTCTTACATCTTAGTTAGGATTGATGCATGGAAGTTAATGTATGCTATTGAATGAGGATTAAATGGTGCATGCATGGTTTGCTATCTAATGATGAGAGCGAGTTGTGACACAGTGATGCATGTTACTTTGGATGAAACCACAGTATGATTGTAGAGGTTATGTTACACCTATATATGTTCGAATAGAAATTTTTTTTTTTGAAGCATGCATGGATGAGTGCATTCGTGTAAATTTAAAGTAAAAAGGGGTTTAGTAACTTACTACACTTTTGGACAAGATGGTGAGGGAAAGCAGTAGAAGTCGACTGGGAAGCAAGAGCGAGACAGTCTTCGTAGTTAACTAGGGTACGTTTACGCTTGATGGGTTCTTACCTCTATCGCGTTTATATAGATATTTAGCGAGTGAGAAAGATTGAGATGCAAGTGATATGGAGTAAGAAAGGTGAATGGGTGGTGTAGAAGGTTAGGTGGTTCGACAAGTTGTAGGCAGTAACCAGGCAGTGGGCTTTTAACGTGTGGAAAGCTTGTGTTTAAGGGTTCTAGTTCTTACTAACTTTGCATTCTCACGTTGTAATATACATAACTGCTATAGAGAAGTGTACTGTGAGAGTAAAGGAAGTGAAGGTAGGTGGGGCAAATGATTAGAAAGTGAGCTTTATAGAAGGGAGCCACATGCTTTTGTGGATTATAAAGTTCCACCAATTGAGAATACTGTGGTGTATGGGACACCTAGGCTAGCTTCTACAAACATAATAGGACAAGTGAATGAGGTGAGACGTGGGAAATTTTCCTTCTTTGGTTCGTTGGGTTATATAAATATACGTTTTATATTTTGACGAGTTCACAAATGGAACTAGCGAGCTGTAATTCTTCCTGTAGTCCTAAGGTCTTTTTAACATCCAAATATACTAACATGATTGTTAGAATATTGTAGAAAAAGGCTTGGTTCGAATTTGTTATGTCTTGCACCTTTTATTTATACGTTGGGTTTGAAAACGGGACGAACAAAAGGGTTGTGGTTACTGCACATTAGATCAATGTTGACAGCTGGGTTTTTGCTCGAGGGTAGCTAGTTGGGTAGTGCATTCGACGGTATAAAAACATGGATAGGTTAGGTTCGACATTTATAAGTTACGAGGGTGTGTAAGAAGGGTGTTGGCAATCGGGTTTAGAAAAGAAAGAAAAGTAAAGAAGTAAAAAAAAAAAAAAATTAGTAATGGAGTTGGACTGCGAGTTGGTGATGGGCCGTGTGGCATGGACCGGGCTGAGGGTCCGATTAGGTTGTGGCTTGGTTAGATCTAATGAAATGTAGTGTAATTAGTGTATGTTTAAATGTGATTAGTGTAAATTAGGGAAATATGAAATTGGTGATTTATAGATCTAGTGTAGATGGAGTTTTGTGAGTCACCGAGTCCCGAGGTACGTGTTGTCATTTAATACATGTTGCGAATGCGTAATGTGATAACGATAATAGTAAAAGAAAAATTTAAATTTCCCCGTAAAAATTGGGTTTGGTTAAACGGTAAGTCGAGGTTATAATTAATTAACAAGAATTATTAATATGGATTCTCGTGGGATCTTACAGTATCTTCCCCTAAATTTTGAACTTCGTCCCGAAGTTCAGTCCATGATAGGTGTTGAAAAATGTTGCGTTTTGAGGTAAGGGTTTATAGAAAATGTTGTCGAGAGATTGGTTATTTGAATATCAAAGTGGCGAGATTCCAACTAAATTTATTTGTAATAGACAGAATAAATTCGAATGTTTGGTCGATTGTTTAAAATATGGTTTACGAATAGTGAAAGTAATGGCCGAGAATAGGAGGTATTTAACACTTAATGTTTAGTGTTCCAATGGTCGATACTAGAGGATTTTTAATGGTAGTGATTTGAAATTTAATGATCGTGAATAGTAAAATAACGGGTACTATTTTTACCTACTTTTTCTATTTACTCTCTCCTTTTTCCTCCACTTTATTCCCTTTTCATCTTTTCACCCTTTTCAATTATTCTCATCATTCAAACTTCATCTTCTTCACCCCACTTCTTCTCCGAAATGCCACCGATCGCCATAGTCTTTGCAGCCATGTTCATCATTTTCGTCGTTGCTGGTTTGGTTCTTCTTCCCGGCGAAGATACCCGTGGCTGGATCGGATACTTGTTGGTTATCGTACCCCTCACAATCCTAGCGATTTTTGCGGATAATTTTTGGAAGTGAAGGTCGAGCGTAGGTGCTTAAAATGTAACTTTGTTGTGGATCGATGTAATGTGGAATAAATTCTTGTTTAGGTTTATGTTAAGTTGTTATGTTTAATAGTTCGCTTTTGTGTGTCTTCAGAATAATCAGGGTATTTCATCCTATGGCGGGTCTTGCTATTGTTGGGTTGGTGGTGGTTTTTGTTTCTGTAGTAGGCCAACCGATTGAAGGTTGTATGTTTTATGTTGTGTTTTATGTACTGTTAGCACTTTCGATGTTAATCATCTCGTTATGTATTAACCTCCAAGGTTTCTAATAAAATTTTATGTTGTTTGTGTTTGTCGTAGATTGTTGTGAATTTTTAAAGTTTCTAATGTTCGTAATTTCCTTGTCTTCATATAATAGTGAAATGAGGGGTGAGTGTAGATCTGACTGGGGTTGGTTAAAAAGTAAAGTTTATGAACAAATTATTTTATTTCAAGATTCTGTTGTTGGAATGAAAATTGTTATTAAAATTTCGAAAGGATAACTGTCCCATTTATAACATGATTCTTCCTAAATTATACATAGGTAGCTAGGCTATGTATAATTTAGGACCAAATGATGTAACTTTTGGTTCAGCATTTATGTTTCTTCAAAGAGTTTTATCTGGTTCAGTTATAATAATTTTGCCACAAGGTCAGACAGTTTCTGATAACAATAATAATATAAATTTTTGTTCATTTTTCGAGGATAAGTCAAAATTTTCTAAGATAATCTTTGAACATCTTGGATATATACTTAGGTTTTAAGTGAGATTCCATTGCAATATGGTAACAACTTAGTGTTTGATCATGATAAAATTAATTAAGTTCTTGAGGTATTATTAGTGTATTTGTTACATGGCGACTAATAATAGAGAGGTGTAATGGAAATAGACCTAGATTTTTATTATCATGGAAATATTACAAGGTAGATTTTTCACACGGTAGAAAGATAATTTTTTTTTTTTACACTTAGGTTACATCCATCGTACCTAAGGTAAATACAAACGGAAATACAACTTAGATAGTCCTAACTAGAGTTTATTTATTTTACAGCAGGAATCCATACATCTGCTTAACCTAGAGGTCATTCTTTGGTACTACTGGACTTTTTTAACGAGTCTTCATTCTTCTGCATCCATCCTGGCCTTCCAGTTGGCATTGTAGTTTGGGCAATGACTCTTGTAATGCCCTATTCCACCACATCCGTGGCATTTTATGAATGAATGCTGTTCCTTTCTTTCCATAGTTTTGCAGTCACTTGTCTTGTGGCCTGTCTTTCTGCACCTCCCGCATATTGCGGTGCAATAACCGGTGTGATGCATCTTACATTTTAGGCACAGAGGTTTATTTCCACGGTAGTTATCTTTGCTGGTAGGGGTGGTGACGTAATTTCCTTCAGTTTCGGGTTTGAGCCTTTGTTCGCGAAGATAGTCAATACGGTCTTGTAAATGATTGCGGATGCAAACATCATTGCGAAACTCACATTCGTTGAGAATAAAAGATCTTCCCTCCTCATGTCTTCGCTTTTGGTTATTTTTCTTGAGTGCAATATCTTGTCTAATTCTTTGAGTACACATGCGGATGGGCTTAGTTATTTTCCTTGAATTCTTTAGGCTAGTTGGCCTACATCCCATGAAACGTTCATGGTTATGCTTGCAAGGTATAACCTTCTTTCTCTCTTTTCTTGTCATGTCATTGTCGTTTGGATGAACTGTTGAGGTTATCTCTATGACTACTGCAACGATTTTGTTTACCAATTCCTCGATGGTTTTAGGGGTCATGATTGTTGTGGGCACCACACTGTTCATGTCGTCCATTTCCTATGAACATTACACGAAACGTTGATTTAGTGTTCACTTTATCGTTAGAATAATTCAAATAGCAAGGTATTTGTATATTAATGCTAACAATGTAGTCTTAATATGAAATCAAATCAACTGAGGATCATAGAAATACGATGTGTTTGGGTAGCATCGTAAAATAATAATCAACTCTTGACATGTAATTGTTAAGGAACATTTGAATTTATCTATAATAGTTGAAGTTCAACGACTTTCTCTTCAGAATATTGGTTCTTGGAATTCTAGGTTTTGTTGTTTAGTGGTGTATAATCAAGATAATGTCATAATAAGTTGGAATACAATTATCAAAATTGACATAACTCTAATAACTCGCTTGATTGATTTTTGCAAAACAACCAGCACAAGATCTTTTATTAATGCCTCATTGATTCATGTGGGTTATTTGTTTACCTAAGAGAGTAACAAAAGGTGAGGTTTTGCATGGCTCTGTGCTCTTACAGCATCATAGTAAGGTTTGGTGAGAAGAATTTGTTTACAACAGAAAAGTATAACAGAAGGATAGCTATTATACATTAAAGTCGAGTACAAGCTCTGAGAGT
This sequence comes from Artemisia tridentata subsp. tridentata, assembly GCA_021014915.2. NCBI lineage: Eukaryota > Viridiplantae > Streptophyta > Magnoliopsida > Asterales > Asteraceae > Artemisia > Artemisia tridentata. The sequence goes on from CP139507.1 coordinate 349,845,163, forward strand.
TACAGATTTATTGGAAGTACATAAACTACTAACCAAAACTATTTGGTTTATTTAGTACAACAATGATACTTAAGATCAGTTACGTCTCTGACGTAGACGTTTAACCTCTGCCTCCAGATCCAGTTGCGCAGCTTCCATGGCCGAGAAACGTTCTTGGCATGCATTCATCTGATTAGCTAACATGTTTTCCAAGGCTGCAATCTTCTGGCTTTGGGTTCTTGCTGTGTCTCTAGCTAACCATAATGCTCTTTCAATGTCTTCAATTCTAATGTGGGTTTGAGTATGGCCTCTACCTAAACAGCGGGTTCTGGCATCCAGGTTTCTAAGTTCTTGTTCATAGTTGTCCTTCATGTTGCCAATATTCACTCCTAAACCAAACACTTCTCGTCTCTCAGCATCGGTTCTCTTGAACAGGGTATCAATGTTACGGTCGAACCATTCAAATCGTAATGGATGTAACTCTTTTAACTGTTCAGAGTGAGCGTTTAGTATGCTGGTGTGTTGGTGAAGGCGAATCCATATAGAGTCTCGGGTGTCTACATTGTAGTCAGGAGATTTGGGTGGGGATACATTGTTCGGGACATCTGGCATGGAGAAATCTGAGGTATTGAGTACGGGAGAATTTAGGTTGATGTTTTCCCAGGTCATTTCTTGACGTGAACCTTGTCCAATTTCAAATGTTGGTTGACCACCAATCGGATCTGAATAGGATTCAGTTGCCCTCCTAAGTTTATGACGTGGAGGGGAGTGAGTAGGTGATGATGAAGATGAGTTCTGAGTAAGTTCTAGGTTAGGTCGGGGTTGTGACATTTGGACGTAAGGATCTTCAGTATTTGGTGTAATATGATAGCTAGGTGATACATGAGTAGTAGGAGGGGTTGTCTTAGCGATGTCAATGGGTAGAGAAGTCATGTTACTGTAGCAATTGAAAATAATAATTATGAGTATTTATATGTTTAAGATATAACGTCAAGTGTGAAATAATACAGTGTGTAATGTGTGAAGAATAAACATTAAGCATGTAAAGATTAGTACAAAACAATCTTAATAGGTAATGTATTGAGCACGGCAGTCTGCAGACACAGAAGGCATAAGATGATAAGGTGTAAAATCATTTATTTTGAAAATGTGGTTATAGTTCAATGTTTTAAAACGTTTGATTTCCTATAACCATAGGCTCTGATACCAAACTGTAACACCCCCAAATTTGGTTTGTGGCAGCGGAAAAGTAATTTGGATGTTACGGTGAGGATCGAAGTTCAAATCTCAGAAAACGGCCCGGAAAGGGCGTTTTGAAAGTTATATGTCATTCAAAATAATATTTTTGATACAAAGGTAAATCATTTGATTTGAAAACCCCATAAAAAGATGTGATAATTTGGAAAGAATGACATATTTGATTTTACACCATTTAAGTTATCAGAGTAAAAGATGCCCGCTCCGTGTCTTGTCCTGCTCCGTTAATTACCTGAGATAAACATGCTTAAAACGTCAACACAATGGTTGGTGAGTTCGTGGAGTTTATAGAAAATATCTCTCTTTGAAAGGTGTATAGTTATAAGAGTTCTTCATGAAATAAATAAAGAGTTGCGTTATATAAAATCCACAAGTGAATAATGTATGATCTTCAAAATCATAAGTTTCATATTACAAATGCAGTTGAGCTACGTTGTTATATGCTCGAAATGGGATGTTGAATCAGCTTTTAGATGAAATAATATACCAAGCATTTTGAGTTGTCTGGTGTAGAATTTTTAGTTAAATCACATATGATAACAATTAAAGTTCAAGTACGAGATTCATAATCATATCACATAAATTAATAATAGTCTAAAGTCTGAGATCTATCAGTGAAAAGTGGTGGTCTTCTAATACAGCTGTATCCTATATATATGAAACATTCATATATTCATAAAGTTATATTGCCTTAAGCCTCATGACACGCAAAACGTTAACAGAGTACCGATAAAACGGAGTGTTCACCAAATTAATGACGAAAGTTTATGCCCTCGTGTAATAGGTGATTTGCCACTTCCTATTTTTCTCAAATATAGCGCATCGCGACTAATACGACTAGCGATTAAGCATTCCGTCACAGTATTAGTGGGATAGGTTGTCAGTCCTCCAACAGGTTTCGAAGCTGTTGCTATATTCGCGCTCACCGCAGTGATTAATGGCTCATGATAAAGGGACTTTTTGGCAATAAGGGGTGCTTAGGCAATATGGGTCTCAAGGTTCATAAAATACACGTATTCTGATCTTGGCAATTATTTCCAGTGAAATATAGAAATATTATAATAAGTAACAGTTCATTCATTTGTCACATGAATGCATACAGTAATCCTCAGTATCATGTTACATCAAGTAGTTCAGAGATGTTATGTTTCAAGTTCCGTGTTTAAGCTAGACAGACAATTTGCACATATATTGAGCATGTATTCTTTTCAAGCATGATTTCAATAGGTAAAGCATAATTGATAATTTTGAGTAAATCATAAGAGATTTCAAGTAATATAAAACAGTTAAAGCATGTATCTCCCCCAAAAGAATTATTAAAAACAAGTATTAAAAGAGGGGGCCACGACTCACCTGGAGCGTATCCGGCAAGACGAAATTATAAGATCGAGTAAACTATCACGGAAACTTCTTCAATACGAGACCTGAGTATAAGCGAAGTCTAAGAGTCTAATTTACTACTAATAGTGAACGTGGAAAGGATAAATCGTATAATGATTTGATCGGTGATGTGAATGTGTGATATGCTTAAAATGTCTCAAGTTAAAAATATAATACATCTATAATATTATCCCGGTTCTTATCTCGTTTGACCCAAAATATTACTTTCTCGAAATATGCTGAAATAATATGCAAGTGAAATTGCTAATATTTCTAATAGCGAAACTATAAATAAAGCATAACAAAAAAAAAAATAAATGAAACATGCATATGAAATGAAGGGTGTAAAATGAAAATAAATAAGAATGTCAAATAAAGTTAATTAGGTCCTTGTCCTTTTCAGTTTTTGTACTTTTTAATCTAACTGTGATCGCGTTACGTCGTTAGTCCTCAGTTAAGTTCAAAGTCCCTAATAGTCCAAATCTGGTCCATATGTCCATATAAGACTCGGAGTTCAATGGTATGTCAATTTAAGTCCTTTGTAAACTGTTTTCACAGCTTCAGTCCATGGGTTTCATGGTTTGGCAGTTTTGGTCCTTCCAGTTAGTTCGCGTTACATTTTTAGTCCTTTTGCATAAAAATGACGGGAAAATATTCTGAAAATTTCTATAAGTTTATTAAGCTTATTTAAGTCTAATTTAATTGCTTATTATGAAAAGTGCTTATTTTAAATACAAAAGGGCCAAATTCGGAATTAAAGTTCATTAAGAAAATTTGGACCGTGGGCTTTGAAGCAAAGTGGGCTTATGTTTTGGGCTTATTTTTATGAGTCTAATAAGATTATAAAAGAGCTTATAACTCTAGCTTATCAAGTCAGCTTATTAATCGCTTATTGGGCTTATAAGCCCAACCGCAAAAATATATTAAGTTTTCTAAACAAAATTTGAACTAGCGGCTGGGGTTTGGATTAAGCTTATTCGAAGGCTCATACTAGCTTATGAGAGCAAGTTTAAAATGCGAAACATGTAGTTTGCTAGGTGATCGATTAGGTGGTGTAAAAATATGAGTGTGTCGTGTATATGGATTTGAAATTATATAAGCGTTTATAGGGTTGGTCGAACTAGTTTTTAACCAAAGAAATACTTAGAAAATTTATTACCCGGTTGGTTCATTAATATTGTTTAGTTAGTTTTGGCCATTCGTGAGGTTGGTGTTCCATGTAAGGCAAGTATATAATAAATCTATGGGTGATTATTAGGGTGTCATATGAGTGCTCAACTTTCATGTTCATTTCTTATGTTCTCAAAACTCGTACGTGAGTTTTAAATGTTAATCAATGCAAGCTAAAATTTGAGGTTAACGTGAGGTGGTGGTTTCTATTCCATAGAACAAGTTTTAACAATATGCATGGTTATACTCAGGTTATTGTGGGGTTCGAATATAACGGGTTCTTACATCTTAGTTAGGATTGATGCATGGAAGTTAATGTATGCTATTGAATGAGGATTAAATGGTGCATGCATGGTTTGCTATCTAATGATGAGAGCGAGTTGTGACACAGTGATGCATGTTACTTTGGATGAAACCACAGTATGATTGTAGAGGTTATGTTACACCTATATATGTTCGAATAGAAATTTTTTTTTTGAAGCATGCATGGATGAGTGCATTCGTGTAAATTTAAAGTAAAAAGGGGTTTAGTAACTTACTACACTTTTGGACAAGATGGTGAGGGAAAGCAGTAGAAGTCGACTGGGAAGCAAAAGCGAGACAGTCTTCGTAGTTAACTAGGGTACGTTTACGCTTGATGGGTTCTTACCTCTATCGCGTTTATATAGATATTTAGCGAGTGAGAAAGATTGAGATGCAAGTGATATGGAGTAAGAAAGGTGAATGGGTGGTGTAGAAGGTTAGGTGGTTCGACAAGTTGTAGGCAGTAACCAGGCAGTGGGCTTTTAACGTGTGGAAAGCTTGTGTTTAAGGGTTCTAGTTCTTACTAACTTTGCATTCTCACGTTGTAATATACATAACTGCTATAGAGAAGTGTACTGTGAGAGTAAAGGAAGTGAAGGTAGGTGGGGCAAATGATTAGAAAGTGAGCTTTATAGAAGGGAGCCACATGCTTTTGTGGATTATAAAGTTCCACCAATTGAGAATACTGTGGTGTATGGGACACCTAGGCTAGCTTCTACAAACATAATAGGACAAGTGAATGAGGTGAGACGTGGGAAATTTTCCTTCTTTGGTTCGTTGGGTTATATAAATATACGTTTTATATTTTGACGAGTTCACAAATGGAACTAGCGAGCTGTAACTCTTCCTGTAGTCCTAAGGTCTTTTTAACATCCAAATATACTAACATGATTGTTAGAATATTGTAGAAAAAGGCTTGGTTCGAATTTGTTATGTCTTGCACCTTTTATTTATACGTTGGGTTTGAAAACGGGACGAACAAAAGGGTTGTGGTTACTGCACATTAGATCAATGTTGACAGCTGGGTTTTTGCTCGAGGGTAGCTAGTTGGGTAGTGCATTCGACGGTTATAAAAACATGGATAGGTTAGGTTCGACATTTATAAGTTACGAGGGTGTGTAAGAAGGGTGTTGGCAATCGGGTTTAGAAAAGAAAGAAAAGTAAAGAAGTAAAAAAAAAAAAAAAATTAGTAATGGAGTTGGACTGCGAGTTGGTGATGGGCCGTGTGGCATGGACTGGGCTGAGGGTCCGATTAGGTTGTGGCTTGGTTAGATCTAATGAAATGTAGTGTAATTAGTGTATGTTTAAATGTGATTAGTGTAAATTAGGGAAATATGAAATTGGTGATTTATAGATCTAGTGTAGATGGAGTTTTGTGAGTCACCGAGTCCCGAGGTACGTATTGTCATTTAATACATGTTGCGAATGCGTAATGTGATAACGATAATAGTAAAAGAAAAATTTAAATTTCCCCGTAAAAATTGGGTTTGGTTAAACGGTAAGTCGAGGTTATAATTAATTAACAAGGATTATTAATATGGATTCTTGTGGGATCTTACAGAAGTTGGGTTTGAGTGAAGAGTGCATAGGAGATCTTAGTAGATTACCCTGATGATAGATGCCTTTTGCTTCTAGATTAGACTTTGAATTTTTTTTTCAGTTAGATTTAGTTTGGATTTGTATTTTAGTTTGAGAACTCATTATGATTTAGAATTATTTTTCCCCTTAGTTTCATTTTGAACTTATGTAACCTTATTATTAATAAAAGTCTTCCGCTTGCGTTTTTAAACTTTTTTAATTAAACACATCTTTACTTAATATTTATACATAATAAATTTTAATTAAATCACCTAGACATTTTAATTACATATTTTATTAAATAAAAACAACTCCTTCATGCCCAAGAAAGTCTAGAAGATCAGATTTTTAATTAGTTTTTAGTACAATGTAATCTATACTTCATTAGATAAAAGACTGCACAAAATACGCTCCGCGGTTTTGAGGCAGAAACCTTTAGTATAAATACACACTCACATCATTTTCAAAATGAATCTCAGCCATTCTAAGCTCACTACTATCAATTCTCTCATCTTCTATCATCATAATACCACTCTTTGACCATTCCACTTGACCTATAACACATTCAAAGTGATCCAACGATTTCCACTTTGATTTCAAGTGAAGAACACAAGAAGTTTTCCAAGCTTTCAAGTGTTGTAGTTAGTAGTGTGTCATCATATATTTAGTTGTATAACTTTGTATATCATTTGTGTGTCATTATACCTCACCATCATCTACTAACTTGGGTAGTCATCATCATACATCATCTTAGTGAGTTCGATTAGTATTTTAGGCCTTAAAATACGTTGAGTGATAAGGTTGGTCTTGCCTTGGGAAAGACTCGATATCTAGCTTAGTATCGGTAAAGAAGTGAAGCGAAGTTGTAAGGTTTTCTCCGCCGAAAGGGAGCTTGTTGATATAGTGCTTGTGAACTCTCGAGTTGGGTACTTGGGGAGTGGAGTAGGGCGAGGAAGAGAGCTTCGTGCCGAACCACTATAAATCACCGTGCCTTTTGGTTTGATCTTTCCTTTACATTCCGCATTTACTTATTATTTATTGTTTATATATATCGTGTGTCGTGTTGATTTCACATTAAGTTACAGAATCTAATATTTCTTAAAAAGGCATAAAAACGGTGAAAACTATTCAACCCCGCCCTTCTAGTTTTCCACATATCGGATATCTCGGTCCTTTTAAAAATTAAAAAGTATGTTAGGTATCTTTAGTTTTCCCCTATATTCTTTTTATCTCATTGCAAATACTTTAAACTATCTTATATGACTAACTGTTCTTTATATGCAAACTGAGCTTCGTTATCTTAAATGACAAGGAAAATGCTCTATCTTGAGTCTTGACATATGGTCCATATATTTGTTGAAATTTCTCTTCATAATGTTTTCATTTACAAAATATGCATGTCCGTCGATTATCATTGATGTGGAGAGTTGAGGTCGTGAGATGTTTCATGTTGTGGAGAGAGTGAGGTTGCGAGGTTCTGAGGTGGTTCAAGCCGTGGAGATGATAAGGTCGTGAGATTGTGTTGTCGTGAAGATGGTTTATTCGAGAGGTGTTCATGTCAGATGATATGGTAAGGATATGGAGATAGTCTGGTAGTGAGATGGTGTGGTTGTGATTCAGGTATTGAGATGCGTGGTCATGATTTACGTCATAAATCAAGATTCGTTAAAGTAAAACTCGAAAGATTAACCATTTATGTATGGGGTTTTCAATAGGTGATGATCATACATTTGGGGCTATTTTCTTCAATCAACCGTTTTTTTTTTGGGAATACCACTACTTGGATAGATTTCGGGCTTTTTCTTTTTATTTTTTTATTTATTTTATTTATTTTTATTTTTTTCCTGAATACCACTAATTGGATAGATTGTGTGTCCGAAACTATTTGCTTTGAGGTTTCGACGAGTTATATTCCATGTTTTGTGAACGTGGTCGCGGTAGAGGTGAGGTTGATTTTCAACCCGTGTCATGCTTTCTACTGGGTGTTTGATGCTTTTGCTATTAGATATACACACGCTAAGAGATCACAAATTGCGTAACTTAATAATGTAATGCCTTGATTGAATATAAAGGATCACTTTATTTATCTATATGCATTTCGGTGTTGATTATTTGATGATTATATCATGCTTTTGAGAGGGCATTGGGTATGTGTTTTGACTATGATGTGTGATATTTAAAGTTACTACGAGATAGACAGCTATATAATGTGGTGATTTTGGTCTGTTAGATAGTGTTTGTAGGTGCTTTTGTTGAAGTGTGGATTGTTTGAAATTCATATGTTGGTAAGAAGTAATGCATAATTTTGACGTGTATTAGTACATACTTGATGGTATTGAGGGTTTTCTAAACATATCCTATCTATTCTGGTTCCCTACTTCCCTGTTTACAAAACGTTCTGGCAACTACCAATTTGAACTATGCCTTTAAGTTCGTGAATTGCATTTGTAATCCAGAGTCTCGCTTATCTTTTATGGGATTGGGTAATTAGTTAGCCCATGGAAATGATGCATTTATATGACCAACCCAAGGTCGAAGTCGTTTGAAAATTGGATGCTTTGAAGATCACACAACTAATTTTCTGGAATATTGAAAATGTCACTGCAACAAACTTAATCGGAACATAAATGCCATTTTGTAATCCTTTATAATATAATAAAGGAAGGTTGTATGTTAAAATACATGAATTCAACCCTTGGCCCATGGATGCCAAAAGTATGCTACATCATTTTAAAATTATGAAAGCAGATTTTGATGATATCTACATGGACAACAAAATTGAAGAGGTTTAGGACTAGTAAACGCGATGCAGCAAAGAAATAGTGAAATGCCGGGAAAAGTTAGGTGGATTTTTTTCTCGACCCAGTAATCCTGTGAGAGGGAAGTCGTACACTCTGATTTAGTTTTTTTTACATGATGAAGATTTGTCCTCCGAGTAGCATGCGCAAGAGCTCGTCCCCAAAGCACTTTGGGTTTTGAGGATGACTTTGCTCTATAATATTTGTTTACCGGTTCATCTAATATAGACAAAATTGGGTTGCAAACATCTTAAAGCATTTAGGCTGTAAATTTTATATCATGTCATATTCTGCCCACAAATTTTTGTATATTAGCTGAACGTGTAAACAATGATCACAAAGCAGTTGAAGTCTTAAAACTTTGAGTGTTGTTGGTACCGAGCTCTTGTGCGACAGTGATGACAGTAGGATGGGATTTCGTCATAGCCTCTGGATTTGCAAAATTTGACCGCTTAGTGTTACTTCCCGAACACGGGGATTTCTGGGGTCAAGAAGAAAATCTACGGGTCAGTGATCAGGTAAGCTCTTTCTACAAGCATTTCAGTTTTTGCTTATTACAAAACTTAAACCTTTTCAATTATTTTGTCATTGTAGCTCATCATAGATGCGTGCTTTGACTTCTTGAAAATGACACATACTTTTTTGCATTCTGTGGGTCAAGTTTATGTGTTAGAAAACACGACCTGCCATTGTAGCTTATAGGATCGAGGGAATTAGTCTTGTGTCTCCAACTTAATATCGATGTATATTAGTAATTCTTAGGTGGTATCGAGGGTGAAACACAGATATGATCCTTTGTTCCCTGATTACAAAATGGTTGACAACTACCAATTAATGATCATCTCATGATGCACCAACTCATATAATGCATATCATGTAGTACAACCATTATTGGAGTTGTTACTTTTGCTGATTTATATTAACTAGTCATGGCAATGGGAATTGGTAGACAGTAAAAGATAAGTAGTGATGTTCATTATCGATAGCATCATAGCAAGGAGTTATGTCAAGTGACAAGCAAGTTGAGGTGTGTTTTAATTCTTTTTTGGCTGGATTTTTAAATTTGATGAATGCAGTTTGGAATATTCGATTATGCAGGTCAACTATTGACCAATTGGAATAAATTGATTATTTGATTGGTAACTAATCAAAGATCATAAGCAGAAGTAGGTCCTCAGTTATTAGAAACTGATTATTAGAAATATAGTATAGACTTACATTCAAAACAAACATCCAAACACCCTCTTCTTACAATCAGTTCATAATAATTGCATTATATGTCTATACTTGTCTCAGGATCTTAATCTGTGGTGCACGAGATAGTGTGCTTGTGTTGTAGTGTCGCACAGTTGCGTATTTTAAAAATTAGTTTTACTTTTGAAGAAGTAATGAATAATATTGACGTATATTAGTGACTCTTTAATGGCATTGAGTATTTTAACACATATCTAAATCTTTTCTATTTATGCTCTATGCATATCTATTTGTCAGTATACATGATCTCATGCCTTAAAGGATAAAACTGCATGCCACATATGCGAACAAATGATCACTAGACTTCTCTGTTTATGACTTATGAGTATATATGAACTCTATTTATGTAAGTGTACATTGATATGATATATATCATCCTAAAAAGATCGTATCATATTTATTTACACTTGCATAAATAGAGTGGTTTTGTATAGTACAAGGGTGTATAATCTTTTTTTGTATAATTTATTGATGATATCAGTTTGTGCAGAGTACAATGAATGAAAGAATATTGAATAAGTATGATTAATTTACAATATAATAATAAAGCATTTAGGCTGTAAATTTTATATCATGTCATATTCTGCCCACAAATTTTTGTATATTAGCTGAACGTGTAAACAATGCTCACAAAGCAGTTGAAGTCTTAAAACTTTGAGTATTGTTGGTACCGAGCTCTTATGCGACAGTGATGACAGTAGGATGGGATTTCGTCATTGCCTCTGGATTTGCAAAATTTGACCGCTTAGTGTTACTTCCCAAACACGGGGATTTCTGGGGTCAAGGAGAAAATCTACGGGTCAGTGATCAGGTAAGCTCTTTCTACAAGCATTTCAGTTTTTGCTTATTACAAAACTTAAACCTTTTCAATTATTTTGTCATTGTAGCTCATCATAGATGCGTGCTTTGACTTCTTGAAATTGACACATACTTTTTTGCATTCTGTGGGTCAAGTTTATGTGTTAGAAAACACGACCTGCCATTGTAGCTTATAGGATCGAGGGAATTAGTCTTGTGTCTCCAACTTAATATCGATGTATATTAGTAATTCTTAGGTGGTATCGAGGGTGAAACACAGATATGATCCTTTGTTCCCTGATTACAAAATGGTTGACAACTACCAATTAATGAACATCTCATGATGCACCAACTCATATAATGCATATCATGTAGTACAACCATTATTGGAGTTGTTACTTTTGCTGATTTATATTAACTAGTCATGGCAATGGGAATTGGTAGACGGTAAGTGTACATTGATATGATATATATCATCCTAAAAAGATCGTATCATATTTATTTACACTTGCATAAATAGAGTGGTTTTGTATAGTACAAGGGTGTATAATCTTTTTTTGTATAATTTATTGATGATATCAGTTTGTGCAGAGTACAATGAATGAAAGAATATTGAATAAGTATGATTAATTTACAATATAATAATAAAATATGGAAACAAGAACCCCAAGCAAGCTTAGAGGAATCTGGAGCGCTTGCATTCAACAGGAAGACCATTAGGAAATCGTTTCTTGTCGTTGCAGTAGTTATAAATCATGTGCTTGTTTTGCACCCATCGAATTCTGTTTCGTCCAGCTGCATCAATATCTTGTGTACTCCATGCCTGGTTCTCATTTTGAGAGCTTGTGGACTTTGAATTCGGACCAACTTTGTTAGCATTGGCATTGAATTTCCTGTAGGAAGCGGTGAAAGGTGCCTTAGTCCAATCAGTCTTCACACGACCACCTTGGGTTGCCCAGTCATCGGCATTCCAGAGGCTGGCATACACCTTCATGGGCTGGCTCTTGGGAAATGGAACTCCAGAAGCTTCATGGTTGTTGAACACCCTTACTGGTATGTTATCAATCAAGAAACTGGAACAAGAAGATTTTATTAGATCAGTAATCATAGATAGCACATTCAATAGATAGAGGTAAAAGCTTGAAAAAGACATACATGATTCTTTGTGAGTTCCATACGATGGTGTAAGTGTGGAATGCCGCAGTAGGGTCAAACCATAGGTGGAACTGCTGTTCCTTATTGCCTTTTCCTTGTGAATATACATTGGTGTGGATTGTGTAAGGGTTTCCTGTCGAGTTTCCCAAGAACTCAAAGTCTATCTCGTCATGTCCCGCGCCTTGTGATGACAACTGGTTCAATACAATCACATGGTTCTTGTTAGAGTTGCTAACAATATTAAAAGTAGCCATAAAAAAAGTTAGATATTCCAACCATTAGTACTTACATAGAATGTAGTGACTGTGCCAGCAGAGTCACCTGGTACTAGTTTGAGTTGCATGTCAAACCTTCCAAAGAGGTACTCATGTTTGGATTGGAAACCCGAGCCAGAGTATTGGTCAAGCGAAAGTGAGAGATCCTGACCACCATTGAAAATTTTAGCACGTTCACCTCCAAAAGTGATGACCGTATCATCATAAAAACTTCCTGCGGACGCCGCTAGTATTAAACATGATATTGTTAGAGCAACTGCACAAGGTGTAAACTTTGTCATTGTTGTTTACTTAGAAAGAATAAGTTAATAAGATGTGATGTCTTTTATGTTTAAATTTGTGGGAATGGAGAGTTTATATAGGTGTGGTCACATTGACAATTTGGAACAGGAACCATCCTGGTTGTTGAAGAAGCTAGGGAATCATGGTGGCAAATTACCAAACATAAAATCAATAAAACAGAACATATGTTTACGCGTGCCAACTCATTGCGTTATTATTGCATTAATTCTTTTGGGCATTATGCCACTAGCAACTTCATTTTTTATGACAGATAGTTCCCACTTTGGTCATTATTCTTTATTTAAAGTTTCCTATTCAGATTTGGTTAGTATGTATTAAATTCATTACCGATTCGAAGGAGAATTTATGATTTAATACACTTAACATGTGCTTGTTAGTAGGGATGGCAAAAAAAACCCGAACCCGACGGAGAAACCCGTAACCCAAACTAATTGGGGCGGGGCGGGGCATGCTAATCGGGTTACGGGGTGTGTTTGGGGATTAAACGGGGATTTTAATCAGGTTTGGGGCGGGGAACGGGGAATCCTCGCCCCGCCCCGCCCGATTAATATATACACATATACAAATATATCTATACCTGTATAGTATTTTATTAGTATTTACGTAATAAAAAAATATTACTCTAATATTGTTAGTTTTTTAATATTTGTAAGACTGCAAATTGTGATTATAGAAACTCGTTTAGTGTCATATTTTTAAGTTTTAATTTTTGGCAATGTAATTTATCATTATTTATGTATAATACTGGTTGTTGAAAACTTAATAAGGCTTGTTTGTAATTGATTATTAATAGGTTCGTTATTGCTAACGGTCTAAAAATAACAATAAATGTGAAATGGTGCGGCTTTGGTCGAGAATTGCACCCAAAGAGGACATCCCGATAAGATCCCCGATTAATATGGGGCGGGTTTGGAGACCATCACGCCCTAACAGGCGCCCCGATTAGATCCCCGATGAGGATCGGGGCGGGTTTGGAGAGAACTTTGGTAATCAGGTTTGGGGATTAGGATGGCTGCCCGTCCCAAACCCGCCCCGTTACCATCCCTACTTGTTAGACAAACTATTCAAACATTTTAGTACTATGTATTTAGAAAAGTATTGATTTTTTTTTAAAGTTATCTCTTGTTTTTACATTTTCTAATTGTTTTTGGTAGCGACAAGAATTAACTTCAATTATCACAGTTCAATATATCAGTTACATACTTACATCCAAATGATTTACCTACTCAACTATCCAGAGATAAAGTTGATTAGGCAATTGATGCGTCACATATTGCGCTCTCATACATACTTTCGCAAAATTACATGTATATGAGAGCTAGGTCGATAGTCTTGTCTGTCACACCAAGGTTGAACTGTCATATCATATTATCAATTATCAATATATTAAAGAGGCAGAAAATTAATATTTTAATGAACAGTGCAGCACAGTGCACTGTAGCTACAGTATATTTTTTTTTCGATAAAAAAAAATAAGTTTTTGAAAAAATACTTTCAAAAAAAAAACTTTAAAATTAATTTTTCTAAAAAAATTAATTTAAAAAAAAATTTCTAAAAAAATTAATTTTTCAAAAATAATAAATTTTGTAAAAAAATATAATTTTTCTTAAAAAATTAATTTCGAAAAAAAATAATAGCAGAAAAAAAAATCCATGCAAGGTTGAAGCACTAATAAGAAAAAATAAAATTTTGAAAAATAAAGTTTTTGAAAAAATATTTTCAAAAAAAAAATATTCTAAAAAAAACATTTTCAAAAAAACTTTAAAAAAAATCTTATAAAAAAAAATTTCGAAAAAAGTTATAGAAAAAAAAATTCAAAAAAAATATATATATTTTTTAAAAATTTTCAAGAACCTAACATGTAATGATTATATGAATTCAATGACCAACCACATCGTACAACAAAAAACAACTATTTAAACACCCCGCCGCAAAACATAACTAAAAAAAAAAAAAAAAAAAAAAAATCTACTAAATACATCAGGAAATAATTGTGAACCTACAAAACGTAAAGCACACATCGCACAACAAAAAACAACTATCTGAAAAACCCGCTGCAATGCGCGGGCTTCAATGCTCGTTATTAATAAAAATAAGAACAAACAAGATTAAAACCAAACAACAAAACCCAGCTAGTTAATTATTTTGAGACTGAAGGAGTACAAAACTATGAACAAAGAACATGAATTATCAACTAGTCAATTAATGATTCTCACTATGCACCAACTCATTTTATGCATATCGTGTAGTACTACCAGCAATTTTAAGATATGTTTTGGAGTTGTTACTAATGCTGATTTGTATCGACTGGTCATGGGAATTGATAGACAACAAATTAAAAGAAAAGGAACGTGTTTATTATCGATAGCAAGGAGCCTTTGGTTATGTCAAGTGACAAGCTAGTTTGGGTGTGGTTTTTTTTCTTTCATGGCTGCTTTTCTTACTTTATTGCAATTTGGAATATTGGATTATTGATGTAGACTAAATAACGTGATAACACAAATCGGACCTGTTGATTCACACGAATACCAAGAATGATTCTACCAATAATCGTTGATTCACACGAATGCCGATTATGGGGTAATTCTTAGCAAAAGCCGCCAAAAATATACTTTTGGTATTTCATTGAACTGAATAGCCAGGATTACAAAACACTTATTAAATAAGAGTGCAAAACCGAAATGGGCCTCAAAAGACGCACGGGCCGAAAACTAGCCTAAAAACAAAAGTAAAAAAAACCCAAAAAAACATTAAAAATGCAAATAACTCATAAAATAGTGTTTCGGGGCTCGAAAGTTCCATAAACCGTCGTAGTCTGTTTACTACAACGTGCTCCTCGTTCCAAGCTTCGAATCGACTAATCGTAGGCCTGAAATGGAGCCCTGTTGTAACACCCCCAAAATCTGGTTTAGCGGAAGCATACATGTCACTGGGTGCTACTCAATTGGTATCACAACACAAGGTACAAGAACGGTTTTACCTCAACCGTTTAGAAGAAAATTTCATTACCAAAAACATTAAGTTTACATTCTTTCAAAATATAGTGCGGAAAACAGGCCCATAATAATAAAGCGGTCCCAACACACACACACACACACACACACACACACACACACACACACACATATATAGGGTGGGGATACAATGAGAAGCCCCTTAAAATGAGAAGGATGAGAAGCCATCTCAACCATTCGATCTTACTTGCATGATCAAAAAGGCGGAGTGTCATTTTTGTAAATAATAGAAACTTAAGGGGCAAAGTGTTAGTAATAAAATCATGAGATCCTATCATCCGTTCATTCGTAAAATCGATAACCACTCACTCTCTCTCTTCTACTTACCAAATTTAGATCAAAACTGCAACGTATATCTTCTACCTACCAAATTCATATCAAAATCAGAAAATCGTTCATCGAATCGTAAGTTTATTTTTTAACAATAATTGTTTGTGCAATATAATGTTAGATTAGGTTACGCGGAGAGTGTTTTAGGTGTTGAAAAGTGTATGAGTTTGTGTGCTTGATGCAGTTGTGGTAATAATGACATTTAGTAGTTAGTTGTTTGATCAATATAATGTTAGATTAAGTTACACGTAGAGTGCTTTAGGTGTTGAAAAGTGTATGTGTTTGTGTGCTTAATGCAGTTGTTGTAATGATGAGATGCAGTACTTATTTGTTTTTACAATATAATGTTAGATTAGTTTACTCAGAGAGTGTTTTAGGTATTGAGAAGTGTATGTGTGTGTGTGTGTGTTTGATGCAGTTGTGGTTATGATGTGATGCAGTAGTTACTTATTTGAGCTTTATAATGCTAGATTACTTTATGCAAAAAGCGTTTAGGTGTCAAAAAGTGTCTTTGTGTGTTACGTATACTTGATGCAGTTGTGGTAATAATGTGATACAATATACTTGATGCAGTTGTGTGTTACGTATACTTGATGCAGTTATGTCATATATTAAGTTGTAATGAAGTTATGTTGTAGCTTATGTATTGAAGTAATATTTTTTAATTATGTATTGTCGATGCAGGAGATGTAAAGATGTAATGTAGTAGGTTATGTTTTGTGGCAAGTATAGTTTGATTAGGTACTGCGCATTGTTATTTAGATGTCAAAAAGTTTATTTGAGTGAATTTAAATGCATGATGCAGAATTTGAAAAGAAGTGATGTAGTAGGTTCTTGCATTGTGATGCAGTAGGTATGATGAAGTAGGTTATGCAGTAGTATGATTTAGTTGTTTAATGGAGTACTTGTTTAATGAGTAAGTAGGTTTGATTTATACCTGATTCCTGAATATTGGTTTTCTTTTTTTTCCTTATTGAAACTCCAGCATCTAATTTGAAAAACAAGCGTAAAATGACTCCTGAAGACAAAGATTCAGAATCAAAAAATGATGGTTGTTTATAAAAATGATGGTCAAGGCAGTCAATAAAAAAAAAAAAGAATAAGACAATGAAGCGAAAAATGGTTGTTGTTAAGAAAGATAAAAAAGTTGAATCTGATAAAGAAGTTAAAGATAAAGCTAGTAAGTTTGAACCAAAAAATTTGCAAACAAGAATTTCTCCAAATAATTTGAAGAATATTATTGAATCATTTACTGATGGGCAGAAGAAAAGTTTACAAGAAATGGGTTTTGGAAATTTTATTTCTGATTTTAACTTTGATTCGACACCCATAGTTTTAGGAATGTGGCTTTGTAAAAATTTTGATGTGAAAAATTGCTCTTTGGTTTTAAGTAATTATAGAAAAATCAAAATCACCCGGGAACTCATTCATCAAATTCTTGGAATTCCAATGGGTGATATAAAGGTTGCTGCTCTTCGAGAGACCACATCTGAAAATCCAACAACAGCAAAATGGAGAGCATCACTACCTTTGATTGTTTATGACCCTAAAGGAAATGATAGTAAAAAGAAAATTACAATAAGCAGGCTAGAAGCATATTTGAGTGAAAGTACATATGAAGGTTGGGCTTTTAAAGTAGGATTCTTGGTTGTTTTTTTCTCTATTTTTGCACATGGAAATAAGGATGGTTCAGTAAATCAAAGATTTCTTCCATCGCTTAAAGATATTGATAATGTTCCAAAATTGGATTGGTGCACCTATTGTCTAGAATGTATGAAAAAAGAGTTAGAGAAACGCAAGAACCTCTTTTGCTGGACCAGTTCTTCTTTTGGCGGTAAGTTATAAAATAGTTTTTAATATTTTTTGCTTTAGAGTTAAAATTCTATTATAACCCAATTATTATTATTTTTTTGAAGCTTATAAACGTCAATTCAACAATTTCCACAAATACCATTGTCATGAGAACATTGCCAGCATT
The DNA here is from genome assembly GCA_021014915.2 of Artemisia tridentata subsp. tridentata. NCBI lineage: Eukaryota > Viridiplantae > Streptophyta > Magnoliopsida > Asterales > Asteraceae > Artemisia > Artemisia tridentata. Next base: position 349,862,735 of record CP139507.1, read on the forward strand.
TAAAGCGTGGAGTACATCATTGTTGAATAAAAGGGAGAAAGAAGAAATTGCAGGTGGTTTTGGACAATTACAAATTATTAAAGGTTTGCAATTTATATAAGAACCAAAGAAGGTTATCAAAAAGAAGAAGAAAACCACAAAAAGGCAATTAGGTAAAATTAATGTTTGCATTTTTTTTAAAAACATTGTAGATTTCTAATTGGTTAAAATGTTTATGTTCTAACAGAGGATGAAGATACAAACCATGATCCCAATGTTGAAGAAATGCTAAATTTCAATTCTAAAACAGCTCAGGTATTTCATTTAAATACATTTATACAATGTTATGCACTTAATTTTGAACTACGATGCACTTATATTACTTTTTTTTTTTTTTTTTTTTTTTTTTTTTTTTTTTTTTATATATATATATTTTATAAATTCAGGAAATGAAGAATAGTTTAAGAGAAAATTTGTCAAAGTGTAATTCATTATTGGTTGATTTTGATTACAAGATGAAGATAGCATTGGGTTTATACCCAGAAGATGATGAGATAAAAAACCTAGTTGATGAAAGAAACAAATTTTTCTTAAAAGCATATATGGAAGATGGCAAGGATGCAAATATAGATGAATCTGAGAATGAAGAAGTTGGTAATGTAAAAGATGGTTTTACTGAGCATGAATCTGAGAAAGAAGAGAATGATGGCTTACAAGTTGGTAATGTGGTGATGGAGTGTGATGAAGAAAATTCTAATGAAAAGGTGCAAAAAAGTAAAAAAAGAAGAAAGTTAAATAAAGAAACAGATGGGGAAGTTTTACCAACAAGTGTTACACGAATTGTTGCACCATCTGTTGTAACAACAACTGTTACACCATATGATGCACCAACAAGTGTATTGTCTAAAAATGTAGACTCTAAAAAGGCTAAAAGTGTTTCAATGAGAGTTACTAGATAGTCAGCTGGTAAAGCCGTTGCGTCTAAAAATGTAGATTTTAAAAAGGCTATTCCAGCACGAGAAAGAGGAGCCAAAGAAAAGAGAACGGTAAATGAATCTAATGAAGTAAAGGCTAATCCAGCAACTTTTTTTTTTGAACGGCAAAATTTTATAAAACTAGCAAGATGCTAGAAAATTACAAAGAAATTAAAGGCTAATCCAGCAACTGAAGTAATGAATTTTATTAAAAGGAAAGTGGTGTTAAACAAACCAATATCTGAAGAAGAAAAGAAAGTTGCTGAGTACTTATGGAGTTCCTGTAAACCTGGAAGGTTTATTTAATTTTGTTTAAATTGTTTGGTGTTAATTTGATACAATTGTAGTCAAGAATTGATGTGGTAGGTGTTAATTAGGAGATGCATTAGGATCTTATTTGTGGCGTATAAGGCTAGATCAGGCTACATACAAGGTGTTTTAAAGGTCAAAAAGTGCTTGTGTGTGTGTGTGTTGTATGTATGATGAAACTGGTATAATGCAGAGATCCAACAGGATATGACTGGATGTAAGTGTTTTACGTGTCAGAAAAGTGTTTTTGTGTGTGTATGCATGATGCAGATGGTGTAATATAGTGATGTAGTAGAATTTTTTTTATGGGGTATAAGTTTTTGGGCATGTTTAGTTATTAAACTCATCAATAGCTTAAACACACATGTCTCCAGAAGATCATGTTGTGATGGTGACGTTTGTGTTTGAGTTGATTGATTATCAGCTTTAATGATCATTAATTGAAATGTTATAGCTTGAAATGTTTCCCACTGAATGAAAAATGATCATTAATTGAAATGTTTATAGCTTGAAATGTTTCCCACTAAATGAAAAATGTAGTGAATGTGAGTAGATGAATGGATTAAGATATCAAAGAGATAAGAATGTGTGTTGTAGATGAAAAACTGGAATGGCTTTTCTTATATAGAGATAAGGTAAGTTCATGTATTTAAATATAATAAAGGTGCAATTATTTGAAGATATCTTTGATATTAGAATGTGTGGTGTAGATGAAAAAGTTGGTATGGGTTTTGTGATAAGATAATATACTTTTTAATACTTAAAGATAAGAAAGCAATAAATATTTTTATATTTAAAAGTGAAATGTGTGAAAGTATTTGAAGATAAGAAATATAAAATTATGTGCAAGTTGCTTCTCTAGTCTTGTAAATCAGATTTAATAAATTTATTTCTTATACATTTAGATTGAGATGCAGTAGATTTTACATTGTTATGCAGTAGATTTTAAATTGAAATGCAGTAGATTTTACATTAAGATTCAGTAGATTTTACATTGAGATGCAGTAGATTTTACAGAACATCATGTTGTATTGGTGGCGTTTGTCTTTGAGAATGATGCAATAGATATAATAGTCAATTAAACTCATCAATAAACTCAAACACACACATGTCTCCAGAAATATCATTTTTTTTTTGGTTACTTTTGTGTTCGAGCTGATTGATTAGTTCAATCAACTGCATCAGCTCTAATAATAATTAAAGTATTTGAAAATGTTCATGTATTTGAATATAATAAATCAGATTTCATAAATTTATTTCTTATACATTTACATTGAGTTGCAGTAGATATTAAATTGATATGCAGTAGATTTTAATGAATTAAAGTATGTTTTCTATTGCATAAATTAGTATTTGATATCTTTAAATATTGATAAAATGAATGTTAATAGGTCATGTTTCTATCTTGAATTGTTTCCACGAAATGGCCATTGGGTGAGTGTGAGTAGCTTTTGAAACTCGTAGATCAGCTCAAACACACAGAAACTTTTCCGCAACAAGATAATGTTCATCGGTATAAAAGTTAATTCATGTTGCACATCATCTTGTTCTGGCAGTTTATGTGTGTTTGAGATGGTCAATGAGATTCAAAACCTACGCACAGTCACCAACGACTATTTCTGGGGAAACATTTGAAGCTTGAAACATTAAAATAAAAAAATTTAAATCTTCTGTATTAATGATTAGGGATTACTGCATCACTTATTCTATTTCGCTGAATCACCCTTATTTTTATCTAAATTTCAGTGATATTGCTTTCAAGACCAAACATTATGAATTGCAATGCAAATTTTTCGAAAGCCTTTTTCTAGAAGTTGAAGTTGCTACAACTATACTGAACGCATGGAGCATTACGCTTAATCATGAAGAGCAATACAGGAAAAAGTTTTCAGCTACAACTAATGTTTATTGTAATACAGGAATGCTGGTGAGTTAAGATAAAAAGTAACAATTTTAGTTTTAACCGTGAATTTTTTATGATTAAAAATAAATTAATTTTTCATACAGTTGGAAACAATGACAGAGTCCGTGATTGAAAATGGAGCAGATAAAATAAAAAGGGCAAAAGTTTTCGATGAAAGTATTAAAGCTGTTTTGAAAGTGGCAGAGAAGAAAATTTTCCGGGATATTGATTTGGTAAAATATAGTTATTATTATGAATTTCAGTGATAATGAATCTTTTTTCTAATAAAATTTTCATTTACAGGTTTTTTTTCCAATGATAAAAATGGAAAAATCATCACACCATTACTATTTAATTTGTTTTAATCTGAGGACAGCTGAAATCGACAGCATGGACAACATATTTGATGAAACTGATGACATATCTGTCAAATATGGAAATGTTGCAAATATTATTGTAAGTATGTTTTTACTGCAGTATATTATATTAATAATATTTTTTCTGCATCATAATGTTATAATAAATCCATGAATGTTTTTTCACATGTTGATTTATTTGTTGACTACCTTAGAAAAGCAAAACACCCAAAATGCACTGAACTTTTATCGGCCAAACCTAAACATGTGAAGTTGCCTTCGATCACAAAATCCATTGGAAAAGACAGTGGTGTGTTTGTTATGAGGTATATGGAAACATATCTGGGACGTGGTAGTTTTTCGCATGATTTGAAGAATGAAGAAGAAGGTCTAAAAACACAACTTAATATGTTGCGCGTGAAGTTCTTAGCGAAGATAATTCTTTTGGAGATTAATGTTCAAAGAGAAGTAATCTTGAAAGAAGCTAATGCATTTGGGAAGAAGCAAAAAGAATCTTCTAAACTTGTCACATATGACAATGTAAATGATAATCAGGATTTGCTAGAAAAAATTACTGATCGTGTTAAGATGATGCCTCAATATCAGGCTTTTATTTTGTAGGATGTTTAAAACTTTTACTACTATGTCTTTTGATCATCGAATGATTAATGATGAATAATCACTGAATGTTTAAAACTTTTACTACTATGTATTTTATTGTGATGCAGTATATTATAGTTTGTGAATAATCATTTGAAAATTCTATTTGCAAATTTACATGAGTTGAAAATTTCTTATCCTTTGCAATTTCCAGAATTATTAGATGCTATTGGTCGTGGATTTATGGTTTACTGTACGAAAGAGACAACAAGGAGGGAGCTGAGGGCAGCGGCGTGGGACAAACAAAAGAGAGGGTGCGTGCGCATCTATTCAGATTCACAAGGACGAAATATAAGTGGTTGTGGTGGTGATTGTGATGATTTGCGACGGTTACAGCGTGGAGGTGGTAGTTTGTTGTCGCGGTGATGAAATATATTCAATTATTGGGAAAAAATGTTTGAACCCAAGATCACCAAAACTATTGCCTGCTATTGACAACGTTCCAACAACATAAAAAACTAACATTATGGAAATAGCGGAAAAAGAATAAAGTTACTCTACTGCATCATCATAAGAAAGTTTTCTACCTTTAATTCATTAATGATAAACCAAAGTAGGATCATCATTAACAACAAATCATGATCATAACTACATCAAACTAGCAAACTATAATCCCAAAAAACAACCAACATCTTGAATGGCGATCCTTCTCCTGCATTCCATCACGGTCTTTATCAAATGCTTGAAATATGTGTAATAGGAATCTAATGAATCAGTGGAAATGGTTTGCATTAAAACTTAAATAGAAGCCATTTTGATTACATTAAGTATTCATCTATGATTCTACTATATACATTATCACCCAATGGGCCCAATGTTTTTACGGCCCAATGAATAGCCCAATGGTGTCATTATAATCTTTTACAAAAACGTTATAAATAGACTTTAGACTCTTTAAAACCATAAAAACGATGGTTAAGATTAAATTTAAAAATCCTCGTAAGTTCATATAGTAACCTTAAATTATTACTGAATCAAAAACTGTTTAACTATGCGTTTTAATGTATTATTTACTACTTGAAAAAGTGTTTCATATAATCATAGATTAGTTCATATAGTAACCTTAAATTATTGCAATTGGATTTGTGATGGAGTATGTGTTATAAATTGATGTAGTAGGGATTTGTTTGTAGCATAAGATTATATTAATCATGATGCAGTAGTTCAATGGTTGATACAGTAGTTCTAAAGAAGTGATGCAATAGATTTTAATATGTGACTAATAATGAATCATGAATTTGATATGTTGATGCAGTAGTTTTAATGAATGTTTGTGTGTTTTTGTAATGTATTTTAGATTGAACTGAGATGCAGTAGATAAGTGAATTCAGATATAAGATAATGCAGTAGTTTGTGTAATGTTTGTGAGTTTTTTGTAATGCAGTAGTCTATCTTTTACTTGTTATCTAGACTGATTTATGGTATTTACTTTAAGTAGGGTCAAGCAAGAAGATGGAGGAAAAAACAATGGATACAACCAACCGGATTTCAATGCTTCCGGATTTTATCATTCACCACATATTTTCGTATCTCCGTAGGGATACAAAATCACTTGTTTGAATGAGTGTTTTGTCCAAGCAATGGTTTGCTTTAATCGCTTCTTTTCCCTTTTTGTATTTCAATCTAGGGGCGTGGTCTAACTTCTTTTGTGTAAATAGGCATTATAATCTTCAAAAAGAAATGGAGATGTTTTATAGATATGTAGAATATGTTGTGTCTAGATTCTGCAATCAAAACATCAGTGCAGACACACTTGACATCTATGCAGAATATTTATATCTTGATCAAATAGAAATTTTTGAACGATGTCTTGAATCACTTATCAAAAAAGGTTTGCAAGTGTTGGTGATGAGAATTGTATCTTTGGATACGAATCTGCCAATGTTTCGTTTGCCTAACACACTCTTATCTGCGTCTTTGATAACATCTTTAATGTTGCATAAGTGTGAGTTTGCCTTCATCCTTGATGAATGATGATGTAAAGTTACAGTCATTGAGGCTGTTGTCTCTTATAGAGCTACCAATAGATAAAGGTGTGTTCGAGTATATTATCAAAGGTTGCCCTTTACTTGAAGAAATTTACCTCAGATTTTGCTATGGCTTCACTGCATTTTGTGTTAATAGGCATTATAATCTTCAAAAAATTACGATTTTATCGAACATTACACTTCAGAGAATAGATGTTGATGCTCCTAATCTAAGTTATTTTTCTTTGAAGAATGATACAGATAAAGAACCATCTATGTTGATGGCTTCATGCAAAAAGCTAACAACATTTTGTTATGGAGGGTTTCCATTAAAAAGACCCAATGACTTTTTTTCTAACTTCGCGTCCCTCGAGAATGTGTTTTTAAATCTTTCATCTCCTGTCAACAAACTGAATTTGTCACATCATTTATTGAAGAGATTAGATCTACAATCGGACTGTGATTTGGAAGAAATTGATTTAAATACACCAAATTTATTTATGTTCAAGTATTATGACGTAACCTTCAGACACAATGTCGTAGCTATGTCAATGAAACAATCATCCCTGGCGAAAGGATATATGAAATGTCACACAGACAAGGATTTTGACATTCTTTCATTCCAGAAGTTGAGACGATTTCTAGAAAAAAATGGCATTTTCAATGTTTTAGAGCTGGTTATTTGTTGGGTATCTTCTCATATTCATTGATTTACTAATTTATTTATTTTTGTATAAAATAAGAATTCATTTATATTACCAGCAATTTATGTGTATTTACTTGCTCCAAACAATTATATAATCCATGACAGAGGCTCTTAGATGTTGAGGAGTTGAAGCTGATCCAGACCTCACCTTATGAAATCGAACATGTTGAGCTGATACTCCTGAGTTTTATAAGTAAATCATCATTTTACATAGCTCTTGTAGATGCTATGCTTTGGTGTTGTCGGCCTCGATCACTAACTTTAGAACTGGTACACAAATCGTATTGCAAAGGTAATATTTATATGTGTTTATGTTAATTATCCGTTAGTTTATGTAATATTTAATTTCCATTGCAAAAATCAAGTACAACATTTAATCTTTTCTCTGCAGTATACATCTCAGAAAGTACTTCAACAAGAAGATGTTTGCCAAACTTATATTAAATTTGTGCTGAGTACCTTTTCTGAAGCTGAACAATACTTCAGTGACTTGAATTCATTGTCGAAAGCACTATCTCTTCTTCAATCAAGATGCAAAATCACCTTTATAAAGGCGAATAAAGCTAAAAAGGTGAACAAAAGTAAGCCTAGGGCTCATGTTCTGCATCCACCTTACTATGAGGTATAATTCTTTGTTTATATCGGTTAAGTATATGTGAATTGATGTTATAATGCTAATTGATTTAATAAATATATGTTTTTATTGATATAACGCTAAATTGATGTGTTGTAGTTAGAAAATTGTGTTAATATCTATTTAATTGATCTAAAATGATGTTATAACGTGATAATTTAGTTAATGTATCTGTTATGTTAACCGGTTGATTAACTGGATGTGTTAATTTGTAATATTATAGTTATAATGCTGTTTCATTTACTTGAATGATGTATAGATGTTACTTTGCGATTCTATTGGTATTAATAAATGTAATAATTGTTAAAAATTGTGAATATAGATGATTAAGGAGGCGATTATATCATTGAAAGAGAAGATTGGATCTAGTCAGTATGCAATTTCATAGTTTATTGAGGAGAAGCAAAAGAATCTTCCAGCAAATTTTAAAAAAGTTTTATTGACTCATTTGAAGAAGTTATATGCTGGTGGTAAGTTGGTTAAGGTTAAGGCATCTTACAAACTACCTGCTGCTCATGCTAAGACAAAGAAGAAAGATGCTGATAAGCCAAAGGCAACAACTGCAACAAACAAAGTACCTGCTCCCAAGGCAAACAATGTTCTCAAGCCTGTGGCTAAGCCGAAAGCTGCTGACGTGAAGTCAAAGTCCAAGCCAAAGATGACAACAAAGCCTGCAAGGACATTGGTAAAGTCTACACCTGATAAGAAGGCATCTGCAGCAAAGAAGACAAATGTGTCTTGAATTCATTGTTGAAGGTACACTATATATCCTTGTCCTATTTGTCAACTTATACTATTTGCATGTGTTTAAGTTTAACACATTCATATGTTTTTTTTTTTTTCATTATCCAAACAGATGTCTAGGAAGGAAGGAAGATAAGCAAGATGTTGTGATTATTTGGATTAAGTAATGTTTCTTGGGATGAGAAAAAATCTGATTAGTGTATTAGATAATTGTCCCAGGAGTGTTTAACTTTTTTTTTCTGGTTTAACTTTGATTTATGGTAAAATATGTATGACATTTAAATGGTAATGTAATATGGTACAACTGTTCAGGTTGATGTGGTTTTATATTATATAGTGATGCAGTAGATATTTACTACATCACAATGGATGATTTATTGCATAACGCTATATAATTTACTACATCATAATGTAAATTTACTGCATTACAATGTAAATTTTAAACTTGTTGTGATATTTTAAACTTCATTTTAATACTATTGGATATTTTAAATTTTCAGTTGTAATACTTTCGGTTACTAAATTTTTAATACCAAGTATTGTACTTCTTAATGATGACAATGGTTGTTTTATATTTATAACTTTTGATTTATTGCATCACAATGTATAAATCTACTGCATCACTGTGTTATAATTTGAATGCATCAAAGTGTTATAATCTAATGCATAACAATGATATAAATTCATTGCATCACAATGTGTAGATATACTGCATCATTGTGTTATAAGTTTACTGCATGAAAGTAATAAAATCTATTGCATCACACTGATGAAAATTCACTGCATCACAGTGTGTTATAAGTTTACTTTTGATTTAGGTTGAAAAACTTTGAATGTTTAATGCAGTGGTTGTAAAACAAGTGAATAGTGTATGACGTAATGAAACCTAATGAAAATTTACAAAACTACTATGTACAAAATTAATGAAACCTATACTTATTCAAATTAGGATGTTTGTATTTAAACGTCGTAATGTTATGTACTTGTTGAATCACGATGTTAAATTTAGCGCATTACCTTGTAAAAATTAAACGCATTAAATTTAAATTTAATGCTTATTCAAATTTTATAAAATTAGTAGGATTATTTGAGGATGGGCTATACAATAATGGCCCAATGAATGGGCCAACACACGATTATTTGTTATTGAACATAACACTATACTTTTTATGGGCTGGGGTATTCAACAATGAAGGGCCCAACACATGATTAAACTCACACAATAAAATCACACGATTAAACTCACATACTCAAACTCACACACTAAAATAAAAAATCCTAGATCTGATTAATCTTATACACTTAAATCACAAATCCTAGATCTGATAAATCACATGATTAAACGATGGTTTCGATCAAAATTAAACCTCTTCGTAAGTGTAAATTATAAGTTTAGAATAGATTAAGTGCGTAAAAAGTATTTGTGTTTGATTTTTGAATTACGTTTCTATGTGTGTATTAATAATTTGATGCAATGTTTACTTGTTTGAGAAATATATGCGGAGAGTGTTTTAGGTGTCGCAGAGTATATATGTGTGTATGAATAAATTTTTAATGATGTGATGTAGTAGATATCGAAACGTTTCTGTGAGTGTATTTAGATTTTGAAATGTGTTTTTGAATGATAAATGCAGTAGATAAAAAGAACTAAATGCACTAGATCGAATTTTTCAGTATATGATGATTGATTATGTTTTGTTTTATGTGTCAAAAAGTGTCTATGCGTGTGATGTGTACTTGATGCAATATAATTCTAAATTAGGTTATCCGGAGACCGTTTTAGGTGTCAAAAAGTGTCTGTGTGTGTATTTATGCTTGATGCAGTTGTGGTAATGATGTGATGCAGTAGCTTATGTATTGTGGCAAATATTTTTTTATTGGATAAAATGCAGTGTGTTTTTCAGGTCAAAAATTTTCTGTGAATGTATTTAAAAAGTAGTGATGCAATAGGTAATTGTACGTGTCATATAAGTCTAGATTAGCTGAGGCGCATAGTGCTTTAAGTGTTTAAAAATTGTTTGTGTATGTTTGAATGCATGATGCAATTATTGTAATAAGTGATGTGTAAAGTTAATACAACAAAACCAAAGAATATGACTGTATTAGATTACGCGGAGAGCTATTTAGGTGTCGAAGAGTATATTTGTGTGTATATATACTTGATGCAGTTGTGATAATGATGTGATGCAGTAGTTGTAATGATGTGATGCAGTAGCTTATGTAATGTAACAAACGTTTCTGTGAGTGTATTTAGATTTTGTTAATTTTATGATTAGGAAACATGGAGTGAGTTTTAAATGTTTTGTGTGTATATATGCTTGATGCAGTTATTGTAATGATGTGATGCAGTAGCTATTGTATTGTGGCAAATATTTTTTGATTAGATGTATTTGAATGATTGATAAAGGAGTTGTAAAGAAGTAATGTTTTAGGTAAATTATTATGTTTAAGATGTTAAAATGTTTATTTGAGTGTATTTAAATGCATGATGTAGTAGTTGAAAAGTACTGATGTTGAAATGTTTATTTGAGTGTATTTAAATGCATGATGAAATAGTTGAAAACAAGTTATGCAGTAGGTACTTGTATTTGTCAATAATTCTGTGTTTGGTTTTACTTGATTGATGCAGTTTTTGTTATGTAGTGATGCACCAGGGTCTTTAATGTGACATTTAAGTGTATTTTAGGTATAGCGTTTATTGTTTTAAATGTCAAAAATTGTGTGTGTATATGTCATATTTATAGGAATGATTCAGTTGATGGAAAAAATGTGTTATTGGTAAATCAAACTTCGTACAATTTTACAAAACAATTTTCAAGTGTGAGCGTTGGAAACCTTTGTTTTTGACTTTGCAATTGATCCAAGTGTTGTATCACCATGGTGGTAATCGGCTATTCTATGGGAATCTTTGGGGGGGGGGGGAAACGGATCAAGGGGTAGATCCGGGCATCCTTGAACCATAGATGGTCGGTTTACTTAACCCTGTAGAATTGGACTTAGATATCGGGCCTCAGATTATTCAACCTGTTTGTGATTAAGACACGGCAGAGGTAGTTTGTACTCCCGATCAGGTTTAAACTACATGGGCAACTGTTTTGACAGCTTGTGATCTTGAGAAGACTTAGAGCATCGGCGGTACACCTAATCTTGAAAATTCTTTTGGAAATTTTTGTGAACTTTAATTTTCCACTAACAGTTGCTGTATAGATTTGATAAAGTATTTGGAAAGTTTAATTTAACTTGAATTTAGTTTAAAGTTTCCATTAAAGGGGAGGTTCTTTTCCGGTCTTAAGGCTTACGCTGTCATGTATTATGATGTATGTGGTCCATTAGGTACCTAGCTCGAAAACCTAGTGGGAGCCTTTTGATTCTCCAATTGGGGAAGACTCCTTCCTTGTAATGAGGATTGAGAACTCGGTTTTACCTAGTAAGAACCTGTTCTTTAATCATACTTATTCATACATTTTTTTCTTTTCCGGTCTTAAAGCTTACATGACATGTCATGAGACCTTACATGACATGTCATGTATTTTGATGTATGTGTTTCTATGTGTGTATGAGTAAATTTATTCAATATTTACTTGTTTGAACTATATATTAGGTTAGGCGTAGAGTGTTTTAGGTGTCGAAAAGTGTCTGTTTGGGTATATATGCTTGATGCAGTTGTTGTAATGATGTGATGCAGTGTGTTTTAGTTGTTGAAAAGTTTCTGTGAGTATATTTGAATGATTGATGCAGTTGTTGTAAAGAATTAATGCAGTAGTTTATGTTTTGTGGCAAGTATTGTTCGATTAGGTAGCGTGCATTGTGTTTTGAATGCAGTTTTAAAGAAGTGTATTTGAATGATTTTTTTTCTTTTTGACGCACTATTACTAAAATTATCTAAAGAATTTGATTTGATGATGAAATTGGTTTAATGTATTCATTGAGTAGGTAGGAATGATGAAGAACCAATAGAAGTAGAACAAGATATTTTAAGTAATAGTGTGTCTAAAAGAAAAAAATCAGTTGTAGTGAAGAGAAGAATGGGTAAAAAAGCGTGTATTGTGGATAATTATTCTCAAAGTGATGAAGAACTTATCAGACCTAAAAAGAAGATGAAGGCAAGTGAGAATAGAAAGGTTAAGGTTGTTTATGAGGAGAGAATTGAATATAGTGATAACGAATCTGATGAAGAACCAATCGAGAGTAAAATCAAGAGAAAAGGAAAAATGATTATTGGTCATGATAAAAAAAAGGGTCAACTAGCGTTGGAGTGAAGAAAAGGAAACAAATTGAATCTGAAAACGAAGATGGTGTAAATGAAGATGAAGATTCAAAAAAAGAACCTGTGAGTTTGCAAACTAGAATGTCTCCTAATAATTTAAAAAAGATTATTGAAAGTTGTACTCCTTCCCAATTGGAAGCTTTAGAGGTAATGGGATTTGGGTATTTTAAAGATGAATTCAACTTCAATTCAACTCCAACATCTTTAGGATTATGGATCTTACAGAATTTTGATGTTGAAAATTGTTGTTTGACTTTGAGTAAGAATAGAAAGGTTAAGGTTACAAGGGAACTGATCCGTGATATTCTAGGAATACCCATGGGAGATTTGAATGTTGTACCTCTTCGGGAGACTTCAACTGAAGATCCCACAACTGAAAAATGGAGAGCATCACTACCTTTGACTGTTTATGACCCTAAAGGATCTGATAGTAAAAAGAAAATTCCAATAAGCAGGCTTAAAGCATATTTGAGTGGAAGTACAGATGAAGGTTGGGCTTTTAAAGTAGGATTTTTGATTGTTTTTTTCTCTATTTTTGCACATGGGAATAAGGATGGTTCAGTAAATCAAAGATTTCTTCCATCGATTGAAGATATTGAGAATGTTTCAAAATTGGATTGGTGCACTTATTGTTTAGAGTGTATGGTAGCAGAAATAAAGATGTTTAAAAGAACCAGTTTTTTGCCGGACCTTTACTTCTTTTGGTGGTAAGTTATCAAAATCTAATTGTTTAATGTATATTTAACTTGTTACTGCATCATACTTTATTTTACTGCGTCATCCTTTAATTTGTTACTGCATCATCCTTTAATATGTTACTGCATCATCCTTTAATATGTTCCTGCATCATCTTTTATTAAAATAACAGTTTGTTTTAATATGTTACTGCATCATCTTTTAAACTGTTGCTGCATCATCCTTTAAATATGATACTGCATCATCCTTTAATTTGTTGGTGAATCATCCTTTAATTTGTTACAGCATCATCCATTAATATGTTACTGCATCATTCTTTAATTTGTTATTGCATCATCCTTTATTTTATTCTAATATTTTTTGTTTTTTTATGTTTTTTGAAGCTTATATACGTCCATTCAACAATTTCCAAAACTACCATCGTGAACAGAACGTTGCCAGCATTTAAAGTTTGGAGTACAAAACTGTTGAAGCAGAGGGAGAAAGAAGAAAAAAGAGTTGGCTTTGGTCAACTTCCAATTGTTGAAGGTTTGCAGCTGATTGAAACACCAAAAGATAATTTAAAAAGAAAGAGAACCAAGATTCAGCAATCAGGTATAATTATATATATAATCTTTGAATAAATTATTGAAATAAAAATAAATTATTATTAATTGATTTTTTTTTCAAATTCTAACAGAAGAGTTGGATGAAAACATAATACATCAACTTTTAACTCCGAGACTTCAACTAACGAATGGACTGTATGGAAGAATCAATCGAGATGAAGAACTTCAACAGTTCAAGTCAAAATCAGTAAAGGTAATTGTAAAACAACTTGATATCATGTTTTGCACAAATTTACTGCATCATACTTTATTAATGTGATGCAGTTGATACTTGTTTGTGCAAATATAAGAAAAGTTGTACATATTTTAAGCAATGAACATTTTTGAATAATTTATACTTAAAAGCACATGTGTATCAAATTTAGTAAGAAAATGTGTATTTTAGAATTAGACATATAAGAACTGATGCTGTAAATTTGTATTATCATGCATTAACTAATCTATCTTGCCACAATTTATATCATGTTTTGCACAAATTTACTGCATCATACTTTATTAATGTGATGCAGTAGATACTTGTTTGTGCAAATATAAGAAAACTTGTACATATTTTAAGCAATGAACATTTTTGAATAATTTATACTTAAAAGCACATGTGTATCAAATTTAGTAAGAAAATGTGTATTTTATAATTAGACATATATTTATTAGACATATAAGAACTGATGCAGTAAATTTGTATTATCATGCATGAACTAATCTATCTTACCACAATTTATATCTTGTTTTGCACAAATTTACTGCATCATACTTTATTAATGTGATGCAGTAGATACTTGTTTGTGCAAATATAAGAAAACTTGTACATATTTTAAGCAATGAACAGTTTTGAACCATTTATACTTAAAAGCACATGTGTATCAAAGTTAGTAAGAAGATGTGTATTTTAGTATTAGACATAAAAGTACTGATGCAGTAAATTTGAATTATCATGCATGAACTAATCTATCATACCACAATTATTAATGTCACTTTTAGTATTAGACATATAAGTATTGATGCAGTAAATTTGTATTCTATGATGCAGTAATCGAAAAATTTTGTTTTACATATGCAGGATATGAGAGAATATATTTCACTTATTTTGGAAAAGACTAAGGAATTGATAATGGATATCAATGAGAAGATAGAGATATCATTGTCAACATATCCAGATGATGAGGAAATCAACAAATTACTGGAAGAAAGAAATACACTCTATAAAGAGTTGTATAATCTTGCTGATGAAGGTGATAATGGAGGTAATAATGGAGTTGATAATGGAGTTACTGATGAAGGTGGTAATGGAGGTGATAATCTTGTTGATGAATGTGATAATGGAGGTGATAATCTTGCTGATAAAGGTGATAATGGACGGGATAATCTTGCTGATGAAGGTGATAATGGAGGTGATAATCTTGCTGATGAAGGTGATAATGGAGGTGATAATCTTGCTGATAAAGGTGATA
Source organism: Artemisia tridentata subsp. tridentata (assembly GCA_021014915.2). Classification (NCBI taxonomy): domain Eukaryota; kingdom Viridiplantae; phylum Streptophyta; class Magnoliopsida; order Asterales; family Asteraceae; genus Artemisia; species Artemisia tridentata. Next base: position 349,877,986 of record CP139507.1, read on the forward strand.
ATGGACGGGATAATCTTGCTGATGAAGATGATAATGGAAGTGATAATCTTGCTGATGAAGGTGATAATGGAGGTGATACTGGAGGTAATAATGGAGGTGAATATTTTGAAGGAGAGAATGAATTTGATACTAGAAAGGAAGATAAAGTTGAAGGTGATACTCCTGAGGGTGTCTACAGTATCAAAAATGTTTCAAAAGAAGTGATAATGATTCCTTCAAAATTTTATAATCCTTCAACAATATTCGAAGAGAAGAAACGAGTGCAAAAAACAACCTGGGAAGAGATCAAGAATCTTGCCATTGTTGTCTTCAATGATCCTTCTCAGTATTTATCTCAGGGTTCTTCAGACTTTTGTAGCAGTCAAGAGCTTATCGGGTCTGATGAAGGTGGGGCAAAGATAAATGTAGACATGTGTAATTTAATTCATCTTCTAGATATGTGTAATAATTTAACAAAATCTTTTTATGATACTTTCTATTTAAAAAGTTCTGCATCACAAAAAAAAATTCAGCTGCATCACATATATAATAATAACAAAAGATTTGGAAATTATTTCTATTTAAAATTTTGGATTTATGAATTCTATTAAAAAACTATTTTTTTTTTACTTCAAAAAAATACTGCATCACAAATAATGAAGTAGCTTTGCAGCCTTTGCAGTATTTGTAATGAACTGATGCAATAGTTGTAATGAAGTGATGCAGTATTACTAAATTTACTGCAGTAGTTGTTATGGTAATGATGTGATGCAGTAGTTGTTACAGTAATGATGTGATGCATCACTTCAATAAAGCTACTGCATCACATCATTACCATAACTGCTTGATGTGCTTGAATGATTGTCTGATGTACTAGCAGTTAGTCTGAGATGCAGTAGTTATTAAATTGCCGCGTATGTGTATGACTTAGGTTAGATGAAGTTTGCATTTTATGCTGCATCACTATTATACTTACTTTTGAATCTGATTTCCTTGAAACAGAAAATGCGTTTCCTGAATTAATTGTGGAATGTTTATCGACGAAGCTTGTATGGAATTTCCAGAAATTATACATCAAATTATTACCGACGAAGCTTCTAAGGAAATTCCAGAAATTAAAGATGATTCAATTCAAAGATTTGAAATGGCTCAACTTGACTCTCTTCTCCAACTACCACTTTTGGCTACACAAGAAGAATTAAATAAAAAAGGACCATTCTTGTGTACCCAAGAGAATTTACAAAAAGAAGGTTTAGTAAGTGACTTGAGAAAAGTTGCTGAAAAACAAAATCAAGTAATTCCAAAGTCCTTTAGTAATATAAAGTTGAAATTGGTGAAGAATAGTTCTAGAGTGTTTGAAGATCACTCTTTGAAATCAGGGTTGCCTTTTAAAAAAGAAAATCACAAAGTTTTCGTAACCGAAATTCCATTATCTTTTGAAAAAGGGTCAACTGATAAAAATGTTGGTGAACTTAGAAAGTCAACTGATAAAAGTGTTGGTGGTGAGGAGAAAATGTTTGGTGGTGAAGTTAGAAAGTCAACTACTCAAAAGACACAAGAAGGTCAAAGGAAAAAGCCACGGGGTAAATCTGGCGAGGATTTAAGAGCATCTGATAAAGGGAAAACAAAAGTAGAAATTGAGAAACCAGATAATGCTATTCATGCATTACCAATTAGAACCGTTCCTCCCACATTACCAAAAAGAGAAAAGCGTGAAGTAAAGCCTTCTAGTTCAGTGATATCTCCATTTTACATAAGAAAAGTTGATCTGAAAATGAAATTTACTAAAGAAGAAAAGAAAGTAATAGAATACTTATGGAGTAACAGCAACAATGGAAGGTATGTTCAATTTCAAAAATGTTTTAAATTTCACTTCATCAAAGTTTATATTCTTACTACATAACTTTTTATTTGTACAGTCAAATTGTTTTTAAAAGAAAAGATTTGGAAATGGAGTGGACGTTTTTGGAAAGCCTTTATCCCAGAGTTGAAGTTGCTTGCAATCTAATTGACATATGGAGCTTTGTACTCAACTATAAAAAGAGCAAAAAAGAGACAAGCATGCAGGAAATGGAAATTTATATTGTAATACATCAATGCTGGTGAGTGATTCAAATGTTCAACATAAATAATTTTTTAATTTAACTGAAAATTTATTATGTTTGATATTGTTTAAATGATTAAACCAGCCTCATTACGTGATGGAAACTAGAATGGAACCAGATAAGATAAAAAGATTCATGGATGAAAATATGAAAACTGTTTTGAGACAAGCAAATCGCAAGATTTTAGGTGATGTTGATTTGGTAAGTAAGAATACACATTTTCTTACTAACTTTGATACACAAGTGCTTTTAATTATAAATTGTTCAAAAATGTTCATTGCTTAAAATATGTGCAGGTTTTCTTCCCTATGATAAAGATTTCAGAGGATGCACATCATTTCTATCTCATTTGTTTTAATATGAAGACAGTAGAAATAGACGTCATCGACAACATAGATAATGATCTTGAAGATATAGACACAAGATATGGTGCTTATGCAAGTGTTGTGGTAAGTATAATAAACATGTGTTTGATTTTTTGCTTTATACACTATTTATAAAACTGAGATGCAATACATATTTACTTGATTGATGCAGTTGATATGATGCAGTGATGCATTAAGTTAATGTATGTGGATATAAGTCTAGATAAATGCAGTAATTGTATATAAGTCTAGAAGTAATGCAGTAGGATACGTTTTGTGGCAAGTATTGTTTGATTAGATAGCGCGTTGAGTTTTATATGACGAAAAGTTTATTCGAGTGTATTTAAATGCATGATGCAGTAGTTGAAAAGAAGTGATGTAGTAGGTTCTTGTATGCGTAAAAGAGTTTGTGTATGTTTGAATGCATGATGCAGTTGATGTAATGCAGTGATGCAGCAGCTTTAGCATGTAGTGTTTTAAATTTTTGAAAAGAGTTTGAATGCATGATGTAATAGTTTTAAAGAAGTGATGCAATATGTTTTTGTACTGTTTTAAGTGTCATATAAGTCTTGATATTTTTGTTTGATGCACTATTTGTTGAACTGAGATGCAATAGGTTTTAATCGAAAAGTTTATTTGAGTGTATTTAAATGCATGATGCAATAGTTGAAAAGAAGTGATGCAGTAGGTTCTTGTATGCGTAAAAGAGTTTGTGTATGTTTGAATGCATGATGCAGTTGATGTAATGCAGTGATGCAGCAGGTTTAGCATGTAGTGTTTTAAAATTTTGAAAAGAGTTTGAATGCATGATGTAATAGTTTTAAAGAAGTGATGCAATATGTTTTTGTACTGTTTTAAGTGTCATATAAGTCTTGATATTTTTGTTTGATGCACTATTTGTTGAACTGAGATGCAATAGGTTTTAATGTTACTGCTTAGCGTAGGTTGTTTTATGTGAGTGAATTATGCTATGTGTATGATCCTTTATGTGTGTCAATGTATTTGATTATGCTATGTAAGTGAATGATGCACTTAAAAAGAGTATTTTGGACAGTATGATACAACTGTTTTTTCTGAGTGCATTTTATAATTTTGACAGATAAAATCATTTCTTGAATTCCTGAAAAGAGTAAACCACCCAAAATGTGACGAGTTTTTGATGGTTGATCCTAACATAATTAAAATGGAATGGAGGACCCAAAAAAAGGTGACCGACTGTGGTGTGTTTGTAATGAGACACATGGAAACATACATGGATCGTGGAAGATTTTTGCATGATTTGAAGAAGGAGGGCATTGGACAAGTAGTGCAAATAAAGATGTTGCGTGCAAAGTATCTAGCCAAGTTTATGCTTATCGAAATAAATGAAGAAAAAGAAAAAATTTTGAAAGAAGCAGACGCCTATGTAAAGAAATTGCCAAAGAGTTTCAAAATTGTAAAAGATGAAAATATAATATCGCCTCCTGAAGTGTTCAAAAGGATGAATGATTGTGTGAAGAAGGTCTTTGACTATTAAGAACTCTTGGAATAGTTTAAATACTTAGATTAAATACTATTGGATGTTTCAAATTCTTACTTTTGATACTTTGGGTTACTGAATTTAATTCTTTTAATTACTGATTAAGAATGAGAGAAGTTCATTGATTTAAAGATAAGAAAAGATTAAGAAAACTTTATTTCTTTTACATTTGGTAAATGTATCTATGGTACTTTTACATTTGGTAAATGGTTGTCATTGGGTTGCAGTAAATTATTCATAGTGATACAGTGTTGTTATTTTCCATTGTTTTTTTTTCTGCTTCCTGTCTTCCAATTCTCATAACCATTGACTGCAAACCATTGCAAACTTTCATAACCATTTGCTGCTTCTTTTTTTGGCATCTTCCCTTTGTTCCCTTTTTCAACAACTAAACCATTGCAAATTTTCTTAACCAATTGCTGCTTCTTTTTTTGTTAAATGTATCTATGGTACTCATGATTATGTATGATTAGATCATACTCAAACTGTTTCAACCAAAATTCAAGAAAGCAACAATATGCAAGATCAATTTTTTGGACAGATATGCAAGATCCCATTACATAAATATGTCTTAAAACAAAATGAATAATTATAATAGGCAATTGAAACTAAAATATACTAGATAAAGGATGTCTTACAAAGAGTACAGATCCCATTACATAAATATTTCTTTAAACATACTAGACAAAGGATGTCTTACATCAACACTAAACAACACTTTCAACCTTAAGCATGCACTTAATATATCTTTTTGGGATGCAATAGACAACACCTACCACCTCTTTTGGAGACTTCTTTAGACTTGGCTCTTAGACCAAGAACACAGCCTGTTACACTCAGAGGTTTTACCTTTCTCTGCTTACTCTCAGAGTCCTTTCTTTCCTCTTCAACTCTTCAATCAGAACCAGTGCCCTTATATGCCCTTCCCTTCCTATGCTTACTCTCAGCTTCGTACTTTGAACTTCTAGTCCTAAAAGCAATACTGCTAGCTTGTGCTTGCAACCTCTGCTTAACCTCATCATCATTAGCAGATATAATGCACACTTCAGTTGTCTTTAGTTGACTTGCAACCTCTGAACAGATTATACCCAAAAAAAATGTGTAACTCAATAAGATCTAAAAAGAAGATTGACATTCCAAAAACCCCTTTAAGACCTTGAATATAATTTACCTTCTAGCATTTCCTCTACTTTCACTATTGTGTTTCCCTTGTCATCTAAAAGGGACAAAAACATTCCAAACACATCTTCAACATTTAGGAATCTAAAATCACAAGAGCTAGAATACAGGCAAATCCATACCTTTATTAACCTTTTTTCGCACTTTGGCTCATTTGGCTCCTTGGTCTCCTTTGCCTCCCTTGCATCCTTTTCCTTCTTTAGACTACCAAACACAACTTCAAGATTTGCTATCCTATTGCCAAGTTTTTCAAGGTTTTCCATACCCTTATCTATAATTATGTGCAGACAATTAGATTAGCACTAAATCACATTTACTAAAACATAACCTACTGCATCATTGAAGCACAACTGCTGCATCAAGCTTCCACAAACACACTTCAAAAACTAAAACACTCTACGCGTTACCTGATCAAAGTTTATTTGCCACAAAACATACCTAATTGAATGTCATATGCCACAAAGAATAACATACTACATCATTTCATTACAACTAGTGCATCAAGTTTTCAAATACACGCAAAGGTACATTTGCCCCAAAATATAATCTAATGCATTACTTTATTACAGCTAGTGCATCATGATTTCAAAAACTAAAACACATTATGTGTGACCTAATCGAACATCATACACTACAAAACTTAATCTAGTGCATCAATATGTTACATCTACTGCATCAGTATGTTACAACTACAAAACAAACACTTTTCGACACTTAATAATCTATGCACCTAACCTAATTTACGTTTACACCAAGTTCATCAACAAATCAAAAACAAAGACTTATTATCCACAAAAACATACATAATTAAATGTCATACGACACAAATCATAACCTACTACATCATTTCATAAAAACTAGTGCATCAAGTTTTCAAATACACACAAATGCACATTTGCCACAAAATAGAATCTTATTCATTATGATTTTGAATACACACACATACAAATTTCATAACAACTAAAACACATTATATGTGTTGTAATCGAACATCATAGACTACAAAACATAATCTACTGCATCAATATGTTACAACTACTGCATCAGTATGTTACAACTACAAAACAAATATTTTTCGACACTTAATAATCTATGCACCTAACCTAAATTACGCTTATATTCTACATACAAAATGCCTACTGCATCACTTCCTTACACAAAGTTCAATAACAAATCAAAAACACAGACACCTGCGGCATCACTTCAAATCACAAAGTTTATCAAAAATTTAAACACACACAAACCTTGCGCAACGTCCTGTTGATTGTACTGCCTTTGCCACAAGTCTTGAAATATGATGTCAACCATTGATGGGTCTGAATGCCACTTATTCCCATATTTGGCGAAAACATATGCAATCATCTCATCGGTTACCTCCATTTCGGTAAAATCCCTTTCCTTTGGGGACGAACCTGCCATCGATTGGGTTTTGTTGATAAATTAGGGTTGTGGAAAGGGTTAGAACGGGTTGGCAAATGATTTCTTTTAAACAAACAACCCCTTAAATATATATATATATTTTTTTGGAAGAAACCCCTTAAATATAATAATGAAGGGTTGTGGAACGGGTTGGAACGGTTTCTTGTTAAATAGTTGTGTTAGATTTAGTGCATCCTAGTTTTAATTTTATTAGAGATGTAGTTTGTTAAAATGTATTTGTTGCATTGTAGTTTGTTAAAAAATTAATATTCTAATGAATCACATTATTATATAAACTTTAACAAATCTTTTAATTTTTATACTTAATTGCTTGTAATATCTAAATGAACATATGTATTTATATCTGGTGCTTTTTTATATCATAAAAATGAAAATATAATGCATCACAATGAAAAATCTAATGCATCATCATAATGATGAAAATATACTGCATCACAATGTAAAATTAAAATTTGTCATAGTTGGTTGATTAGTCACGTTTTAAATCCTCGTTATCATTTTTAGCTTTATTTCGTACTTGCCTTATTTATTTTTCCGTGCCTTAACTAGAATTTAGAAATGAAAACCAAAAGTTTTTACATTGTCGCTTTGTAAGTATTTAAATAAGAAACAAAAAAATTATGATTATCGATTAAATAACAAATGATTGAAGAACGACGACTAAAGAAGAGGTCCCATAAAGATAAATTAATTGTGTGATTCCCTTTATTTTTTGAAGAAACAATTAATTGGTTGAAGAGTTGAAGAGGAAGAAAAGGACTCTGAATGTAAGCAAAAAAAGTTAGTAGCATTATTTGAGGTTGGACTTTCAACAATGAATGACCCAACACTTATATTCTATATAACAATGGCCCAATGTTGAACATAACACTAGACCTTTTTATGGGCTGGACTATTCAACAATGAATGGCCCAACAATTATATTCGATACATCACAATGTAATATCTAATACATCACAATGTAATATCTAATACCTCAAAATGAAAAAAAAATGAAAAAAAAAAAAAAAGAAAAAGAAAAAAGGAAGCTGGGCATCAAGGGTGGAACTCCGGACCTCAACCAAGCCATAACCTTACCACACACACTCCAAACCGTACCTCAACCAAGCCATAACGTTATCACATAACCTTAACACACACACTCCAAACCGTATCTCTAAAAAGAATGGATTCTAAGTTTCCAATAATTGATCAAATTGCAGAAGCGGCTCGATCTGGAAAAATGCATAAGGTGCTGAATGTTATTTTTAATAGGGAAAGAATGGCCAACAGATCTGATCAAAAAGATTACTCGAAGAAGATTGAAGAACTGAAAAATCGTGTCAAGAAAAGAAACGATATCATAATGGAGTTGGAGCAGTTTGGGAGCATTAAGGGCATCTTTAAGGAACAATTTGAATATCTCATGTTGGAAGAGAAAGAAGATTTGAAAGAAATAGATTTTCTGACTGAAAGGTGTCAGGCAAGTGGGCGTCGTTCATTGGAGAATACTAGAATGTTGAAAAAGCTAAGCGAGATGGATTAGGTTTGCTGAAAGAACTTGTCGTGGGGAAGTTTATGTTATGTTTACTCTTTATCTTCCTGTTTGTTAAAAAAACTTGTTTTGATAAAGTTTATGTAATATGTACTCTTTATCTTCAGAATGATGTTAATGAAATTCGTAGTTATTATCTAATTGTTTTATTAAGTGTTGCATGGTGGATTTTATTCAGAATTTTGGTGTCCTTTAAAGGGATAAAAATACTGCATCACATTTATTGATGCAGTAGGTTCTTGTATGTAGCATATAAGCCTAGATTAGGTTAGACGCATAGTGTCGAAATGTGTTTGGTGTGTATGAATGATTGATTCAGTTGGTATGATGCAATGATGCATTAAATTTTGTATGTGGCATAAAAGTCTAAATTCTTGCAATAAATTTTTGTATGTGGCATTTGTATATGTGATGCAGTTTCTGTAAAAAAGTGATTCAAATTGGTCAGGCGTAGGGTATTTTACATGTCTATGTATTTGTATGTATGATGCAGCTGGAGTAATGCAGTGATGCATTACGTTCTTTTTTATGGCGTATAAGGATAGATCAGCCTACATACAATGTGTTTTAAATGTCAAAAACTGCTTGTGTGTGTGTGTGTGTGTTTTATGTATGATGCAACTGGTATAATGCAGAGACCCAGCACGAAATTTTTGTGTGACGTATATACGTAGAGGTTGTTTTACTATTTGGTGTTTGTATGGTAGGATATGACTGGATATAAGTCGAATATCAATACATTTTACAGAAGGTGTAGTGGATACAAGTAATTTTTATTTTAGGTGTATTATAGTGTTTATTAGTTATTGAAAGTTGATTGCGAGTATTTGATGTCAGTTTTGTTATATAATGAAAATAATCTAACATTTTATTGAAGGTTTAGCGGATATAGGTAGTGTTCGTGTTTCTGATGATTTTGAATTTGATCTCTTAAGCAATCAACTTATAAGGAAATACACCTACTGCATCACAATGTAAAACTTATTGCTTCACAATGTAAAAAAGCAATATTCACAGTAGAACATATATAAGTTAAACCATTTGAACTGATTCATGAGTTTCTAATGCATCACATAAATACTCATATTATTCTACTGCATGATAATTAATTGCATCACAAATACTATTCTACTGCATCACAGTTAACTTAGTCACGTTTTAAATCCTCGTTATCATTTTTAGCTTTATTTCGTACTTGCCTTATTTATTTTTCCGTGCCTTAATTAGAATTTAGAAATGAAAACCAAAAGTTTTTACATTGAAGAACGAAGACTAAAGAAGAGGTCCCATAAAGATAAATTAATTGTGTGATTCCCTTTATTTTTTGAAGAGATAATTAATTGGTTGAAGAGTTAAAGAGGAAGAAAAGGACTCTGAATGTAAGCAAAAAAAGGTAAAGCGTCTGAGTGTAACACTGGGGCATTTGTTATTTACATAGTTTAGCCCATTAATTGTATGATGTCATTTATTTTTTGAAGAAACAATTAATTGTTGCAGAGTTGAAGATGAAGCAAAGGACTCTCAGTGTAAGCAAAGAAAGGTAAAGCCTCTGAGTCTAACACATTAATTGTGTGATATCCTTTAATTCTATAGTACAACACATTAAAAAGTGCAACTACTTCTATGACAAATTTGTATTAAAAAATTGTATTAAAAACTTAACTCAAGAAATAGTATTTGCAGAAGCTCATAGTTCAACCATCATTTTCCCTCTCTCTCTCTTCCATTTTTTCACTACAAAATAAAAACTCTAATAATGAAAACATGATGACTATTAAATCACAAGCTAGTAAGTGTTTAATTGATCGATAATCATGTTTTATTGCATTGATTTGTTATTTGTATTACTAAAATATTTTATTTTTTTTATAAATTTAGAAAATATAAACAGTAAAAAGATGATTCACGCTGTTGATTCAGAAAAATTGATTACGGAAACATCAAGTAAGTTAAATGCAGTTTATTTGTATTAATTTATAGCGAATGATTATATATTAGGTTAAATGTAGTTTGTTTAATGTATTTTGTGGCATATAAGCATAAGTTAGGTTAAATAGAAATGCATACACGACCACGAATTAAAAAAACTCAACAGTGGTTGTTTGTTATGTTGGCACCTAAACCTGGTGCTTACGGTCGCCATTTAGTGATTGGTTTGTATAAGTTTAAATTAAAATTATAGTGCATCATAGTACAAAAAGTACTGCATCATATCTTTATAAATTTAAAGATGATATGTATAAATGAGATTTTATGTTGATTCGTGTGGATTTGTATTGTATGTTATTAAGTAATTGTGATATATGACGTTTGACTGTGTTTAAAAAATTTCGGAATGTATTGTAATTGGAACAATATTCCTTGTGTGTATTATTTTCATACAGATTATGAACCCAAATTTATAAATACAAGAATGTCACCGGAAAGATTGAAATAGGTTCTTGAGTCATTGACAACTCCTCAAGTGGAGGAGTTAGAAAGGATGGGATTTGGTGATTTTCATAAAAATTTCAATTTTGATTCTACACCAACAGAATTAGGAATGTGGATTGTTAGAAATTTTGATTCAAAAACTTGCTCGATAGAAATGAAAGATGGAAGAAAGATTAAAATAACTCGAGTATTAGTTCGGGATATGCTTGGAATCCCAATGGGTAATATAAAAGTTGAAGCACTTGAAGTAAAAAATCTATTCGAAGAGACTACTATGAAATGGAGAGAACTAATGAAAAGTATTGTTGTTAAAAATAAAATTTATATATCAAAGTTGGAGAAACATTTGTGCGATCTATCAGAAGTTGGATGGGAATTTTGAGTTTGTTTCCTTGTCCTCTTCTTTTCTATATTTGGCCAAGGAAACAAAGATGGGCAGGTGAATGAGAGAATTATACCATTTTTCTATGATACTAATAACGTTTCAAAGATGGATTGGTGCTCATATGTTGTAAAGTGTATAGTGAAGGAGTGTACTGGATTTATAGCAAACTCATATTTCAGTGGACCATTACTTTTGATGGCTGTAAGTTTTCTATCTTTAATTACACTAATAATAAAAAGTTTAAAAAACATTGATGCACTAGATTTGACAGTTTATATCATATTTTTAATGATTATTTATTTGTTGCAGATCATATACGTGAATTCAACGATATCTGAGTCTATAAAAGTTGAAAAAATTGTTCCCGCCTTTAAAGCATGGAGTTCAAGACTGTTGTTTAAAAGACAAAAAGAAGAACATGAATTAGGATTTGGTTGTCTACCAATTGTGGAAGGTGTGGAGGTGATTGAACCACCGATGGAAATGATTTCGAAAAAGAAGAGTGTAACAGGTATAATAAATAAAAAAATTTATTACATTTTGTAAAAGTTCTTTATTTCTAATTGAATTCTATGTTGTTGTACTAAAGGGGATGAAGAAAAAAAACTTGGAAGTCAACTGCAGAGTATAGATGAATCAAATAAAGAATTCAGAGCAAAATCTTTTGAGGTATTATTAATTACCTTTAAATTGTAATGCATTAGAGTTTTATATGAGATGCAGAACCTTTAAATTTATAAAGATATAATGCAGTACTTTTTGTACTATGATGCACTATAATTTTATTTTAGCTAATTTTGTTTTATTTAAAAATTTAGGAAATGAAGAGGATTATAAGAGACAATCTGGCGGTGTGTAATCAGATGATGGTTGAGGAGTTGAAGCAAATGGTTGAAATAAGAGAGGATTTGTTTTCTAAATCATATAAAGATAAATATGGAGATGATGATAATGAAGAAAACGGTGAGGAGAATGATAAAAATGGAGATGATGGGCAGAATGTATCTTTGACCAAATCTCAGGAATCTAAAAGAAGAAAAATAAATACTAAAGAAGATGTTTCACAATCTCAGGAAATTGTAGGCGAACCAAGTATGATTGAAACCGAGATGGTTGATGCATTGCTGTCAATGAAGGAAAAAAGTTTTGATGCATCAAAGGGAAAAAAGGCAGCAACCAATCAGATAATGGCAAAAAAGGAAAAAAAGACTCCAACAAAAAATTATGAATATGTCAGTACACTGTCATTTTATGATAGAAAAGTAATGATTTACAAAACATGGCCTGAAGCAGAGATGAAACTAGTTGAATACATATGGAGCGACAAATGTCCTGAAGGGTAAATTTTATTTCAAAAATATTTTCAGTGCTTATATGTTACTGCATCAATGCTTTTATGTTACTGCATCAATCTTAATGTTACTGACTCTTAAATGTGCAGTGATATTATTTTCAGTGGAAAAGGATTAGAATTAGAATATGAGTTTTTCTTGAGCCTTTATCCTGAAATTCAAGTTGCTTCAAGTATAATTGATGCATGGAGCATTATACTAAATGATGAAGAGAAATTTAGATACAAACATTCAGGAATCAGAAATGTTTATTGTAGTACAACAATGCTGGTGAGTAATTCATCTATATAAAACATTGGATGTTTATAAAAACAGCCTAATTGAATTTTTAACTTTTTTAATGCTTATAAAACATTTCATGTTTATAAAAACAGCCTGATTCAATGGTTGAACCTGGAAAAGATTCGATGAAAAGAAGAAAATTTTTTGATGATAATGTGAAGAGTGTTTTAGAAATTGCAGAATTGAAGGATTTGATTGATATTAGTATGGTAAGTAAAAAATACACTTATTATTTTTAGTGATTATATTTTTATTATGAATTTCAATAATGTTAATGCATTAAAAATGTCTACAGGTTTTCTTTCCTTGTATCAAGGTTACAGAAAATGGATCAAATCATTACTATGTCATATGTTTTAATCTAAAGAAAGGTGATATAGACATCCTTGACAACGTTGACAACGGCATTCAAAACATCTCAGATAGATATGGGGATTATCCAAAGGCTCTGGTAACTACAATATTTGAAATTTTATAACTACAATATTTGAAAATAAAAATAAATTAACAGTATATTTTTATTTTGACAGATTGATACATTTATCAATTACCTAAAAAGGATAAAGCACCCAAAAATCACTGAGTTTTTAAAGAAGAAACCAAGAATATTGAAGATAAAATGGAAGACAACCTACAATAATGTCGATTGTGGTATCTTTGTGATGAGACTTATGGAAACATATATGGGTAACAAAGTATTTTTACATGAACTACATAAGGAATATGCAGTTCAAAAACGACAACTGAAAATGCTTCAAGCAAAGTATTTGGCAAAGATATTACTTAAAGATCTTAATCTGAAGAAGAAAGAATTAATAAAAGCAGCTGAAGCATTTGCAAAGAAACAAGGAACGACCTTTAAGCTTTTAAGTAATAATTACGTTAGAGTTGATCAAAATTTGATTAAAAGGATCAAGTCACTTTGGGGATTACTTGAAAAATGATTCATTTATAATTAAGTACATAATTGTGTGAGATGCAGTTAACTAGTTTGTTAGAGATGTAGATTGTTAAAAAATATTTGTTAGCTAAGAACTTAATTGTGTTGGATGTAGTAGATGTTAGTTTTAATTGTGTTGGAGATGTAGTTTTTAAAAAATTAATAGACTACTGCATCACATTATTATCTAAACTTTAAGCAATCTTTCAATATCTATACTTAAGCATTTGTATGTGGCATAAAAGTATAAATTCTTGCATTAAATTCTTGTATGTGGCATTTGTAAATATGATACAGTTGCTGTAAGAAAGTGATGCAGTTGTTGTAAGAAAGTGATGCAGTTTCTGTAAAAAAGTGATTCAATTTCGTCAGGCTTAGGGTGTTTTAGTCAAGAAATGTTGTGGTAGGTGTTAATTTGTGGCAAATAAGGTTCAATTAGGTTATGCGCATGGTGTATTACATGTCAAATAGTGTTTGTGTATGTGTTTATATGTATGATGCAGCTGGAGTAATGCAGTGATGCATTAGGATCTTTTTTATGGCGTATAAGGCTAGATCAGGCTACATACAACGTGTTTTAAATGCCAAAAAGTGCTTGTTTGTGTGCGTCTGTTTTATGTCTGTTTTTTGTGTGACGTATCTGTTAAGCAATCAACTTATAAAGAAATACACCTACTGCATCACAATTGAAACATTTAGTGCAGCACAATATAAAACCTACTGCATCACAATGTAAAACTTACTGCATCACAATGTAAAAAAGCAATATTCTGAACATATATAAGTTAAACTGTTTGAACTGATTCATGAGTTTCAAATAAGCATCTCAGAGTATGCATCTTCTATTCCTAGGTAAAAATTTCAAGTATATAATATTATGATTTTGTAGGTATTGGCTGCAATCTATGTTCTGATTTTTGTGTTATTCTAATGCATCACATAAATACTCATATTATTCTACTGCATGATAATTAACTGCATCACAAATACAATTCTACTGCATCACAGTTAACTTCATCACAAATATTATTATAATACTATCAGAAGAAACACCAAGATTTTATTGTATTGCAGTTCATAAAAAATTTCTATAGAGATAAAATGTGTTGTAAGCAATCTTTAAAAAATATCTATACAATTATTATGGAGAATTTCTTTAAAAAATTACTGAAATGATGATGAATTTTTGTTGGAGTTTCTCAGACCAGTCCTTGTCGGCTGCATTGTTTTCTTAATTTTCTTGGATGGTTGAAGCGGTTCTCTTGTACATGTTCTCGAATTATGTCCATCCTTTCTTCCACATATACCACATGTCCTCCTCTTATCACTTTCTTCTTTTTCTTTTTCATATGATGACTTCCACCTTGAATGAACACCAGACCCTTTATTTGCACTCTCATCTGGATTATTTATATACAATTTCTTTGTGGGCTCCTTGACACCAAGCATTGAACTCATAACATCTTTCGAATAGATCTTTGGTATTACTGGAACATCAATTTTAGACTTAGCCAATAACTCATTCATTTGCTCTTTGTAAATCTTTAACTTGTCCATGTTGTGAACCAAACGATCAACTGTTGATTCAAATATCTCATATAAATCAAAAACTTCACTCTGCAAGCTTGAACCTGATTCAACATTAACTCTAGTAACTGCAGAATTGAAAGGCTTAGCATTCTTTAACCACCGTTTGTTCAAGTATTTCCGAGGGAATTCTTTAATATTGTTCATTCTTAACACATAAAAGATGTGCCGACAAAGAAGACCATATGCCTCGTAGTGCTTACAGCTACATTTAATTTCCATTTCAGATTTACGAAAATCAACCTGAAAAACATTAAACATACTTAAAAAATGACTATAGATTGCGTGTTTTTACTATGCTGTACTAAATCTAACACAGTTAACACAATGATACTCTGAATCATGTAAATAAACTAAATAAAATATTATGGTTTCAAGAGATACCTGATAAACAACAAAGTTGTTTTCACCCCTGATTCGCTTATCAACTTGCATATCACGAATAGAATATTTCTCAACGTCATCAATTTGCAAAATATTTACCGACATACAATGGGAATATGAAGAATAAATCTCATCTTGAACATCGTAGAATACAGTTTGAGTATAAAATACACTTGCTTCTTTCTCCAACTGAAGATCCGTTTTGAGTACAGGTTTCCTATATCTTGAGTCATGATCATTTTTACGCTCAATATATCTTTGATACTTAATAGCCGTATCATAATGACTTAAAAATTCAACTAAATTCAGATGAGGACTTGTCCATTTACAAAAAAAGTGGTTTTCACTTTCTGACCTAGAAGTAGTACGCATGAGGCCTGCCATAGGCTCATCACGTAGGTATGCAGGTATCCATTTTTCCCTCATTTCAAACATGTCTGATAACCACTTATTATCATCAAGTTTAAAGTCGTTGATCATACATTGCCACTCTCTTTCATATTCTACGGGTAAAATCTGATCAGTCCAAACAATATCACAAATCCGTCTTTTGAAATCTGTCTTATTACTACAGATTGCAGTCCCTACATGCCAAAACAGAGCATTTATGATAAAGAGATAAGAATGTGATAATAGCTCATTAATTAATATAATCTACTGCATCAAAATTATATGATCTACTGTAACACTATTTATAAAAATTGTTTGAAGAATAGAAATACATTTGTCGTCAATTTTTGCATGATATGCCACATGCACAAACGGTGTCTTGTATTAGGAAAGCATTCTGGAATGGCAATTTTCATAGAAGGATCTTGATCGGTAATAACGACATTTGGATCTTTACCAAAAGCGTTTTTGAATTCATCAAGCAACCACTTATAAGCACCAACAGTCTCATCAGAGAGTAAACCCGAGGCAAAAGTAATACAACGGTTGTGGTGATTAATACCGGTAAAAGGAACAAATACCATCTTGTACCTAGATTTTAATAATGTTAAAACAAATCTAATGAAATACTAAATCATATAAATTTTGATGATCTTGTGCAATACTAAATTGAATGAAATACTAAATCATATAAATTTATGAAATACTACTGCATCTCTATGTACTTTCTACTGCATGTCAATGTAAATTCTACTGCATCTCAATGTACGAATCTACTGCATCTCAATATAAATGTAAAATCTACAGGAGAAGCAACTTGCACATTTACAGCACAGATTCTTATCTCTTTATTACCTTCAAATAAAATTATCAAATACTTTAATTCATTAATCTACTCACATTCACCACATTTTCCATTCAGTAGGAAACATTTCAAGCTAGAAACATTTCAATTAATGATTATTAAAGCTGATGCAGTTGATTGAACTCGTCGATCAGCTCAAACACATAGGTCACTAAGATAACATGATGTTCTGGAGACGTGTGTGTTTGAGCTGATTGATGAGTTTAATCAAACAGTTATATCTATTGCCTCATTCTCAAATACAAAGATCACCAACATAACATGATGTTCTGTTATTTTTCTTAAATTCAAATAATATTTTATTTGAAATGCTTCCCTTGGAATTGAAGGTGAATACTTGTGATTAACTTATGAATATAATGAAATAGTTCAAACATACAAAAATATCATTATTATTCTACTAATCTACACTTATACATTTGCCAAAACCTATTGTATCATTTTATAAACAAACAACTGAATCTATTAAATTTTTTTGATAAAAGTAAGATAACATACTTGTTTGATCGAAAAGTAGCATCAAATGAGATAATATCACCAAAAGTGGCATAGTCTTTTATAGCTTGTTCATCAGCCCAAAAAAGCCCAACCAATTTATCATCATTGCCTACAAATTAAAAAAAATGTTAAGAAACTGATAATAATTATCGTGAAATTCAAGTGCATTAAACCACAAAAATTAGCTGCATCACCTACTTTATAACTCACATAAAAGCCTGGTGAATGCATCTTTCTGCTTAACAGTTTTTCAACAGCCATCTGTGCATCTCTATCGCCAATAAACAAGTTTATTTTCTTCTTTTGATTCTTACAATCAACTACAGTAGCACCAACTCTCTCAAAACCACCACACATCTGTTTCAACAACTTAAATCCCGTAGAAGGACCAAAATTAGCATTTGATGCTTGAAACAGAAAATGTTGTTTCGTGTATCCCAAATCCCGTGAGCTCTTCATAAATATCATATCTTTTTCAGCAACAAGAGGTTTGTCACCAATATCAATATCAGGATACCAAGTCCTATTTCCTTTATCATCACAAGTATAAAAACCAACATGATCCTTCACCCGAACAACTTGAACATCTGTATGTTTAACGTAT
Source organism: Artemisia tridentata subsp. tridentata (assembly GCA_021014915.2). Classification (NCBI taxonomy): domain Eukaryota; kingdom Viridiplantae; phylum Streptophyta; class Magnoliopsida; order Asterales; family Asteraceae; genus Artemisia; species Artemisia tridentata. Next base: position 349,895,827 of record CP139507.1, read on the forward strand.
ATAACTTTAATAACTTTTAATAAGAATAGAAATATAGAAAATGAATAAATAAATAAAAATAATTGTTTAACACAACAGAACAAAAGCTTAAAGAAACACTATTCTTAAGCTAACACACTATACATAACCTAAACGGAACCTTAAATACATACTGCATCAATTTTTTAAAATGCTCTACGTGTAAACTAATCTAGCATTATATTGATAAAACAAATAACTACTGCATCACATCATTTCCACAAGTGCATCAAGCACACATACATACACATTTTCACACCTAAAATGCTCTTCACGTAACATAATTTTGCATTATATATCACAAACAAGTAACTATTGCATTACATTATTACAACAACTGCATGAAGCACACAAACAGACACACATACACTTTTTGACACCTAAATGCTCTTCGCATAAAGTAATTTAGCATGATATTCCACAAATAAATAACCACTGCATCTCATCATTACCACAACTGCAACAATCACAGAAACACATACACTTTTCAACACCTAAAACACTCTCCGCATAACCTAATCTAACATTATAATGAACAAATAAGTAACTACTGCATCTCAGCATTACCACAATTGTACAAACACATACACTTTTCAACACCTAAAACACTCTCCGCGTAACCTAATCTAACATTATAATGAACAAATAAGTAACAACTGCATCTCATCATTACCACAACTGCATCAATCACAGAAACACATACACTTTTCAAGACCTAAAACACTCTCCGCGTAACCTAATCTAACATTATAATGAACAAATAAGTAACAACTGCATCTCATCATTACCACAACTGCATCAATCTCATAAACACATACACTTTTCAACACCTAAAACACTCTCCGCGTAACCTAATCTAACATTATAATGAACAAATAAGTAACTACTGCATCTCAGCATTACCACAATTGTACAAACACATACACTTTTCAACACCTAAAACACTCTCCGCATAACCTAATCTAACATTATAATGAACAAATAAGTAACAACTGCATCTCATCATTACCACAACTGCATCAATCACAGAAACACATACACTTTTCAAGACTTAAAACACTCTTCGCGTAACCTAATCTAACATTATAATGAACAAATAAGTAACAACTACATCTCATCATTACCACAACTGCATCAATCTCCGAAACACATACACTTTTCAACACCTAAAACACTCTCCGCGTAACCTAATCTAACATTATAATGAACAAATAAGTAACTACTGCATCTCAGCATTACCACAATTGTACAAACACATACACTTTTCAACACCTAAAACACTCTCCGCGTAACCTAATCTAACATTATAATGAACAAATAAGTAACAACTACATCTCATCATTACCACAACTGCATCAATCACAGAAACACATACACTTTTCAAGACCTAAAACACTCTCCGCGTTACATAATCTAACATTATAATGAACAAATAAGTAACAACTGCATCTCATCATTACCACAACTGCATCAATCTCAGAAACACATACACTTTTCAACACCTAAAACACTCTCCGCGTAACCTAATCTAACATTATAATGAACAAATAAGTAACTACTGCATCTCAGCATTACCACAATTGTACAAACACATACACTTTTCAACACCTAAAACACTCTCCGCGTAACCTAATCTAACATTATATTGCACAAACAACTAACTACTGCATCTCATTATTACCACAACTGCATCAAGCACACAAGCAGACAAACATACACTTTTTGACACCTAAATGCTCTTCGCATAAAGTAATCTAGCATTATACTCCACAAATAAATAACCACTGCATCACATCATTACCACAACTGCATCAAGCACAAAAACACAAACAAATACACTTTTCGACACCTAACACAAAAGATGTAACATAAAAATTAGGTCAACATTAATACAAAAAAATTGCAAAAAAAATAAGATAACAAGATCTTACCATCATTATTAGTAGATAATGAGTTAACTGCTGATGATGAACGCTCCTTATTAGATGATGATGAATACTCCTTATTATATGATGATGAACACTCGTTATTAATTGATGATGAACACTCGTTATTAGATGATGATGACATCTCAAAAACTCTTTAATCAATTTATACGGTTGAGAATGATGAAGAAACGATGGAGAATGATGGTAAAACGATGAATAATGGTGGATCTACGATGGTTATAGGCTGGAGAACGGTGGTTATAGGCTGGAGAACGGTGGTTACAGCGTGCAGAGAAGAAGAAACGTAAAGAGAGAGAAAAAAAGAAGAAAAAAGATCATATATAATGTGAATGTAAAACGACGAAAATACCCCTCGTAGTTATAATTAATAAACTAGTGGGGAGGGGACACGTGGCAGCATGTGGCTCCTTCCTAGCCTTCTCATTATAAGGAGTCTTCTCAAAATATCTCATACCTATATATATATATATATATATATATATATATATATATATATATATATATATATATATATATATATATATATATATATATATATATATATCAGAGTCGTCTATGACCGTGCCATGCCATGCCAAAGCCTCCAATAGTATGCTATCGCTTTACACCTGAAAATACATGCTAAAGTGTCAACACGAGGTTGGTGAGTTCATAGGTTTAAATATTCGTAAATGTGGAACACAAGTTTATAATATTTGGTTAATCGGTACACTCGTAATGACCATTACACCTGGTATAATATCCGTTACACCCGAAAATGTGATCGTTACACCCAGTAATGTGACCATTACACCCGGTCCTATTATATATGTTTGTCCAGTACACCTGGTCAATGTGTGTGTCATGTATACATATAACTCATTCGAGTAAACAATCTAGTATTTAAAACCAATCACGTTTTAAGTAAAACAATCATTGAGTTTAAATAAAAACGAGCATGTATTCTCCCCAAAAACAGTTATAAAACAAGTATAGGTAGGGGCCATGAACTCACCTCAGCAATTAGTAGTCTGATAGTAAAAGTCAAGTAGTGATAGTGTGCGGCACCGACACACGACTTAGATTAGTATGGCAAGTTTAGTTTACAGTTTCAAGTTTAAGACTCGATGAAGTTTAAATAAGTTTAAAAGTTTAATGGTGTTTGTGTTATTGTTGCTTGTGTGGCAGCATTTAAGTTTAAAACAGTTTTCTAAGCGTTTGTAAGCATTGGCTCTTGGAAGTGAATAAGTATATATAGGTACTTAATAATGAAATTACCAAAGACGAATAAGTCTTCGGTTCGACCGTAACCGAAAGACGATGTACGGAAAGTCATCACAAAATAAATATTATACGTCGTCGGAATATAAAAAAAATGGTGTCATTTAATAGTTTAAGTTCATATATATACACCTAAGTAAGGTAAGTAAATCTTTAGTAAGTGTTTATACATGTATATAATGATTTAGTGTAATAGATCATTTTCGTCCTTTAGTCAGGTTTGTACAAAATACGCTAAGCATATATATTTTGATGAAAGTCGGGCATGACCCGTGTATACTAGATGTCACAATTTTTATGTTTGGGTATTAATCATTTTATATTGTTTATTGAAACCGAATGGGATTTTATAAGTTTAAAGCGCGTTTCATTTAGTTTAGATAAGCCAATATAAGAAATATAAATAAATGATCTCAAAACAAGTTACAATTTATATTTTTATTAGTTTGGTTTGAAGTTTAAACTTATAGTTTTAATGACGAGAAAACATTAAGTTTCGAGGTAAGTTGGGTTGATAGTTGAGTCGGGAGTAATACAAACGAGACCGACCAACACTCTCGTGACACTCTTGATGAGCCGAGACACCACAGAAACATGAGACTCTTCTACTTAATTTACTCTTAACCACACTCTTTTAGTTTTCTTTATTGGGCTTAACCCAATACTAAGCCCAACACACTCTTAAGTAAAATTTGGGCATCGGCCCATGCTTAACCCAACGCACCCCTTTGGATTGTTAACACAACGCACCCCAATTACATGTAACTGACTCGAGACAATTCACAGAAAAACACTCCCTTGAGCGTGCCGTTTACATGCCGAGACAACAACACCCTCTTGGGTGTGTCTTGGTAAGTTGTATCGACAAAACTCAAAGCAACAAACACAAGACTACACTAGTGGTGTGTCTGTAAAACCGAGAACCAAAACCACCCTTGTGGTTTTCTTCATGACAACCGTGCTTAACAACGTAACATGAAAATCAATTGTGCCCAAAAACGCAACCTCAAATGAGCAAAACAAACTAAGTAACTAATCCAAACATAAACCCAAGAACCACACTCGGGTTATGATGAGTGTGTAAATACTCATCATTTTATGCCCGTATAAGACACAAAAATGACCAAAACCACCCAAATATATCGAATATTGTTGCAAATATACTTGGCTTGTGTTTTATGTGTTTCAGGTACAAAAGGATTGAAAATGGGGCAAAAAGGGACAAAACCGAGCACAAGATTGGAAAAAAGTTCAAAAAGCCGAGGCCGGGGAAGAAATTTACCAAAGTGGATCATAATTATGCTCATATTGTCTAGAATGGTCCTTGGATTTTCAGAAAGTGGCAGTTTTGGTCCCTAAACTTAAACCTAATCCAAAATTAACCCTAAACCTTTGACACTTTTAATAAAACCCAAAAACAAATAAACCCTTTACCTAACCCATTAACCCTTATCCCGTTTAACTAATCCTTCGGTCAAACACAAAAGTCAAAACCCACTTCCTCCCAAAACATTTACCACCATCCCAGACAACAATGCTTCCCATGCTTTTTCACTGCCACACTCAACCTCCCCCCCCCCCTCTAGCTCCAGACTAGTACAACTACTCATCCCAGCTGGAATCCCACTTAACTCATTTTCCCGCCAAAATGCATATCAACGGCTGGGATTAATTTAGCCTAATCGGAGGGCTGGGATATGTTGGGAGTGACCAGGGAAGACTTTTGGAAGTATAAAAATGCCTCCTCAGCACACATTGAAAGTTAGTTAGTTTTAGAGTAGATTTTAGCTTAAATTAGGAGTAGTTTAATGTAATAAGCTTTAGTTTCTCAGCTCAATTTTGAATTATTGTAATTTGATTTCCAGTCTTAGTTAAATTTCAGAATCATTGTCCTATTTTATTTGTAATTCAAGTTCTGGGTATTCAGTTTCAGTTGCCAAAAGTCAACGTAAGTCAAGCACTATTCATTTGCTTATTGCAACTGCCTATTAATTTTATTTCCTGTTTTTCTAGCTTACGTTAGTTTATAATTACCAATAGTTGTTATGCCTTAGTTTAATTGTCAGTTGAGTTCATTTTGCTTGAAAAGCTCAAAAAGCCAAATTAGCTTAAATTATAGATAGCTTGCTTTAGTTCTTATTTTCTGTTGAAATGAATTTTTTAGGACTTAATATAAGTTAGTCAATATTTTTCCTTCCATTGGATAGCTTAAAATGTTCTGTTTCAGTTTAAATGGCCAAAACAGTCCATATAAGGACTGTTTGGCAATGGGTCAAAACGGGCAAAAACCTTTGCCCACTGTTCATATGCCACTTTAGGATTTTTAATCTAGTTTAATTTGATAGAAAGGAGCTGTTTTTAGGATAGTTAGAGTTTATTTGATTGCTATTATGGATTTAAGTAGAATAATGTTGAAACTGAGGAAGAAAACTGAGAAGATAAGGTCAAAATAGCAATAAGCTATTTTGAGCTTTTCTTGTACCATTTCTTGGTTCCATATTGTCCATTTAGTCAATTCTAGGTTGCTGTTTTAGTGCCTTTGGGCCTTGTTCAAATTAGCTCAATATCAGTCCATAAAAAGTATTAGCAGACTGCACTTTTCATATTTCCCATTTTTCAGCCTCATTTTTAGATTTTTAATTTACACAATTCTAGTTGTTATAAGCTGGAATTTTGCACAGTCCTTATTGGGTGGCTTATCTAGCCATGACCAATTTTTGTAGATTTTTAAGATTTTGTTATAAGTGCTTTTTAAGGGCTTGAAAAAGCCCTTTTTGCCCTGCTCACTTCTTGAATCAGCAGCCCCTTAGTGGCTTTTGGCTTATATTGTGCTTGTTTAGTGTTTATTTCTGGTTCTTGTGGCTTATTGTGATTTTAATTCTAGCTTTTAGTTGGACTTTAGCTTATTCCCATGTCCTCAGCTTAATATAGTAGCTTATTCAGTCCTTGTGCTTAAACAGCTTAGCTTATTCCCATTTTTTTTATATGATAAGTCTTTTAAGCTTATTTCTGAGCTTATTCTAGCTTTTCCACTATTAGTTGTAGTTATAGAATTTGCTTATTTCCATGTGCTTATTCAAAGAAAAATAAAAATAAAATAAAATAAAATAAAAAAATTTAATCAAGTCTCTTATAAGCGGCCACCTTAATCTGCTCTTTCTGTGCTTATTTCAAGTTTTCATAAATAGTTGTTTTTGTAAAAGTTGCTTATTTTCTTGTGCTTATTAAGCTTTAATATATATATATATATATATATATATATATATATATATATATATATATATATATATATATATATATATTAAATAGTTTTTAAATCATATTAAATTAAATAATTATCAAAAAATATAATTCTTTTTTTTTTTTTTTTTTTTTTTTTCTTTTATTGATTAGAATTTTAGAAAATTAGATTTGTGCCCGTAGAGTTAATATTTCATCGTTTAGGCTCGGGATTTTCCGGTTTAAACGTATTTTCAGTTTTCCTTTACGTTTTTAGCCACGCGTACTTTAGATTACCGTTTTCCTGCCTTTTAAATCGTTTTTAGTTCATGTTCACTTACTTTAGTTTAAAATCCCAAAATCCCTTTATTTTCCTTATTCAAACACGTTTCACGAATCAAGATAACAAATTCCATTCAATCATTCGTTGGGAAAACGACCCGAGTTTACAACTTCCATTGTATTCCTTGGATAAAAATACGTGTTGATTCCATCAGATCAATTTTTGGCGCCGCTGCCGGGGAGGGTTGAAGCGAATTTTTAATTCTCGTTTGTCGTTACGTGTTTTGAAGACCCTTCTCCCGAGAAGTTATCATTTTCTTCGTAAATATTTTCTTATAAAAAACCCAAAAAGATTTTCATTTCAAAATTTATTTTCCTTTTTCCATTTGTATTTTTCAAATGTTTCTAAAAATCCAAAAATATTCTTCTTATCCTTCTATTCGTTTAATTCTTTATCTCACCCTCTATCCGTTTAATTCTTTTTATGTCTTCATCTTACCATTATGGCTGTGAATGGTGTGGGGGACCTCTAAATGGTGGAAATTGCCCCGGTTGTAGCATTGTAAATTCGGGAAACGGGTTTGTCTATGACCAAAATCCCTACAATGAAACAACCAATTTCCTTAACCAACCCCCGCACCATGAGATGGAAACATATTATTCTGAATATTGTGGAGGTCCGCATCAAGGTTTTGACTGTCAAACAAGGAACACGCTTGTCTATGAGCAGGTTTCGTGTAACGATCAAAATTGTGGTTATGACCAATATCCATATGATTCACTGAGTTAGTCACAACAGTTTTACTGTTGTGAATTCTGTGGAGGTCCGCATTATGAATCCGATTGTCAAACGAGGAGCCCGCTTGTCTATGAGCATGGTCCTTGTAACAATTATGATTGTTCTTATCAAAACCAACCTCTACAGTACCAAATGACTCAACCTCAGCCACTTCCTCAAGAACTTCTCCATGTTCTAAATTTAATAGAAGAAGTTAAGGATTTGGCTAATAAACTTCCCCAAGATGATCGTCATGGTAAATCTATGGAAGATTTACTCGCCGAAGAACGAGCAGCACAAAGGCATTTCTTATTTAATAAGGCTGCCATGCTCGATGACGAAGATGAAGACGACGAGGAGAGTACTATACCTTTGAGCGATATAATTTCTCAACTCCCTCAGTCTATTGCAATCACATCATTCTTTCCAACTTTGGACCCCAAGGACTCTCTTATTATAGGGGATGAGCATCTTAGCACTATTCCTGAAAAGGAATCGGACGAATTCATAAAGTCTAGTGCTGAGAACCTTATCCCAATCCCAAGTGAGTCTGAGGACATATCAGACAATGAATGTGATTTGTCTATTTGTGATGATTACCCTCTTGACATTGAGGATGATTTTTCCGGGATTTTCTCTAACCCTCTTTTCAATTCAAACGATGATTTTTCCTCTAGTGATGACGAATCACTTTCTGATGAGGACATTCCAAATGAAAGTCTCAAAGTCTATTCAAACTCTCTGTTTGAATTTGATGACGAGTACTTTTCAAACAACGTAAATCCTCTCTTTGATGAAGAGTTAGAGAACAAAGAGGTCAAGGACTCTATTACTCATAAACTTGACGATATGACCTCATTTTTTAATCCCGATATTCCAAAAGACGTTCTTTCTCTGACATATGTGACATTTCCCTTTGAGGATCGCCATTGTATTGACTTCACATATGTCGTTCGAGTTTTTTCGACCCTTCTTCACCTATACGGTGACTTGTCCTCTCCTTCTCTCCTTTGGAAATAAGGACAAAGTTTTTGACCCCGGCATCTCCATTTATCATTCTTTTGAGCCGGATGTATCTCATCGGAGTGGAACTTTCAAGTACTTCAATGTTTATCCAAACATCTTGAATGAAAGTCCGATGGAGACTTTCTTTTCCACATGCTTCCCCATGAACAAATGAATTCGGGGTCGAGTCAAGCTAGTGACTCGGTTAACAAAAACATTAGCACCACATGGGTGACAAACCATGTTTCTGACTTCTTTCTATTTTTTGACACTAAGTGTGGGGGGATTCCTCTACTGCTCTTGTTTTGCAGGTTTCCCTTAGATCGTGATGATTGATGCGCCTGTTTTCAATCCAGCCGCCCAATATCCGATCTTGTTGCTAACGATTATCTAGGGATATCTTTTTAATCCTGTTTGTGAAAATAGAGAATTCTTTCACACACTTGGCTATTAGTATTACCTTTTTACGTTCTAAGTGTCGGCATAATAGCCGGTACTTTGAATATTGAGGGCAATATTCAATTCTAAGGTGGTGGGGGGGGGGGGGAATTCTCGCGAATTTTGTCACATTTGTACCTTCTGGTGCCCTAGTACCCCCGTTTTGGCCAAAATTTTAATTTTTTTTTCGTTTTTAGATAAGAAATTGCAATAAAAAAGAAGTGTTTAGTCTTGATTAGGTTAGAACAAAGGGAATCCCGACTCTGCCAGAGTGTTGATCTGGCTGCTCCCTTAACGGTTAGACTAAGGTTTTACGATATGTGCAAATGGAAATGCTAAGCGTAGAATAGTTGGTTTTCTTTAGAGCTTATATAAGTAATCTATGGCTTTTCCTCCTAGGAGATAACTAATCTGACTTAATAAGTGCTTATTTTCAAACATTTGAACATACAAAATCATTTTTTTATACGATTTTGAAAAATACTAGTTCAAAGATTTATTTAAACTTCGGAACAATCATATGTCATAGTAATGCAAAATGAAAGTGATACGTTGCATGAAAATTGCAAAAGTTAAATAATAAATGTATGTGCTAAAAAAGCTACGGTTCAAGATCGGCCCTTGGATCCTTATTTCCGGAAGGCGCTTAGGTCTTGGCTACCCTCTTACACCGGCCCTTGGACCTCTAATTCAGGAAGGTGTGAGGTCTTGGTCTAACACCCTTGGATCCTCATTTCAGGAATGTTTAGAGTCTTGGAACTCTCCGTTGTAACGGCCCTTAGATCCTTTATTCCGGAAGGTGTAAAGTCTTGGTTCCCGTGAAACTCCGTTAGTTTATGTTGCACAAGTAAAAATAAAAAATAAAAAATAAAAAAATGAAAAGAAAAAAATAAAATAAAATGGAATGATATTGCAAAATGCAATAAGTTTTGATGTGTTGAATAAAGTTTTGAAACTTGCTTGTTGTAAATTTTAAATCTATCTTTCAACTAGTATAAGTCAAAATCTTATAAAAACGTCGATTTTTGTGATCAAAATTTTGAAAATGAGCACAGTCACCTAACTTGAATAAATTGTGGGAGTGAAAAGTTACGTTTCGGCTTACATAGATTATTAGTATAAGTAGTGTTAGCATTTTACAAAAACATTTGCACATTTAGTTTAAGCTTAGTTGGGAGTATAAAAAAGAGGATGACGATTTCAATTCCCTGGAGACACCCAGTTTGTGTGAATCCGGTTCCATGATACCATTTTTGAAAATCAAGCATGTTATCTATTTTTGTTTTAGTTTAAATTTCTTGCATTGAATAAAAAGTCAGAACGTGGTATACTTGGTATTCTTTTAATCCTTTCATTCTTCATATGATCGGATTGCTAGGGACTAGCAATAGTTTAGTGTGGGGGATTGATGAGTGTGTAAATACTCATCATTTTATGCTCGTATAAGACACAAAAATGACCAAAAACACCCAAATATATCGAATATTGTTGCAAATATTCTTGGTTTGTGTTTTATGTGTTTCAGGTAAAAAAGGATTGAAAACGGGGAAAAAACGGACAAAACCGAGCATAAGATTGGAAAAAAGTTCAAAAAGCCGAGGCCGGGGAAGAAATTTACCAAATTGGATCATAATTACGCTCATATTGTCAAGAATGGTCCTTGGATTTTCAAAAAGTGGCAGTTTTGGTCCCTAAACTTAAACCTAATCCAAAATTAACCCTAAACCTTTAACCCTTTTAATAAAACCCAAAAAAAAATAAACCCTTTACCTAACCCATTAACCCTTATCCCGTTTAACTAATCCTTCGGTCAAACACAAAAGTCAAAACCCACTTCCTCCCAAAACCTTTACCACCATCCCTGACAACCAGACAACAATGCATCCCATGCTTTTTCACTGCTACACTCAACCTCCCCCCCCCCTCTAGCTCCAGACTAGTACAGCATTCACGTGATACTCATCCCAGCTGGAATCCCACTTAACTCATTTTCCCGCCAAAATGAATATCAACGGCTGGGATTAATTTAGCCTAATTGGAGGGCTGGGATATGTTGGGAGTGACCAGGGAAGACTTTTGGAAGTATAAAAAAGCCTCCTCAGCACACATTGAAAGTTAGTTAGTTTTAGAGTAGATTTTAGCTTAAATTAGGAGTAGTTTAATGTAATAAGCTTTAGTTTCTCAGCTCAATTTCGAATTATTGTAATTTGATTTCCAGTCTTAGTTAAATTTCAGAATCATTGTCCTATTTTATTTGTAATTCAAGTTCTGGGTATTCAGTTTCAGTTGCCAAAAGTCAACGTAATTCAAACACTATTCATTTGCTTATTGCAACTGCTTATTAATTTTATTTCCTGTTTTTCTAGCTTATGTTAGTTTATAATTGCCATTAGTTGTTTTGCCTTAGTTTAATTGTCAGTTGAGTTCATTTTGCTTGAAAAGCTCAAAAAGCCAAATTAGCTTAAATTATAGATAGCTTGCTTTAGTTCTTATTTTCTGTTGAAATGAATTTTTTAGGACTTAATATAAGTTAGTCAATATTTTTCCTTCCATTGGATAGCTTAAAATGTTCTGTTTCAGTTTAAATGGCCAAAACAGTCCATATAAGGACTGTTTGGCAATGGGTCAAAACGGGTAAAAACCTTTGCCCACTGTTCATATGCCACTTTAGGATTTTTAATCTAGTTTAATTTGATAGAAAGGAGCTGTATTTTAGGATAGTTAGAGTTTATTTTATTGCTATTATGGATTTAAGTAGAATAATGTTGAAACTGAGGAAGAAAACTGAGAAGATAAGCTCAAAATAGCAATAAGCTATTTTGAGCTTTTCATTGTACCATTTCTTGGTTCCATATTGTCCATTTAGTCAATTCTAGGTTGCTGTTTTAGTGCCTTTGGGCCTTGTTCAAATTAGCTCAATATCAGTCCATAAAAAGTATTAGCAGACTGCACTTTTCATATTTCCCATTTTTCAGCCTCATTTTTAGATTTTTAATTTACACAATTCTAGTTGTTATAAGCTGGAATTTTGCACAGTCCTTATTGGGCGGCTTATCTAGCCATGACCAATTTTTGTAGATTTTTAAGATTTTGTTATAAGTGCTTTTTAAGGGCTTGAAAAAGCCCTTTTTGCCCTGCTCACTTCTTGAATCAGCAGCCCCTTAGTGGCTTTTGGCTTACATTGTGCTTGTTTAGTGCTTATTTCTGGTTCTTGTGGCTTATTGTGATTTTAATTCTAGCTTTTAGTTGGACTTTAGCTTATTCCCATGTCCTCACCTTAATATAGTAGCTTATTCAGTCCTTGTGCTTAAACAGCTTAGCTTATTCCCATTTTTTTTATATGATAAGTCTTTTAAGCTTATTTCTGAGCTTATTCTAGCTTTTCACTATTAGTTGTAGTTATAGAATTTGCTTATTTCCATGTGCTTATTCAAAGAAAAATAAAAATAAAATAAAATAAAATAAAAAAATTTAATCAAGTCTCTTATAAGAGGCCACCTTAATCTACTCTTTCTGTGCTTATTTCAAGTTTTCATAAATAGTTGTTTTTGTAAAAGTTGCTTATTTTCTTGTGCTTATTAAGCTTTAATATATATATATATATATATATATATATAAATAAATAGTTTTTAAATCATATTAAATTAAATAATTATCAGAAAAATATAATTCTTTTTTTTTTCTTTTATTGATTAGAATTTTAGAAAATTAGATTTGTGCCCGTAGAGTTAATATTTTATCGTTTTGACGTTTAGGCTCGGGATTTTCCGGTTTAAACGTTTTTTCAGTTTTCCTTTACGTTTTTAGCTACGCGTACTTTAGATTACCGTTTCCTGCCTTTTAAATCGTTTTTAGTTCATGTTCACTTACTTTAGTTTAAAATCCCAAAATCCCTTTATTTTCCTTATTCAAACACGTTTCACGAATCGAGATAACAAATTCCATTCAATCATTCGTTGGGAAAACGACCCGAGTTTACAACTTCCATTGTATTCCTTGGATAAAAATACGTGTTGATTCCATCAGATCAATTTTTGGCGCCGCTGCCGGGGAGGGTTGAAGCGAATTTTTAATTCTCGTTTGTCGTTTCGTGTTTTGAAGACCCTTCTCCCGAGAAGTTATCATTTTCTTCGTAAATATTTTCTTATAAAAAACCCAAAAAGATTTTCATTTCAAAATTTATTTTCCTTTTTCCCTTTGTATTTTTCAAATGTTTCTAAAAATCCAAAAATATTCTTCTTATCCCTTCTATTCGTTTAATTCTTTATCTCACCCTCTATCCGTTTAATTCTTTTTATGTCTTCATCTTACCATTATGGCTGTGAATGGTGTGGGGGACCTCTAAATGGTGGAAATTGCCCCGGTTGTAGCATTGTAAATTCGGGAAACGGGTTTGTCTATGACCAAAATCCCTACAATGAAACAACCAATTTCCTAAACCAACCCCAGCACCATGAGATGGAAACATATTATTGTGAATATTGTGGAGGTCCGCATCAGGTTTTGACTGTCAAACAAGGAACACGCTTGTCTATGAGCAGGTTTCGTGTAACGATCAAAATTGTGGTTATGACCAATATCCATATGATTCACTGAGTCAGTCACAACAGTTTTACTGTTGTGAATTCTGTGGAGGTCCGCATTATGAATCCGATTGTCAAACGAGGAGCCCGCTTGTCTATGAGCATGGTCCTTGTAACAATTATGATTGTTCTTATCAAAACCAACCTCTACAGTACCAAATGACTCAACCTCAGCCACTTCCTCAAGAACTTCTCCATGTTCTAAATTTAATAGAAGAAGTTAAGGATTTGGCTAATAAACTTCCCCAAGATGATCGTCATGGTAAATCTATGGAAGATTTACTCGCCGAAGAACGAGCAGCACAAAGGCATTTCTTATTTAATAAGGCTGCCATGCTCGATGACGATGATGAAGACGATGAGGAGAGTACTATTCCTTTGAGCGATATCATTTCTCAACTCCCTCAGTCTATTGCAATCACATCATTCTTTCCAACTTTGGACCCCAAGGACTCTCTTATTATAGGGGATGAGCATCTTAGCACTATTCCTGAAAAGGAATCGGACGAATTCATAAAGTCTAGTGCTGAGAACCTTATCCCAATCCCAAGTGATTCTGAGGACATATCAGACAATGAATGTGATTTGTCTATTTGTGATGATTACCCTCTTGACATTGAGGATGATTTTTCCGGGATTTTCTCTAACCCTCTTTTCAATTCAAACGATGATTTTTCCTCTAGTGATGACGAATCACTTTCTGATGAGGACATTCCAAATGAAAGTCTCAAAGTCTATTCAAACTCTCTGTTTGAATTTGATGACGAGTACTTTTCAAACAACGTAAATCCTCTCTTTGATGAAGAGTTAGAGAACAAAGAGGTCAAGGACTCTATTACTCATAAACTTGACGATATGACCTCATTTTTTAATCCCGATATTCCAAAAGACGTTCTTTCTCTGACATATGTGACATTTCCCTTTGAGGATCGCCATTATATTGACTTCACATATGTCGTTCGAGTTTTTCGACCCTTCTTCACCTATACGGTGACTTGTCCTCTCCTTCTCTCCTTTGGAAATGAGGACAAAGTTTTTGACCCCGGCATCTCCATTTATCATTCTTTTGAGCCGGATGTATCTCATCGGAGTGGAACTTTCAAGTACTTCAATGTTTATCCAAACATCTTGAATGAAAGTCCGATGGAGACTTTCTTTTCCACATGCTTCCCCATGAACAAATGAATTCGGGGTCGAGTCAAGCTAGTGACTCGGTTAACAAAAACATTAGCACCACATGGGTGACAAACCATGTTTCTGACTTCTTTCTATTTTTTGACACTAAGTGTGGGGGGATTCCTCTACTGCTCTTGTTTGCAGGTTTCCCTTAGATCGTGATGATTGATGCGCCTGTTTTCAATCCAGCCGCCCAATATCCGATCTTGTTGCTAACGATTATCTAGGGATATCATTTTAATCCTGTTTGTGAAAATAGAGAATTCTTTCACACACTTGGCTATTAGTATTACCTTTTTACGTTCTAAGTGTCGGCATAATAGCCGGTACTTTGAATATTGAGGGCAATATTCAATTCTAAGTGCGGGGGGGAATTCTCGCGAATTTTGTCACATTTGTACCTTCTGGTGCCCTAGTACCCCCGTTTTGGCCAAAATTTTAAAATTTTTTTTCGTTTTTAGATAAGAAATTGCAATAAAAAAGAAGTGTTTAGTCTTGATTAGGTTAGAACAAAGGGAATCCCGACTCTGCCAGAGTGTTGATCTGGCTGCTCCCTTAACGGTTAGACTAAGGTTTTATGATATGTGCAAATGGAAATGCTAAGCGTAGAATAGTTGGTTTTCTTTAGAGCTTATATAAGTAATCTATGGCTTTTCCTCCTAGGAGATAACTAATCTGACTTAATAAGTGCTTATTTTCAAACATTTGAACATACAAAATCATTTTTTTATACGATTTTGAAAAATACTAGTTCAAAGATTTATTTAAACTTCGGAACAATCATATGTCATAGTAATGCAAAATGAAAGTGATACGTTGCTTGAAAATTGCAAAAGTTAAATAATAAATGTATGTGCTAAAAAAGCTACGGTTCAAGATCGGCCCTTGGATCCTTATTTCCGGAAGGCGCTTAGGTCTTTGCTACCCTCTTACACCGGCCCTTGGACCTCTAATTCAGGAATGTGTGAGGTCTTGGTCTAACACCCTTGGATCCTCATTTCAGGAATGTTTAGAGTCTTGGAACTCTCCGTTGTAACGGCCCTTGGATCCTTTATTCCGGAAGGTGTAAGGTCTTGGTTCCCGTGAAACTCCGTTAGTTTATGTTGCACAAGTAAAAATAAAAAATAAAAAATAAAAAAATGAAAAGAAAAAAATAAAATAAAATGGAATGATATTGCAAAATGCAATAAGTTTTGATGTGTTGAATAAAGTTTTGAAACTTGCTTGTTGTAAATTTTAAATCTATCTTTCAACTAGTATAAGTCAAAATCTTATAAAAACGTCGATTTTTGTGATCAAAATTTTGAAAATGAGCACAGTCACCTAACTTGAATAAATTGTGGGAGTGAAAAGTTACGTTTCGGCTTACATAGATTATTAGTATAAGTAGTGTTAGCATTTTACAAAAACATTTGCACATTTAGTTTAAGCTTAGTTGGGAGTATAAAAAAGAGGATGGCGATTTCAATTCCCTGGAGACACCCAGTTTGTGTGAATCCGGTTCCATGATACCATTTTTGAAAATCAAGCATGTTATCTATTTTTGTTTTAGTTTAAATTTCTTGCATTGAATAAAAAGTCAGAACGGGGTATACTTGGTATTCTTTTAATCCTTTCATTACTTCATATGATCGGATTGCTAGGGACTAGCAATAGTTTAGTGTGGGGGATTGATGAGTGTGTAAATACTCATCATTTTATGCTCGTATAAGACACAAAAATGACCAAAAACACCCAAATATATCGAATATTGTTGCAAATATTTTTTGTTAGTGTTTTATGTGTTTCAGGTACAAAAGGATTGAAAACGGGGCAAAAACGAACAAAACCGAGCACAAGATTGGAAAAAAGTTCAAAAAGCCGAGCCCGGGGAAGAAATTTACCAAATTGGATCATAATTATGCTCATATTGTCAAGAATGGTCCTTGGATTTTCAAAAAGTGGCAGTTTTGGTCCCTAAACTTAAACCTAATCCAAAATTAACCCTAAACCTTTAACCCTTTTAATAAAACCCAAAAACAAATAAACCCTTTACCTAACCCATTAACCCTTATCCCGTTTAACTAATCCTTCGGTCAAACACAAAAGTCAAAACCCACTTCCTCCAAAAACCTTTACCACCATCCCTGACAACTAGAAAACAATGCTTCCAATGCTTTTTCACTGCTACACTCAACCTCCCCCCCCCTCTAGCTCCAGACTAGTATAAAATTCACGTGATACTCATCCCAGCTCGAATCCCACTTAACTCATTTTCCCGCCAAAATGCATATCAACGGCTGGGATTAATTTAGCCTAATTGGAAGGCTGGGATATGTTAGGAGTGACCAGGGAAGACTTTTGGAAGTATAAAAAAGCCTCCTCAGCACACATTGAAAGTTAGTTAGTTTTAGAGTAGATTTTAGCTTAAATTAGGAGTAGTTTAATTTAATAAGCTTTAGTTTCTCAGCTCAATTTCGAATTATTGTAATTTGATTTCCAGTCTTAGTTAAATTTCAGAATCATTGTCCTATTTTATTTGTAATTCAAGTTCTGGGTATTCAGTTTCAGTTGACAAAAGTAAGCGTAAGTCAAACACTATTCATTTGCTTATTGCAACTGCTTATTAATTTTATTTCCTGTTTTTCTAGCTTATGTTAGTTTATAATTGCCATTAGTTGTTTTGCCTTAGTTTAATTGTCAGTTGAGTTCATTTTGCTTGAAAAGCTCAAAAAGCCAAATTAGCTTAAATTATAGATAGCTTGCTTTAGTTCTTATTTTTTGTTGAAATGAATTTTTTAGGACTTAATATAAGTTAGTCAATATTTTTCCTTCCATTGGATAGCTTAAAATGTTCTGTTTCAGTTTAAATGGCCAAAACAGTCCATATAAGGACTGTTTGGCAATGGGTCAAAACGGGTAAAAACCTTTGCCCACTGTTCATATGCCACTTTAGGATTTTTAATCTAGTTTAATTTGATAGAAAGGAGCTGTTTTTAGGATAGTTAGAGTTTATTTGATTGCTATTATGGATTTAAGTAGAATAATGTTGAAACTGAGGAAGAAAACTGAGAAGATAAGCTCAAAATAGCAATAAGCTATTTTGAGCTTTTATTGTACCATTTCTTGGTTCCATATTGTCCATTTAGTCAATTCTAGGTTGCTGTTTTAGTGCCTTTGGGCCTTGTTCAAATTAGCTCAATATCAATCTATAAAAAGTATTAGCAGACTGCACTTTTCATATTTCCCATTTTTCAGCCTCATTTTTAGATTTTTAATTTACACAATTCTAGTTGTTATAAGCTGGAATTTTGCACAGTCCTTATTGGGTGGCTTATCTAGCCATGACCAATTTTTGTAGATTTTTAAGATTTTGTTATAAGTGCTTTTTAAGGGCTTGAAAAAGCCCTTTTTGCCCTGCTCACTTCTTGAATCAGCAGCCCCTTAGTGGCTTTTGGCTTATATTGTGCTTGTTTAGTGCTTATTTCTGGTTCTTGTGGCTTATTGTGATTTTAATTCTAGCTTTTAGTTGGACTTTAGCTTATTCCCATGTCCTCAGCTTAATATAGTAGCTTATTCAGTCCTTGTGCTTAAACAGCTTAGCTTATTCCCATTTTTTTTATCTGATCAGTCTTTTAAGCTTATTTCTGAGCTTATTCTAGCTTTTCACTATTAGTTGTAGTTATAGAATTTGCTTATTTCCATGTGCTTATTCAAAGAAAAATAAAAATAAAATAAAAAAATTTAATCAAGTCTCTTATAAGCGGCCACCTTAATCTGCTCTTTCTGTGCTTATTTCAAGTTTTCATAAATAGTTGTTTTTGTTAAAGTTGTTTATTTTCTTGTGCTTATTAAGCCTTATATATATTATTATATATATATATATATAATATATATATATATATATATTATTTATATATATATATATAATATATATAAATAAATAGTTTTTAAATCATATTAAATTAAATAATTATCAGAAAAATATAATTCTTTTTTTTTTTTAATTTTCTTTTATTAATTAGAATTTTAGAAAATTAGATTTGTGCCTGTAGAGTTAATATTTCATCGTTTTGACGTTTAGGCTCGGGATTTTCCGGTTTAAATAATTTTCAGTTTTCCTTTACGTTTTTAGCCACGCGTACTTTATATTACCGTTTTCCTGCCTTTTAAATCGTTTTTAGTTCAATTTTACTTATTTTAGTTTAAAATCCCAAAATCCCTTAATTTTCCTTATTCAAACACGTTTCACGAATCGAGATAACAAATTCCATTCAATCCGTCGTTGGGAAAACGACCCGGGTTTACAACTTCCATTGTATTCCTTGGATAAAAATACGTGTTGATTCCATCGGATCAGGTTATATACTCGACTCAGTGCCAACATCAACGACAACAACAAGAATCTTCCAAAACGGCAAGTAATAATTAACCCGAAGGTTTATTCGTGACTCACTGAGTCAACTCTGAACCCAAACGGGTTTTATGTCCCAACCCGTGACCACAACATCCCAAAATAACACTCACTTAATCACTTCCAAATTCAAGCCAGTAAGGTTTTAAATTTTGTTTTAGTTTCTCAACTTAACCCTTTTTTTTATTGCGACACATATAACACTAACAACAACTTTGTTCCCAAAAATTTTATATGCGATCGGTAAAGAAAATATTGAACAATCATGTATAAATTTAACCATTAATAACAGAAAATCGATACTAATATACATCGATCGGTACACACAGATGAATTAAAAGAATCAAATTGACAGTTTATATATAAAAAGAAATATTAACATCACAAAAGAAAATACAAAATATTGAGATCAAAATCTTACAAAAATCTGATAGTGGTTCGTTTGGATAAGGAGACCAACAAGAAAAATAAAACCCGAATACAAATCAGTCAATCCGAACCCAAGCGAGAACCACAGCCAAAGCTTCACCACCACTCTTAAGAAATCCTTTCTTGTGCTAAGATGGAGCTATGAGAATGGTGTGGTTACCTGAGATTTGGATTGCATATAAAGGAAAAAATATATAATCATCTTAACTAATCTTTCTCCCATGGGGTCATGTGAAGCGCTATTTTGAGCAAAGCTTGCTATCTATCACCACCTTCAAGGTGGTCTCGTGACTCTTGTGGAAAGAAGGGGACTACAGATGATGGTGATGGATCGGTGTTGATACCGAAATGTCAAGAAGGTGGGGGGTGATATCGAAAGAGATAGGAAGGAGATAAGGGTATACGTGTGTGTGGGTTGTGTTAATTATGTATACGTAGAAAAAAAATTATTATTATTAGTATTAATATGTGTATTAAGTGTATCCCGTGTCCCGCTGAGCTCCCGTGTAAACGTGGAACTCTGGTTTGGCGTGAATGCGAAAAATATAATTTCTGAGAACGATTTTATAAAATTTATATAAATACACCATTATTGACTCTGTATATCAATTATCGAATTTATGCCATTACTAAGGTAGTGTCGGTACGCGTGTGGTGTCGTTTTTCAGGAAAAAATGAGATAACCTCTCGTTTTTATTATGTTACTGTCTGTAAATAAAAGGAAGTGGAAAATTCACCTTTTTCTGATAAAGTTAATTAGTTTTGGCGAGTTACAGTGTGCGGGTTTGCTTCACGAAATAGTTATGCAAGCTCATGAATGCTTAATTTAACAGTTAGGTAATAATAAATTAACATTTATTATTAAAATATTAGTGGGAAAATTACCATTTGTCACATCCTTCCTGCCTTAGAAGGAAAACCGTCTTCGGTTTTCATTTAAAGTTACCCGATGGAGTTGAGAAAAATTGAGGGCATTTACGCTTGATTTTGTTTTCACGTTCCCACATGAATTCGAGACCTTTTCACGAAACTATTGAACTTTGACAGTTGAGAAGTTTGTTCGCCTTGAAGTACAAAATTTTTAAGGTAACTATTCCCATCATAGCATGATCCTTCCTGAATTAAACATAGGTGATCAGGCTATGTTTAATTGAGGATTGATGATGCCATGTTTTGTTTAGTCAATATAGTATTGGGATTATTACGGATAAACAGTATCGGTCAAATCTGTTTGTAAGATAGTAATCAAAATAGTTTATACAGGAGCACAACTGTATATAAGACGATATCAAAATAGTTTGCAGGAAATTTTCAAAGATGGTTTATACAATAAAGAGCGTAACAGAAATGAGTCATCATAACGCCTTGACATAAAATGATAGGGTATTCATTAGATGAAAATCCACACAATGCAACGAAAAATAAAATCTTTAAGGAAGTACAAGCACTCAAGGAAATAAATCCAAGAGGGTCTAGACTTAGGTCTTATTATGCGAAGCAGGGAACTCTCTCTTCTTAAATATTGTTATCACCCGTGACGTTGTTGAGGTCCTGGCGAGCTTCTCCTCCTCCTATCGCGCATGCGTTCCCACGAGTTCTTCCTCCATTCTGATTCCTCAGCTCTGTGCATTCACTCCTGAAGTGCCCTATCACTCCACGCTCATAGCAGGTTATTGTGATTTTCGGGTCCATCACGAGGGTGGGAGCCTTGTAATCTTTGGCTTTGTGTTCGATCTTTTGGCAGTTCCCACACTGAGCGGGGCAAGGTCCATTGTGGTGAAATCGACACTTGTTGCACTTGGGTAAAGTTCCTGCATAACCTTTCCTCTCTCCCGACCCAGCAGTATAGACCTTGGCAGCCTCTTGTCGCTTGTTCTGGTTGTTGTTGTTGTTTCCAGAGTGATCATCCCATTTCCTTTTGTTATCTACCTCCTTCTCGGTGGTATCCTCGATTACTTGGTCCATTAGCTTGTTGGCCACTTCCATAGTCTCATGGAGATCAACAACCTTGAAGGTGGTGACATTACCCTTAATGGATGGGGGTAATCCTCCAATGTACCTCTCTAGTAAGCGAGCTTCAGTTTGGACCATCTCAGGGCACAGTAAAGCCAATTCTTGAAAGCGTTGGTTGTATGCAACAATGTTGGTACCCTACACCTTGAGGTTCCAAAAAAGTCGACCTCCAAAATTTAAATCTCATTGCGAGGGCAATACTTTTTGAGTACTATTTCCTTGAAATTTCCCCAGTGCATTGCGTAAGCGGTGTCATAGCCAGCAAACCTCAAATAGTTATTCCAGGTTAGAGCAGCATCCTTGAAGGTGAACGATGCATACTTAACCCTGTCTTCATCCGCACAACTACATATTCTAAACACAGTCTCCAGCCTTTCAATCCATCTGACCAAAACAACAGCTCCCTCGGTTCCTCCAAAACTTCCAGTCATGGTCGTTCGGAACTCCTGATAGGTGCAGCCGCAGTTGTTGTTGTTTGTAGGTCTTGAGGTTCTGACATCAGTAGTCGAGTTGTTTACATTCGCTGCAGCCAGTGCTGCTGCCACACGGTCATTAACCAATTGATCTAGCATGGCTTGATTCACAATAATTGGGTTTACACCATCCCTAGTTGGAAGAGTGGTAGCAGCAGGTCGACCGCGTGTGGTCTTGGTTGTTCTTCTTGTAGGAGCCATTTATCTACATCGTAAAAGATGAAAACGAATGAGGTTTCAAATAAAAAGAACGGTATCACATGAAGGTACAAAATATTGGGATCAAAATCTTACAAAAATCTGATAGTGGTTCGTTTGGAGAAGGAGACCAACAAGAAAAATAAAACCCAAATACAAATCGATCAATCCGAACCTAAGCGAGAACCACAGCCAAAGCTTCACCACCACTCTTAAGAAAACCTTTCTTGTGCTAAGATGGAGCAATGAGAATGGTGTGGTTACCTGAGATTCGGATTGCATATAAAGGAAAAAAATATATATAATCATCTTGACTAATCTTTCTTCCATGGAGTCATGTGAAGCGCTATTTTGAGCAAAGCTTGCTATCTATCACCACCCTCAAGGTGGGCTCGTGACTCTTGTGGAAAGAAGGGGACTTCAGATGATGGTGATGGATCGGTGTTGATACCGAAATGTCAAGAAGGTGGGGGGTGATATCGAGAGAGATAGGAAGGTGATGCGCGTGATGTGTCGTTGCGGTTTAGCAGTTTTAATGCCTACTCAAGTTTTAAATTTATATTTAGCCGACTTATCAATAACACACACACTTAACGAGCAGTGTACCCGGTCAGTATGAAGATAATGGTAAGTAGAGTGTCGATCACTAAGAGTGGAACGTATTATCTCGTTATTCTAATCAGTATTTTAATATCCTAACGCAAGGGGGTTTCAGCCTGAGAGACTGGCACGATTTGTTTGCAATTAAATAATAAAATAAACCAATAGGCACGAATCAGCAAATAGCACACACGTACACAGATAGATACTTGAGACAATAAGAGGGCTGTCCTTATGATTAAGTAGATTGTCACTTGTTTTATTGATAGCTTTATATGAAGTGTATGTAGTTAACCCTTTCTCGTTGGTCCTAATCTTATCGGCGAGTAAACCCTTAATGATTACTTATGTCTAAAAGTTATTCCTAAGTGATCAATTTAGTAATAACCGTGGGAGCCACATTATGTCCCGCAGTCAAATGCCCGCAAGCCACTAATAAACACAGAGGTTATCAATGCACTAATAAGTAGTAACCAAAGACATCAACATATAAACTTAATTGATGGGAAAGCAAGTATTAAAGGGAGTGCAATCTTTCGTTGTCACATTACACAAGCCACCAATCCTGATGAATTAAAGTTTGCTAACACAATAAAACAAAACTACTTAATGAATTAAACACATGCAGCACCTTCTTACAGCTCTTGTATCTTTGATTTGGGTGTGTCTTGTGCTGCCTCCTTGACTGAATTCGTCCTTTGGTTCTTCTGTTCGGTCTTCGAAACTTATATATTCTCTCTCGAAATTCGTCTGGTCTTGGGGTATTTATAGTTTCTGTCTGAGGGAAGATGCGGTGCATCTAAGGAGTAGATGCGGCGCATGTACTTAACTTCACGTGGGGTCCAAGATTATAATATTCAGGAATATTCGTACACCGCCAGAAGATGCGGCGTAACTCCATGATTAGATGCGGCGCATGTCCACTTGTATCTTGGATCGTATCTGGTGATATCTTGATAGAGATGCGGTGCATGTCATGAGTGAGATGCGGCGCATCTGGAGCAGATTAGTCTTGATCTTCTTCATTTCAGTAGACTCTTCACATTATGCATGTTTTGCTCCATTATTAGTCCAAAATTGCTAAGTTTCACCAAATGCTTGTTTTTACCTGAGAATTACAAAAGTAAACGATTAAGTATCAATCCTCATACATAATATAGTAAAACAAGTCAAATAAATAGGATAAATGATAGTAATAAAATGTACTTATTTGAGTTCATCAAATATCCCCCCACTTGAACTTTACTTGTCCCCAAGTAAACCTTAGAATTTCTTTTATGAAAATGTATCCTAAAAGATGTTAGGATTTATTTTTATATTTAAGCATGTATTCGTTTATTTCATAATCACACAACTAAACACTTAACGAATTAGAAGTAAAATAAAATAAGTCGATAAAAGCAAATCTAATCGTTTAACTGTCCAGTCGTGACGAATATTCTATCATAAGCTTGGCAAGTATACACATCTCCACCACTAAAGCTAAGGAATAACAAGTCTAAAGCGGTAAAAAGGGTTTTTAGGCTTAAGGGTTAATTATTCTTTTTCACTATCGATTTCAAATTCCAGAAAAGGCGACAAAATCACAAATACATGATCGAATCCACGAACACGATACTTGCAATTGCTCAAATCCTTAACTCGAATAGGCTAAAGATAGGTCCAAACTTCACCAATAATAATATATCAAAAAGGGCGACAAAATCATAAATACATAGCCGAATCCACGACTACGATACTTAAGATTGCTCAAATCCCTAATCTCAATAAATCAAAGGTTTGGTTGGATAAAGAATAATAAAGGGCATGGTAACATTTGGGATATAAATTGGTGTAAAAATAAAAATAAACAAAACAAATAAATTAAAATCCTAAGTGTGGTTAATCACTATCCCAACCATCCCATGAATAAGACTCATATCATAGAATAACTCACGCTTTAACACTTGAAACACACGCTTTAGGTAGACACGAATTATACTCAACAAGATCTTAATCAAAGAATAAACCTTAATTGGCGTTCCCATAACTGCCAATTCCCATTCAATCCATAAATATAGTACAACAAATAGTGGTGATATCGACCACTTACATAACTTTACATAAGTTGGTTAAAATTAACTTCCAACTTTTCTTTCTTTCTTTTTCTTTTCTTATTTTTTCGATTTTTTTTTTTTTTTTTTTTTTTAACTTGAAACATAAACATAGATGTGTAAAATTTCACCACATCACTACAACTTTCTTTCCGGATAATTTTTCTATACTTTTCATACTTCAGAAATAACGGTAATAGTGAAAGTAGTAAACACACGAAAAATAAACTCAAAAATATACAATATTTACTTTCACTCCAATTGCATTGTGCAATTTCCCGACCTAACCATAGATAATGAATTACGCACGCGAACACAGGTAATGTAAGGAAACACACTTTGCCTATAGCAATTAACCAACCACGGATTCTAATCTACAGGGTAGGCTAAGGTGTAAGGGTGTAACGAAACATTTTAAACATAGGTGTAAGAAACGAAAGGAATGGCTCTGAGTGTTTTTCTAGGGGTATCTTACTCTAAAAATGAGAGTAACAAAAGGGTTTATACGGGGTTAACTAACCAGTGTAGTTAGTTAATAACACATAACATATAATAGGCTATTTTGGGTGTAATCCTAGAAATTTACCAATTTAGACAAGTCATTCCAATTATATAAAATAATACTCATTATGGTGGTCTCGAATAGTATACAAGCCAAGTTCTAAAGTTTACAAGTCACCGGCACACTCATAGATTTGTGAATTTTGGAAAATCACAATTTTTGAAAATAACGTCATGTGTGCAGTTATGCAACTTAGATCTTAAACAAAAACATGCTAAAATTTTTTTTAAGTTTGATATATTAAGCACATTTTAAGCATAATTTTTGAAAAAGTTTAGGACAAGTAAGTGTTAAGTGTTCTAATTCTCCAATCCCCCCACTTAAGTTAAACAACGTCCTCGTTGTTTGTATAAAAGGTTAAAAACTGGAAAATAAAAGAATTAGAACAGAAAAACTCCCCTGAGATTTGCTCGGTATGATCCTCCATTAGTATAAGAGCAAAAATCATCTTTCTTGTGGATTAGAACGTTAAAGCTTCATACTTGATGTATCCACAGGAAATCCAGGAAACTATAATACCACCAACACTTTAAAACACACCTAAGATAAGAAAGGTTCAACTTGCATAATACATTAGTAGTTAGATAAAAATAAAACTTAAAAATTAAAACTGAAAATCATCAGGTCAGTCGATGCGCCGTATCTTATGGAAGAAGATACGCCGTATCGAGCCTGGAATTAATACGGATCAGAATAAAGATGCGCCGCATTAAAAATAAACTGATAAAGAGTTTTAAAGTCGAAAATAAAAATGCAGAAAACAGAAAACAAAATATTAAAAGATAAATCCGGGTTGTCTCCCGGTAAGCACTTGTCTTTAATCCAGAGTCTTCAAGTTAGACTCACGTTCAGCTCTTTAATATCGATCATTGATTCCTACATTGCCACGTAGGATCCATTTAGCAACTAATTCGTCACGTATATATTCAGGTCCCAAGTTCAAAACTCCTTTATAGAATCCTTCCATCATCTGATACGGGTATTCAATCCCTCTCTTCATGTCATCATTACTAATAAAAAGGAACGGGGAGAATTTGTAGCAGACCCTATTAGTAGCATGTTTAAATCCAGGGTGAGTTCGGGGCATCATATAAGTGATAACGTCGCTTCCACATTGAAAGGTGATCTTTCCTTCAAATCGCTTTGCATTAATAGTGATCTCCCTACATAATGGTTTTCCAACAATCACGTCGCCCATACTGCTGTCACGATAGGCATTCATGTCTTCAACAACGGCGAACTCAGTTACAATAGTAAAGCGTCCAACGAAGATCGGGACATTAATGAAGGCTCCAACTACATTCTTTCCCCTACACTCCACTTTATTTCTCATAATAGAATTGTAAAAGCTTCTTGACATAACATTGATCGGCAAAATAGGAAAGAAATTGGCGTCAATACATTTGTATCCAATCATGCATGGGAATTGCAAATTGTAAGCACAATTGGCGTGGATTCTTCTACCATAATCCCAAGAACCATCATATCCCTCAAATTCATCGTAATTCCTAGTATTAATAACGTTGACTTTTGGACTATCCACAATTTCTTCTTCTTCTAACTCAGATTCAGCATCATCCATGACCAGGTCATTGGATTCCAACGGTCCATTAAGGTCATTAAGTTCAATGTAGTCCCCATTGTAACGTTCGAGTGATTTATCATGCACTAATACTTCATTCATAAAATTGGCTTCGAAGTCGAAGTCAATCAGTTCTCCGTATCCTTCCATTTTTCTTCTAAAATAATCACGAAAGCATCAGTAGGATTTGCTCGCAAGAAGAAAAATTAACGAATTTAGTAACGGATATAAGAATACAAATAGCTGATATCTGCAGACGATGCGCCGTATCCAAAAAGTTGGATACGCCGTATCTTAATACGTTAAAATTAAATCAGACTTTATTCAGAAAATAGATACGCCGCTTAGAATTTTGAATGCGCCGTATCGAATTAATTAATCAAAAATCAGCTTATCTAATTAAAATTAAATGCGTCGTATTAACGAAAGTTAATGCGCCGTATTTTCGTTACGTTTAAAAATAAATATCGATTTTTGATTCAGAAAGATGCGCCGTATCGACAAAGATCGATACGCCGTATCTGTTTAATAATTCGCAAACTGTTTTTAATTAAAATAATAGATACGCCGTATCTACGAAAGCAGATGCGTCGTATGGCGTTAACGTTTAGAAAAAAAATTTTTTATCAAAAACAGATACGCCGTATCTGCAAAAGCAGATGCGTTGTATTACTTTATCGCTATTTGAAAAAAAAATTCGTATTAAAAACAGATACGCCGTATCTTGGGGAAAAGATGCGTCGTATCGAATTAATTAAACGCGTTGTATTTTTAAAAATTAAACGCAATACGCCGTATCTGAGAGATCAGATGCGCCGTATCGTTTGATTTAGCACAGTACAACGATAGCAGAACAGAAAAATATACGAAAAATAAAAACAAAAAATTAAACACACAAACAAAAAATAAAACACACAAAAATAAAAATAAAAGCAAACAATTAACACACAATACAACAAATATGCAAAATAGTACAATGATGCAATTAATCTAATAAAAAGAAAAACCTAATTAAAATACTAATCAAATTAACAGATAATAACAATTCACTCCCCGGCAGCGGCGCCAAAAACTTGATGCGCGTGATGTGTCGTTGCGGTTTAGCAGTTTTAATGCCTACTCAAGTTTTAAATTTATATTTAGCCGACTTATCAATAACACACACACTTAACGAGCAGTGTACCCGGTCAGTATGAAGATAATGGTAAGTAGAGTGTCGATCACTAAGAGTGGAACGTATTATCTCGTTATTCTAATCAGTATTTTAATATCCTAACGCAAGGGGGTTTCAGCCTGAGAGACTGGCACGATTTGTTTGCAATTAAATAATAAAATAAACCAATAGGCACGAATCAGCAAGTAGCACACACGTACACAGATAGATACTTGAGACAATAAGAGGGCTGTCCTTATGATTAAGTAGATTGTCACTTGTTTTATTGATAGCTTTATATGAAGTGTATGTAGTTAACCCTTTCTCGTTGGTCCTAATCTTATCGGCGAGTAAACCCTTAATGATTACTTATGTCTAAAAGTTATTCCTAAGTGATCAATTTAGTAATAACCGTGGGAGCCACATTATGTCCCGCAGTCAAATGCCCGCAAGCCACTAATAAACACAGAGGTTATCAATGCACTAATAAGTAGTAACCAAAGACATCAACATATAAACTTTAATTGATGGGAAAGCAAGTATTAAAGGGAGTGCAATCTTTCGTTGTCACATTACACAAGCCACCAATCCTGATGAATTAAAGTTTGCTAACACAATAAAACAAAACTACTTAATGAATTAAACACATGCAGCACCTTCTTACAGCTCTTGTATCTTTGATTTGGGTGTGTCTTGTGCTGCCTTCTTGACTGAATTCGTCCTTTGGTTCTTCTGTTCGGTCTTCGAAACTTATATATTCTCTCTCGAAATTCGTCTGGTCTTGGGGTATTTATAGTTTCTGTCTGAGGGAAGATGCGGCGCATCTAAGGAGTAGATGCGGCGCATGTACTTAACTTCGCGTGGGGTCCAAGATTATAATATTCAGGAATATTCGTACACCGCCAGAAGATGCGGCGTAACTCCATGATTAGATGCGGCGCATGTCCACTTGTATCTTGGATCGTATCTGGTGATATCTTGATAGAGATGCGGCGCATGTCATGAGTGAGATGCGGCGCATCTGGAGCAGATTAGTCTTGATCTTCTTCATTTCAGTAGACTCTTCACATTATGCATGTTTTGCTCCATTATTAGTCCAAAATCGCTAAGTTTCACCAAATGCTTGTTTTTACCTGAGAATTACAAAAGTAAACGATTAAGTATCAATCCTCATACATAATATAGTAAAACAAGTCAAATAAATAGGATAAATGATAGTAATAAAATGTACTTATTTGAGTTCATCAGAAGGAGATAAGGGTATACGTATGTGTGGGTGGTGTTAATTATGTATAGGTTGAAAAAAAATTTATTATTATTATTAGTATTAATAAGTGTATTAAGTGTACCCCGTGTCCCGTTGAGCTCCCGTGTAAACGTGGAACTCTGGTATGGCGTGAATGCGAAAAATATAATTTCTGAGAACATTTTTATAAAATTAATATAAATACACCATTATTGACTCTGGGTATCAATTATCGAATTTATGCCGTTACTAAGGTAGTGTCGGTACTCGTGTGGTGTCGTTTTTCAGGAAAAAATGAGATAACCTCTCATTTTTATTATGTTAAGGTCTGTAAATAAAAGGAAGTGGAAAATTCACCTTTTTCTGATAAAGTTAATTAGTTTTGGCGAGTTACTGTATGCTACAGTGTGCGGGTTTGCTTCCCGAAATAGTTATTCAAGCTCATGAATGCTTAATTTAACAGTTAGGTAATAATAAATTAACATTTATTATTAAAATATTAGTGGGAAAATTACCGTTTGTCACACCCGTTTGTCACGCGATCTTGGGCCTCCGAAAACACAATGGCCCGCTCATCAACACTTGGGCCTACATCAATTATGCAGGTCTAGTCGAGCCACCACTTAAATTTTAGCGTGTATTGCCTCGTTTTTTCAGCTAGACGCATATAGAAGATCTCATGCCTTAAAAGATAAAATTGTGTGTAAATGTACATAGTACAATGAATTAGAGAATAGGAGAGGTTTGGTATACAACACAAGGGTACCAAAAGGGCTTGTGTCCAAATGGTACCGCATGTTGCGTGAGAACCGGAAGCTCCCCATGGTTGTGGGTTCAAGTCCTGCTTAGGATATGTAATATATATTTGTGACATATATTGTGAGATGCCTAGTTTCCGTTAAATATATAAATGTAGCATAAGGGAAGCATAATCTACTTTTGTATAATTTATTAATGATTCAGTTGGTGCAGTAAAGTGAAAGAATAAAGATTTTATATGATCAATTTACAATATATCAATGAAATATGGAAATAAAAATCCCAAGCACGCTTAGAGGAATTTGGAGCGCTTGCATTCAACAGGAAGACCATTGGGGAATCGTTTGACGTCATTGCAGTAGTTGCAGATCATGTACTTATTTTGCACCCATCTAATTCTGTTTCGTCCTGTTGCATCAATTCCTTGTGTACTCCGTGCCTGGTTCTTGTTTTTGGAGCTTGTGGACTTTGAATTAAGAATAACTTTGTTGGCATTGACATTGAACTTTCTGTAGGAAGCGGTGAAAGGTGCCTTAGTCCAATCAGTCTTCACACGACCACCTTGGGTTGCCCAGTCATCAGCATTCCAGAGGCTGGCATACACTCTCACGGGTTGGCTCTTTGGAAATGGAAGTCCTTGAGTTGCATGTCAAACCTTCCAACGAGGTACTCGTGTCTGGACTGGAAACCCGAGCCATAGTACTGGTCGAGTGAAAATGAGAGATCGTGACCGCCATTGAGAATTTTAGCACGTTTACCTCCAAAAGTGATGTCCATGTCATCGTAAAAACTTCCTGCAGACATGGTTAGTATTAAACATGAAATTATTAGAGCAAGTACACAAGGTGTACACTTTGTCATTGTTGTTTACTTAGAAAGAATAAGTTAAGAGATATGTGATGTATTTTATGTTTAAATTTGTGGGAATGGAGAGTTTATATTAGTTTGGTCACATTGACAATTTGGAAAAGGAATCATCCTTGTTGTTGAAGATGGGAACTGTTAGCATTAGAAGTGTTGATCATTTATGTAATCAAAGAGAGATCTCAATGATCGCCCCTTAGGGGGAGATTGTTAGAAATAGAAGTGACGATCATTATTGAGTCAATAAGTATTGTAATAGGTAAACGGTTAATAGTTAGTAAAAGTGCTAGTCCATTAAGTAAATGTAAAGCCTTAAAGGCTTGGCCCAACATGAGGTCCAAGGTCCGGCCCATGTGGCCTTTGTAAGAAATATATAATCCCTATTAAGCTTGTTAGGAGTGTGTGGGAGTTCATTAATCAAAGGTTATTTTACACATAGTGCTCTCCACCTCTCTCTACCTCTTTCTCTCTCTAAGAATACTTCTCTCTTATATGTGTGTGAAGTGATAATATTGGGTCATAACAAGTGGTATCAAGAGCCTAACAATGATTTAGGAGTATTTGTGTTTCGTTTTTTGATTAAAGCTTTACAAAAGTTGCGTTTTTCTATATAAAAACGTTAGCTTTTCTTCAAAAAGCTTTGATTTTTACGTTTTCTAAGTTAAAGTTGTTGTCTTTCTTATAGTTCTACTACTTATTAGTGAGTTTTGAAAAAAAATCGCATCAAAAACGTCAAAAATTTGTTTCTTATCGAGTTAAAAAGTTGTGGCTCCTTATCGAATTTCTTCAAATTTGGTTATAACCGTTAAAGGTCTCAACTTTATTGTTATTTAAGTAGTTTTGAAGGTTTTTGGTCGAAAGAAACTGTGTAGAAGTTTGTCTTTTGTCGTAATATTGAGCTCTAAAAATCTGTTCATTCATCGCAATTGAAGTTTAAGGGTTCATCGCAATCGCAGTTTAAGGGTTTATCGCAATTGAAGGTTAAGGGTTCATCGCAATTGCAGCTTAAGGGTTCATCGCAATTGCAGTTTAAGGGTTCATCACATTTGGTTATCGAAATTCGTCAAGGACAAGTTTACTTCACGATCCAACGATTACTCAGTATTTCCTTGCTTGTATAAGTTTGTGGAATACTTCGACTACGGAAAAATCTTCTAATTTGTACAAATTAGATAGATATTATCGCAATTTCCTAAGGGTCTATCAAAATTGCCGAAGGGTTTATCGAAATTGTGAATATCGAAATTGCCAAGGGTTTATCGTAACTCCAAGGGTTTATCGAAATTGCCAAGTGTCTATCGAAATTCCAATTATCCCAATTGGACTTATCGCAATTGGAATTATCGCAATTGGACTTATCGCAGTTGGACTTATCGCAATTGTACCAGTCAAAGTTATCAAAATTATAATCCAGTTAAAGTTATCGAAATTGGATCAAAGTGAATAGTGTCATCGCAATTGAACCTTAAATTTTGACTTTTCTTTGACTTTTTACGACAAAACTTCAAACGACTATAACTTTTGAACCGTAACTCTGTTTTCAGCACATAACCTATCAAAACGACCGTGAGAACGAGAAGATCGACACGTTAAATAACTAAATCTCATTCAACCCAACCTTCAAGGCACAAATCCACTACGAAAAGAAGTTATCGACGTTTTTAAGTTTTCAGACCAAGATTTCACTACAACAACTTGCATTAACTTACAACAAACTGTTAGACCCGTTTCCCGGGTAGTGGGACCCCACCCTAGATGAAGTTGACCCGAGCCTAAGTATGTGGACTAAGAGTTGGCAAATGGTTATAGAGTTAAGTGTTAGTCTGTTATAGCCTAGATGCGGCGCATCTAGGAAGTACATGTGGCGTATTGTAGAAAGGGAAAGTAGAACCGACTAATTATAGTCCATGCGCCGTATTATATATGGAGATACGGTGTATATGTGGATGCGGCACATCTATGAAGATAGATGCGGCACATCGATCTTAAAGAAGCAGAAATGACAGAATTGCCCTTGTAGCTAGAATCTTCCCCATTTATCTATAAGTCTCCACACTCTCCTGTAAAAGAGAGTGTGTTTCTGTGGGTGTCGAACCAAAGAGAAAGGAGGGAAAGATAGGGTTAGGTGATGACTTTTATTGAAGAAGAGGAAGGGTTATGTTTATGATCTTTCTTAGCCTTGATTATCAAGTAAGTAATCCTTCTCAAGTTAGTGATTTAAGTGGGAAATCATCATATGATGTGGGTATGATCATATGATGATTTAATTAGAAAGATGATTATGTTTTGATGGGTTTTAATAACCCTTGTTATGTTATTATTTGTTATGTTGTTAGGTTTTAATTATTTATGAAGGATGGTGATGATGATGATGGATTGTGGGGATGATGTTCATGATGTATTGTGTATCTTGGTTTGAGGTAAGTAAAATGATGATAGCATATGTTATATGAATTTCTATCATATTGTGTTATGTATGTGTATGTTGGGAAGATTAGCTTGGTTGATGTTTATGTGATGCCATGTTTATGGCTTATGTGATGAGATGATGCTAGGAGATATGTTGATGTTATGTGCTAGATGAGACTTGAGTATGTAAGCCATGATGTAAGTGTTTATGTATATGACGCATTATGAGGATTGAAGTATAATGGTATGTTATAGTCGTTTTACTTGCTAAGCGTTATCGCTTACGGTTTAGTTGTCTAACCGTTTTGTAGGTGCTTATGATATGGCTTGGATGTAAGGATATATGGGCCAAGGATTTGGTTATGCAAGATGGGTAGTTTTGGTAAGGATGTAGAGCTTAGTTAGATACCGAGCTCAAGTGTATAAGTTTGTACCCCCGTTGGTCTTTTATTGGTAAACAAGTGTTAGATTGTATGTCAAGTGTTTTGTAATGAATTGGAAGTCATTTGGTATGCATAAGTATGTTTATGTGTTTATGGGTTAAGTCAAAGGGGTGTTTGGATTAGGGTCCATTCGTACCCATTTTGGAGTCAAACGGGTTATTTGCCGTGTATTATAGTTGAATATGGTTTTGAATGTAAAATGAGTATTTTGGTACAAGTTATAGTGTTGAAAAGGTGTCAAAGTGGTGTATTGAGTTTATGCAGGTCTTCCTGCTGATGTTCTGTCTAAATTGGTCGATGCGGCGCATCTAATATGTTAGATGCGACGCATCAGAAGTTTAAAGTGATGCGGCGTATCTAATATGTCAGATGCGGCGTATCATAAGTTTGAGTAGATGCGGCGTATCATTTCAGGTTGATACGGCGCATAGTCTTGCATCAGTAGATGCGGCGTATCCCTCAAAAGGATACGGCGCATCGTTGGTCCTAGAAGAGTTGTGTAATTGTGTTATTCAATTGTGTAATATGTCTTGGAGGTTGTTGAGTATATGTTCTGGCAAATGTTTTAAAGGGTTAAATGTTATAGACTCTGATATTTAAATGAAGAATTTGTATAAGTCTGTTTTAGTCAAACGTTTCCGCGTCAAAAGTCAAAGTTTTTGGTATAAGCGGGCACGGGTTGTAACAAATTGGTATCAGAGCCAGGTTTAAGTGAATTAGGTTTCCACTTAGGGTTGCCTAGTCTTAAACCACTCGTAGAAGCCTTAGAGGTAAGTGTTACACTGCGCGGAAACTAATTGCTAAGTGAGAGATGGATTATGTTTTATGTTAGCTGAGCCTATTATGATAGGTGATGCATGTATGTTATAGTGTTGTTGAGTATGAGATGCAAGTCCATGGGGACTTGAGATGCTTAGATGATTAGTTGGCCGTGCACCTCGGTTGGTGCCGGTGTTGGTATTGCGATTATGTGAGGTAAGTCCGTGGGGACTTGAGATGTTTATATGATTAGATAGCCGTGCATCTTGGTTGGTGCCAGCGATTTTGTATTGCGATATGCGAATGTATAGTAGAGCCATTGTGATGGCATGCGAGTAGAAATGCTAGGTGGTATTAGAGATGGGTTAGCAAGTGAACTAAGGTTTATGATGCCTTAGCTATAAGATGGGCTATTGCTAGTGGTTAATTAGAAGGTCGATGCCTAGACATTGCTTGGTTATGCAATGTGATATATGATGCCATAGACTATGTAAGTCGATTTTTATTTTGAATGTTTTAACACTTGTCGGATAAGTGTTAAGCGTTATGGTATGATTGCATATATGATGTTAAGTGTTTTCGTTTATGCAATGATAAGTCTATGGTAAGTTTATTGTATGTCTAAGTTTTATGCGGTGTGCTTGAGAGCGCGATTGTATAGTTAGTGTATGAGTTGAGATAGATGCCTTAGAATGCATGTGTTGACCCAGTTGTGGTCGGTAAAGCTAAAAAGAAAACATTGATATGTGAAAAGAGTTAAGAAGCATGCTAATAATTTGAAAAAGCTTAAATGCTTAAAAAGATTTAGATAAGTAAGAAGCGAATAGCGAAGTATGTTTATAGCTTGAATGCTTAAAAGACGCATTGAGTCTAATTGTGATTTTTGTTTTGAAATAAATGAATAGATGTTTGAAGCATGATTTATTATATGCTAAACTAAAAGAGAAAGTTAAAGTGTAAAGTTAAGAAGTGATGAGAACATGTTACATATAAAACATGATAAATTGAAAAGTGCTAGTGTTATATGGTAAAGTATGATGAGTCAAAGTGACAAATAAAATATAGATTGCGCTAGAAGTCATGGGTGACTTGAAGTACGCTAGAAAGAAATGTAAAACATGAATGTGATCATGTTAATATAATTGAATATGTAAGATGAAATTAAAGAAAGAGTTACAAAATAAACCTATGTAAGGTCTGTATGCATACAAATTGAATAAACTAGATGAAGTGACAGTATGAAGTAAGAATATGGTCAACAAGGGTTGACGGGTAATAGTAAGAGTGTGTTGTAAGAACACGTAGAGATGTGTAAGTTGTAATGAATAAGCATTACATATAAATTTTCTAAAATAAAAATGGCACATAATTAGTGTATGAGTCAACTTGGGGTTGACGGGTGAGAGATAAGTGGCATTGTGAAAATGCGATGATAATAAATGTGAAAGTGTTATATAGAAACTTGCCTAGATGGTAGAAAGCGTGATAGTGAATGTTGAGATTGCGTAAGGCAATGAAAATTTAATATATGATAGTGTGTGCCTAATTATATAAGTGCATGAAAGATAAAATGAGTATACATGATGAGTAAAGATGATGAGACAGATATAGCTTGGATCCAATGCTCGAGTTTTGGCATCCTTTGGGATGGCCTAGCTTGCCTTTTATGGCATGATGTATAGTTTGCCTTTTATAGCATGATTTTTAGCTTGCCTTCACCGGCATGGTTTGCCTATATCCTTGGCATGATGTTAAGGTGTCTTTATGACACGATGGTAAGGTGTCTTTAGGACACGATGTTAAGGTGTCTTTATGGCACGAGGTTAGCTTGCCTTTGTGGCATGGAAGTAAGTTTGCCTTTACGGTATGAATGTAAGCTTGCCTTTGTGGCATGGTTGTCAGCTTGCCTTTACGGCATAGTGGTTAGCTTGCCTTATGGCATGGATGAAAGTTAGCGAGATTGGATCCAAGGCTAGTAAATATGGAAAGTATAGTATGTACGATTGTTAGGTCGGAAGCGTATAAGTAGGATGGTTTATGGTTTCTTGATTTAATTGGATTGGGACGCCTTTTCATTTGAATGAGGAAATTGTAAATCACCGAACCATGAATTTGTAATTCTTGATTTACATAGATCGGGATGCCTTTTTATGTAAATGAAGAGTTACAAAGGAGTGGGCTTATGTGTGACCGATATGACATGAGTACGGATAGTGATATGAGGTAGTAAAAACTAAAATCGGTTAGACGTCATAAGAAAAGATAAATGCAAATAAAACTTATAGTAGCATTAAGGTCATGTGTAAAACTTAAGATAAGACGTCTGAAATAAATTGTGCATTAAGTTAATGAGTCAATTTATGAGCATTTCCAGAATTTAAATAAGAAAGTATGCTTAAGTGTTGTGTGTGATAAAGGTTTGAAGGTGCCGTTGTATGGTACCTTGTGTATTTTGAGATAAGTTGCCGGGTTTTAGCATAGATGCATATTTGGTATTAGGTGGAATGTGAGATTTGCCGGATTTATGATGTTATGTTATGAATAGTGCATTGTTGAATGCCGTGTTATAGTGATGGAGTTTGACTCATATAGAGTCAAAGTAATAGATTTTCCCGGATGACAAGTAGTTGTTTCGGGAAATCTTAGAAAAGTTTATGATGAGAAGTGTGCTTTTAGCGGATTATGAGTTGTGTTTATGCCTAGTAAGAGTAGAATTTGCAAAATCATGTAGATCGTTGCAAGGTTTTGGCCTAGAAAGCACGAGGATAAGGACATGTTTATGTTTTGAATTTAGTTTTGGATAGTTTTAGACGAGAGATTTCGGGGACGAAATCTAAATAAGGGGGGTAGAATTGTTAGACCCGTTTCCCGGGTAGTGGGACCCCACCCTAGATGAAGTTGACCCGAGCCTAAGTATGTGGACTAAGAGTTGGCAAATGGTTATAGAGTTAAGTGTTAGTCTGTTATAGCCTAGATGCGTCGCATCTAGGAAGTACATGCGGCGTATGGTAGAAAGGGAAAGTAGAACCGACTTATTATAGTCCATGCGCCGTATTGTATATGGAGATACGGCGTATATGTGGATGCGGCGCATCTATGAAGATAGATGCGGCGCATCGATCTTAAAGAAGCAGAAATGACAGAATTGCCCTTGTAGCTAGAATCTTCCCTATTTATCTATAAGTCTCCACACTCTCTTATAAAAGAGAGTGTGTTTCTGTGGGTGTCGAACCAAAGAGAAAGGAGGGAAAGATAGGGTTAGGTGATGAATTTTATTGAAGAAGAGGAAGGGTTATGTTTATGATCTTTCTTAGCCTTGATTATCAAGTAAGTAATCCTTCTCAAGTTAGTGATTTAAGTGGGAAATCATCATATGATGTGGGTATGATCATATGATGATTTAATTAGAAAGATGATTATGTTTTGATGGGTTTTAATAACCCTTGTTATGTTATTATTGTTATGTTGTTAGGTTTTAATTATTTATGAAGGATGGTGATGATGATGATGGATTGTGGGGATGATGTTCTTGATGTATTGTGTAGCTTGGTTTGAGGTAAGTAAAATGATGATAGCATATGTTATATGAATTTCTATCATATTGTGTTATGTATGTGTATGTTGGAAGATTAGCTTGGTTGATGTTTATGTGATGCCATGTTTATGGCTTATGTGATGAGATGATGCTAGGAGATATGTTGATGTTATGTGCTAGATGAGACTTGAGTATGTAAGCCATGATGTAAGTGTTTATGTATATGACGCATTATGAGGATTGAAGTATAATGGTATGTTATAGTCGTTTTACTTGCTAAGCGTTATCGCTTACGGTTTAGTTGTCTAACCGTTTTGTAGGTGCTTATGATATGGCTTGGATGTAAGGATATATGGGCCAAGGATTTGGTTATGCAAGATGGGTAGTTTTGGTAAGGATGTAGAGCTTAGGTAGATACCGAGCTCAAGTGTATAAGTTTGTACCCCCGTTGGTCTTTTATTGGTAAACAAGTGTTAGATTGTATGTCAAGTGTTTTGTAATGAATTGGAAGTCATTTGGTATGCATAAGTATGTTTATGTGTTTATGGGTTAAGTCAAAGGGGTGTTTGGATTAGGGTCCATTCGTACCCATTTTGGAGTCAAACGGGTTATTTGCCGTGTATTATAGTTGATTATGGTTTTGAATGTAAAATGAGTATTTTGGTACAAGTTATAGTGTTGAAAAGGTGTCAAAGTGG
Source organism: Artemisia tridentata subsp. tridentata (assembly GCA_021014915.2). Classification (NCBI taxonomy): domain Eukaryota; kingdom Viridiplantae; phylum Streptophyta; class Magnoliopsida; order Asterales; family Asteraceae; genus Artemisia; species Artemisia tridentata. The sequence goes on from CP139507.1 coordinate 349,934,744, forward strand.
TGTATTGAGTTTATGCAGGTCTTCCTGCTGATGTTCTGTCTAAATTGGTCGATGCGGCGCATCTAATATGTTAGATGCGACGCATCAGAAGTTTAAAGTGATGCGGCGTATCTAATATGTCAGATGCGGCGTATCATAAGTTTGAGTAGATGCGGCGTATCATTTCAGGTTTATACGGCGCATAGTCTTGCATCAGTAGATGCGGCGTATCCCTCAAAAGGATACGGCGCATCGTTGGTCCCAGAAGAGTTGTGTAATTGTGTTATTCAATTGTGTAATATGTCTTGGAGGTTGTTGAGTATATGTTCTGGCAAATGTTTTAAAGGGTTAAATGTTATAGACTCTAATATTTAAATGAAGAATTTGTATAATTCTGTTTTAGTCAAACGTTTCTGCGTCAAAAGTCAAAGTTTTTGGTATAAGCGGGCACGGGGTGTAACACAAACATAACTCCTATATCGTTGAGCTAATCCAAATGAAAATGAAAGAGAGAGATTCAAAGAAAGAGAGAGATTCAAAGAATACATTTAAAGTGTTCAAGTCATATATTGAAAAGGTCATAAATACATCAGGATATGAACTAAGGTTCGATCAGGAATTTGAATAGTTCATCAGAGTTCAATTTCATCATGTCAAAGAAAAACTCATCCAGAACCTGAAGCTACTTGAAAAGCTACTTAATGGAGAAGAACTTCATACGCGTAACTACAAGGAAGCTCTTAAAGTGATCAAAACTCAGCTTCAAAGTATATTTAATCCTTGGTTATTGAACCAGTCAGAGTTTATGGATGCGTTTTACCAAAGATTTTGGGTAAGCTATATGACCTTCAGAACTAAATGCATCAATAACATGGGTGAACTCAAAAAAAATACTTGATGCAGAGGAAGTTGAGTTAAATGAAATTGAGAAGTAGAAACGGGAAAGAGAGCAGATTGAAAAAGATATACAGCTAAAAGAAAGAGAGCTAATTGAAAGGGAAATGTTGTTTAAGGAAACAGAGGTGATTGAAAGAGAGACATGCAAAGATGAACAAACAGAAGAGGAAAAAGTCAATGAGGGTGAAGCATCAGATGCTAATTTAGTTTTCACGAGAAGTGATACATCTTCAGAACAGCAGGTTGAAAGCAGCAGTCCAAGGTATGATTCGGATGCTGATGGTACACACAGGAATGAAGCTGTTTGAGATACCGAGGATGATCATATCAGACCTTCATTTGACACAGAGATATTGGCTATGGTACAACATTCAAACGATAATGATAATGTTGTTGTGTTCGATAATGTGTTTGCTCATGATAAGACACATCCTGCGCATCCTGAGTCCGTAAGTGACACATATGTGGTGGAACGGTTTGATAGTAATATAACTCCTACAACTCCAGATATGGATCCTAATGGAGGTGAGCTTGCCCAAGATGGATCTACTTATGAACAAGATCGTGCCTTATTTGCTTCGTTAATCAATAATTTCAAACATGAACTTGATAAGTGCAAAGAGGACAATCGCGAAGCTAAGCAAGCGAATGTCTTATTGACCAAAGAGCTTGAGAGATTTAAAGAAATGGAAAAAGGTTTTGAAAATGTAACAAAAAGCAAAGCTGAACTTGAAATTGAAATCTCGAACCTTAAATCTCAAGCTCGGAAGTATGAAATGAACGAAGAGTCTGTCAAACCACTTTTAAAACAAAAAGAAGAACTTAAAGTTGGTTAAAGAGAATCAGTTTTTCGTGAAAAACGTTCCATTCAAAAACTGGATGAACAAATGGTATTTAACAACAGAAAGGTTGAAGCGCTTTCAAAAGAGATCTCTGATTTAAAAGGTGAAAATTCAAAGCTTCAGAAAACCACTTGAAAATTTGAGATTGCTAAAACAAAACTTGAGAATGAAAATCAAGAGTTTTTTAAACGAGCAAACAATCTTGAAGCAAAACTTCAAAAAACAGGAAAAACTGTTCAAAATTTTCAAATGATGCTTCCTGAAGATGAGGACATTAATCATGGAAAATCCGGACTTGGTTTTGAAAATACTGCTCATTTGGACAATAATTTGGAACATGATTTGAAAAATGAAAAACCTTTCTTTTTAAACAAAGTGCAAACGTTGACACCTAGTTTGTATGATGCTGAAAAACTGGGAAAAGGTTTTTCGACTGATGTTCTGCTCAATTTAGAAGATGAAGAAAAATCTGAAGAGGAAAAACGTTTAAAAGTAAAATAAAGAAAAACCCCATCCTCGTACCACGACTTTGTGTATGGTTGTACACAATTGACAGATATACCAAAAGGACATTTGAAAAGAAAAGACACAAATGTGAAAAGATATTTCAACGAAGCTCAACTTGCCACTTATGATGCTAAGTTATGGCAAAATAAAGCAAGGAAACAGTTTTGTAATCTTAAACATCACATTGAGCAAAAATTAAAAGTCATTTGTGTTAAGCAACAATACACCAATAATGATTACTCTACTCTTCTTTCATCGGATTCATGCCTTAAAATAGAAGGCTGTAATATTTTAAAAGATGAGATTGTACCTCGTGTGAAAGATATTAACTTAAGTTTTGATCACTTTGAAAAGTATCTTGTCACTGAAATGAGAGAAGATTTAAAGTACATTCATTCTCTTGAAGACGAATTTGATGAAAAATGCTTAATACTTGAAATTCAAAAAGAATTTTTCACAACCCAAATAGAGTCATTCAAGTCAGTATATGTTAGCCGTGAGTATAAGAATATGAATTTTGAACAAACATCTTCTTTGAAATCTGAAAATCTTTGTCTCAAAAAGAAAATCACAGAGCTTTCAAAAGAAGCAGCTGAAGTCAAAGAAGAATTGTCAAAAAGAACTGCTCAGTTTGAGAAAGATTTAACAAAACTCGAAGCACAAAGTATTTCTTTCCAACTTAAACTTCAAGAAAAGAAAAAGTCTTCTGAAAACTCTTTGACAACGGTGCTTAAAGGAAAAAAAAAGATTTTTGAAGAAAATTGTGATGATGCCAAAATCAAGTTTGATTTTGACAAACTTGATACGAAAAATATTGAATTGGAACATGTGTGGCGTCATTACAAAAAGAAAATGTGCATTTGAAACTGACTTACAAAAACTTGTTTGATTCAATCAAACGATCAAGAGTTAAGAATCAAATTTCAAACAAATCTGACTCTCAGATCGCAACAAATCATCGTTTTGAAAAAGAAAATTGTGTACTTCAAAAGAAAGTTGTTGATTTGGAAAAGATCTTAGCACAACAAGCCAAAGATTTTGATGATGCCAAAACCAATTTTTCTATCGAAACGGGCAAATATGAAAAATATTTTGCACATCTTGAAGATCAAAATTTTTCATTACATGAAAAACGAGGATCACAAGATCATCTTACGATTCAAAAAAAATAAAATGATTTGAGAACGTCATACAATGCCTTTAAAGCAAAGTTTGATGCTCTTAATCGATCAAAAGGAAAATCTCATGTTTCAAACAAGTCAACACCAAAAGTAAGTGTTTCGGAGAAAGTTTACACGGGTGAATCTTCAAAACCATTTTTCAAAAAAGTTTCTCAATTTACGACCTATTCTTTGCAAAAAGGAAGGAAGTGTTTCAAGTGACTTAATTTTTCCGAAACAATTACTCCTCAAAAATTTTCACAAGAAACGAATCAAGGTTTTCTAAATGCACACTCTCGTTTTACACCTGTAAAGCAAGTGTGGAAACCAAAGCAAAGTCGTTCAAAACCTTTGAAATATTCAAAATCTGAAATGCTTCCGCTACAACACAAAAATGGCTCTGCTTTGGACATTTCAAGTACCGGTTTTCAAAATGAAACACCGGTTTTCAGTCCTCGTTGGAATTCAACTTCTTTGTATCGGATTGACACAACTTACAAATGGTTTTCAAAATATGGTAAACCCGTTGGCGCCGTGCTTAAATGGGTTCCAAAGGTTGTTGTCTAATCTGATCTCATAATGGCTTCTGGATACATTAGTTCAGGACCTGTGCTTCAAAAAAAGGAAAGTGCTTAATAAAAAAAAAATGTTTTAAATATTTTTCGTGCACTTATCCTAAAAAACATAATAGCTTATGCACACATAACAGTGCATAACCCGATCTCTATAAAGAAATGACCCTGTTGTATGTTTCAGTGCGACAATCCTAACAAATAAGATGTCTTCAAGTAAAACTTATCAAAAACTTCTTAATTTTGAGCAGAATCTGTTGGGAATTATGATTTGATGTTCACAAAACTATATGTGCCTAATGAAGATACATGAAACAAAAAGGACTTAATGAATAAATATTGTTAGCTTCCTACGAAAGTTAGGTTTTATGTAAAACCCTATTTATAAAGGGTTTAGGGTGCGGCAGTAAGTATCAATCCAGAAAACATGTAGATCGACAAGTAGAGTCGTGTATTAACGTGTGCTTGTACACGTTAATTGTTAGTTTGCTGTTAGGTTTTTATTGTTTAATAAAATGGCCGTTCGTGTTTATTATAACACAACCTTGTTCGATAATGATGATCGTATTGTGTTTGTCCGCTGCATATAAATCGTTGTTATTGTTCCTAGATGGGCTAAAAGATTCTTCAACAAGTGGTATCAGAGAGGGTGGCTCTCGATATCTAGGATTTACAAGGTTGGAGATGGAGCAGATTCGAAGGAATAAGAGCAGATCTGGTGAAGGTTGGACTGTTTATGAGGTAATCGTTATTTTGAATCTATCCGTACTGATGGTGAAGTGTTTCATTTGTGATTTGCAAATAAACCTCGTACAATAAATTAATTGATCGGTGAGATATTAACTTTGATTTTCGTCTCTCTAGAATTAAAAAGCAAATTACCTCGTACTTAAATAAATCAGTCGGTGATAGAGGAGCAGATCAGTTGTTTGTCGTTTATTTTATTCGTACTAATTGGATCTGATTGGATGTTCTTAAACTTAATTCATCTCGTACAACCTGGCTGTCAGTTTGTAAGATTTGAATTCAATATTTTTATTCATGCAAGTGGGATTGGTTTCTGATTGTTGGGCTTATCAATTTTATTCGTCACATATGGTATAACTAATTAAGATTGGTTGTGACGTGGTATATGTGGGATCTGTTGTTGTCGTTTAGCAGCTGGTTTATTCGATTGGAAGTAGCAGCTATTGTTGACTCTTTCTGTGTCAGATTGATTAAATCTGGAAACGTGGGGTCAGTACATTAATTCAGGCTGTGGCTGTTAAGTCACTACAAAAAAACAGGCTTTCAGAGACTGAATTTCTAGGGACTGATATATTAGTCGCTGATACATAGCATCGGTAACTGAAACATCAGTTACTGATACTTTTAAGGACTGACCTTTTATTGACTGATTGCGGCGACTAAAAATCAGTCCTCGATTCAGTGACGTTATATCTGAGACTAAATTTCAGTTACTAATATGCCTGTACGGGAAAAAAATTAGAGGCAAATTTGTTAGTGACTGAATAAGGGTGACAATTCAGTCCCTAGTACATGTACATCATATCTAAGACTAAATTTCAGTTACAAATATATTTGCACAATAAAAAATTTTGGCGAAAAATTTGTTAGTGACTGAATTATAGTCACTGTTCGGTCCCTAATGCATGGAGATCATAGCTAAGACTAAGTTTCAGTTACAAATATGTCTACACAATAAAAAAGTTTAGAGGGAAATTTTTTAGTGACTGAATTTCAGTCACAGCTGCGTCCCTATTACCGACAGAATATACGGTTCTATATATTGTAATGTACTACACTTGTTTTTAAGACCTACATATATTTGTATCGTTGTTAGTAATTGTAAGTTTGTATATAAACCTATTTACGGGTTGCTATTTATATGTAACACTTAGGGGCTCACGCACGAAACCTCGGTTTATACCCCCGTGACGAGGGAACTCGAGCAAAATTCAAGTTTCAGAAGTTCATAACATCTTTAGTATTCACCGATGTCTTTCATTTTGAGTGTTGACAATTTAAGACGTGTAATCGAGATAATGACATCAATCAGTTGCTTCATCGAGCGCGACATCCCTTTTAAAGAAACGACTATTACGTTCTTACCATATATAATAAGTCATGGTGCCTATAGCAATCGTCAATCCACTATACTAGACACACCACTTCCATTCAATATAATAACAAGAAAGTTACATATAGGCATATAGCCAATCAACGCACTCTACTTTACACACCACGTAGACCATCATATTGCCTTTACGGGTTCTCACAACCCTAAAGGTCTCCTAATAAATACTAGACCATTTTCTCAAAATAGTCCAAGCCAATCCCAAGCAACATATCCTGCCTTGGGAACTCCACATTCAAGTCTATTATCCTCTAGGGTAATTGACACAAACCAACTAAGCCGACTCGACTCAAAAATAGAGTCGAGTAGCTTAAACTCGAGCTTGACTTGTTTAAATCGAGTTGATTTTGAGTTGTTTACAAGTCGATCTCGAATATAATGATTATGGATATTTTTAGGGTTTATATGTAACAACACTAGATGTATTTATTTATGAATGTATCAGTTTTTCGAGCTGAATTCAAATATTATCTTATAATTCAATCATAATTGTTTAAAACACAAGTCAATCTAAATAAATCTAGTTTTCCGAAGACCTTTTTATATATGTAGGAATACACTTTGGTACAAATTTGTTTGACATAATCTATATATATATAAATATTAATTTTAACTATTTCTTATAAACAAAATTATATAAGGCTAAAATAAAATTTAGATATTTTTTTATACCAAAAACATTAGGCTCTTCCTTCTCCCTCTCATTCTTCCCTCTTACAATTTTTCACCAAAATCAAAACCCCAAAATTTCCCTCTTTCTCATTTTTGGCTAACTACCCGCCCATCTCTCCTTATCCAATCACTTTTCTTTTCCATTTTCCATTCAACAAACACCAATATGGCTATTTCCCACCATCTGATCCCGCCCCATCTCGGACGCACGCCCCCATACCCTGCTGCCATCTTTCATCATCCATCATCTCAGGCGCACCATTTTGGATCTAAGGTTTGGATTTTAGTTTTTGAAATCGTATTGGCTTTCAAATCTAGGGTTTTATCTTTATACTTTTTAATTAGTTGTTATGTGTATTTTGATTATTTGCTTTTGGATCTATGGTAAACAGCTTGTGTCTCTTCACAGGACGATAACCGATTGGTGGAAACTGTTGGGATACCAGTTAACTGAAATCGCTGGATATTAGTCTTCTATTGTGAAAATTTAGCGAAGTAGCTGTAACCAGGTATAAATATGGCAATTTTTTTCCTTGTATAGGTGAAGGATATTGGATTCACTGGGGTTTTTAGGTTGATTTTTAATCTGCTAGTTAACGAATTTCCTTGCTTTGGAGCTGTGTCATTTTCTTTGAGGCAGAAGGTACATCTCTTTACTTTTTGAGATCTTATTTTACACACATTACTATATAGAAAAGTACACTACATGTTACAAATTTCAAATTGATAATTAATACAATTGTTCGTCTTGTACATTTATGTGTTGCGAGAAGAAATATACGAGTGCCATTTTTATTGATGTGTCAACAAACTAAAACTGATTGCTAGTCCCATCTACATAGATGTGAGAAAAAATGTAAATGGAAAACCAACGGTGAAACAAGATCTTTTTATCAACAAACAGAACCATAGATTATTGTTACACTTCTACTAATAAGTCCTTATGCTCGATATGTTACCAAACTCAAGGATCATAGATATCTAAAATCTTTAAAACTGGACCTTTTGTATGTGGTTTATATTTTTGACGGCAAACTCATACACACTCTGCCTACACCAAATGATTATTCGATGTCCCGTCAAAATTATGATATTCCCTTTTCTCTAACTTTGGATATAGAATGTGAGGACATAATGATATTGGCTTTAGTTAATTGTTAAAAAAATCTGCATTTCTACCAATCTATATGCTTACTCGGATGTTGTAGAACCCATGGACGGATAGCACATATGATAACGTATATAACAAAAACAGACATGCATGTAGTATTTGTGTTTGGAGTTCTAAATATTAGTACAATGTATGATCTAAAATTTCGAATTCAGTGACCATTACTGAGAGTAAAGCAGATTATTCTTTTGTTTTTTTCAGAAAAAGATGGATTTTACTCTGAAAGTAGTTGGTGGTGACATATCAGCTATTCCCGGTGTTGCTGATGCTCTTGAGGTGTGACTTTTTTATTTGTATTAATGATCTCTTTCTGTATGTTTATCACTGATTCAATATCTGTGAGACAGAAATGTTTTAATAATATTTTTAAGAGGTGATCATGTTTATGCAGAGTACCATACATGATGCTGTTGAGGATTCAATCACATGGCCTGTCCGAAAAGTTATTCCTATACTCCCTGGTGATTACAGGTATGGCTGCAAAACTAGCAACGAAACTATTGCGAGGAAAATATTGTACGTAGGGCTTGTGTCACATATCGACTTACTATAGGGGTGGTTCCTGGCATTGGTTTCTTTTAAATCCCACGATCATGTCAACTATCTAGAATAGGCTTATGACAAAATAATGTTTTTTGGTGGACCCAAATCATGCTTATAAATATAAATTTATCTCTAATGATGATAGAATCACTTCAAAACCTCTCAGAATGGTGCTTTTGTAAATAAGTTGCTAAGTTAATCTTATCTATGATATTTTAGCGACCTTGAACTAAAGCCTATGGGGACACTGGAGGTGAAGCTTGTACAAGCACACAGTCTGACTAATAAAGATCTTGTTGGGAAATCTGATCCTTTTGCTAAGTTACATATACGCCCCTTGCGTAGTAGAACAAAAACAAGCAAAGTTATTGTAAGTCGTCTTTTTTCCGATGTATTTCGTTATCCTCAATAACAAAAATGAACATCTGGTTACCTTTAATTCAGGACAACGAGCTGAATCCAGTTTGGAACGAACATTTCAAGTTTGTAGTTGAAGATAAAACTTGACAGTGAAAATATATGATAATGATGGTCTTCAAGCTTCAGAACTCATCGGCGGTGCTCAAATAAAACTGAGTGAACTCGAACCTGGTAAAGTGAAGGATGTGTGGTTAAAATTAGTAAAAGATTTAGAGATCCATAGAGACAATAAAGACAGAGGAAAGGTGAGAACTTTTGATATATAGTGCTTCCTAGCAGTTACATGGTTCTGATTATTGTGTGTTTGGGTTGCTTCGTGTAGGTGCACTTGGAACTATTATACTGTCCATATGGTGTCGGAAACGGGTTGGAGAAACCATTTAGGTCTAATTTGACGATGACATCTTTGGAAAGGGCTCTGAAAAAGGGTTCGAGTGCTGAAGATGGTTACCTAGCTGATACTAAAAGGAGGACGGTTATCATACGAGGAGTGCTATCTGTCACAGTGATATCTGCCGAAGACTTACCGTCGGCAGATCTAATGGGGAAAGCTAATCCTTTTGTCATTCTCACTATGAAGAAATCTGGAACCAGAAACAAGACCAGGGTATGTTTGTATCTAGTGATAGCAAGATGGGCAGGTTGGGAGATATGGATCAAATTGGGTATGGGTTGAAACGGTTCTTTTTAAGTATGGGTCGAACCGGGCCAGGTTGATTCGACCTGCAAATACTTTTTGATCCATCATGTGTTTCTGCTGATTAAAAATACGAAATTATTGCAATAATAGTCTAATTCCTTGAATAAATTGACATAGGAGGTTGTACTCATCAAATATAGACTTTGGGATACTTTCAACCTTTTTGACCCATTCGACCATATTAAGATAAACACCACTTAAACCGACCATTCATTAGTAAATGGGCTGAAATTGCCACCTCGACTGATGGAGGTCATCTAAAAAAATTGCATATGTGTTCGACATGAGTTTTTCTTCAAGATGATGTCCAGTTATGCCTTTAATTCTAGCCTTGTTTTCTGTTTTGCTAAGAGAGTTTTTTCAATTGTACATTTAGGATCTTAAGCCAAAACAATCTTGAAGGTCCTATTCCAGTGTCACTTTCTAGTCTGCCAAACTTGACTAGCATGTAAGTGAATAGTCCCAGACTCCCAATTATATGAGATTAAACTTATGTAGCTTTGAGAACCGTTTTCTTGTAGTTCTTTCAATCTTGTCGTGTCATTGTAACTTTTTGTGTGCAGTTTACTTGGTTACAACAACTTCACTGGTCCAGTTCCTGATCGTTTATTTCAAGTTTCTAAATTCAAGTACGTACATTTCAATTTAAGGATAGAAGAATTCTTAGCTTTAATTCTTCCCGGTGTTTTACATTATCGACTTATTACAGTTTTACAGGGAACCGATTAAACTGTGGCTTTAATATGACCCACCTTTGCACATCTGGTTCTGGAAGTACGTTGATTATAGAGATTAAAATTTTGATCCATTTGCATATAAATGGGTCAATTCGGTTTCTGTGTTATGGTTCAAATAAAGAAGCAATTAGCTTAAATTCAAGCGGGTCAAACGGATGTAACAAGTCAAACAGAGTCGGCGGAAGTTTATATCATCTAATGTATAAAATATCACAGAGCATTTTATTTATAAATGACATAGGCTAATAGGTAACTTCTAGATTCCTTCTAAAATGCTGATGGGAATTGTTGTGTGACCAAGGTACTAAATTGTTATATTTTCTATTTTACTTTCAGGGATCAATATGCTCAGTTAAAAGAATCTTTCAGTCATATGTTTCCTGTTGTTGGAAGTGGCAAGTTCATCACTGCACGTGTGATCACAGCAAATGGTGACCCAATCCAGGACCCAACAGTACTTCCAAATACTACTGAAGGTGATGGTAACGATGATCCATTCACTGATAGTGATATATAGGACGTTCAAATTTATTTCTATTGAATTTGGTTTTATTTTTAAACATATTGAATTGTAAACTCTTGTTATTTGAATTGGTGATTATTATGCTTTAAAGAAATATTGTTATTATTCTTGTTTATGGTTTGGAGTTTTATATACTATTGTAAGGGGTCATGTATGCATTGTGATCGGGGACTGAATTAAATTGTATTTGCCACTAACTTTTAGTTTATAATAGAAATATAATGGAACGGCGCCATCATATTAGAGACTGATTTGAATGTTATTTTGTATCGATTAACATATATTTTGAAACTAATTTTCAGTCACTAGAAAAACAAATTAAGGATTAATTCATATGTTTTTTGTGACTAACAATCAGTCTTTAAAGCATTTCATCGGAGACCAATCAGTTTTTAAATTATATTATTAGAGACTGATTTGGTACGGTAATCTACAAAACAGCGAAACGTATTAGGGACTATAAACAATGTTTATGGACTAATTTTCAGTCCCTAAATCCATGTGTAAGTAACTAATCTAACATAGTATTGGCGACTGACTTTTCAATCGCCGATAATATGCATTGGGGACTGAAATAACATGATACCAACCCATAGAAATAAGGACTGACTTTTTTATTTTGGAGACTGATTTCTGGTCCTCGTTGGTACGATACAACAAGGACTGAATTTCAGTTGATAACGTCACTTTCCGTAACTAAGCTGTTGTAACTGATTAGTGACTAGCAAAAATAGTCCTTGATAGACCATTCGTAACTGATCATGGTGTATCGGAGACTGATTTTTCAGTCTCTAAAAGCCTGTTTTTTTGTAGTGTCTTGCCATATCTTTCCATATATTCCAATGTTAACTCTTTGGCTTGAAGATCAATACAAGATATCTCAAAATCTTTCTAAGATTGTGTCCATTATGCATGCCATGATGTCATCCTAATATTTAAGAAATAAAGTTTCTAATTTAAGGAAGAAACTTGTAAATGTATATATGTATATAATGTTACTCCTAGAGATCTTGTAATATGTAAATATGTTTTAAAAGACTTATCACTATAAATGTAAAAGGCTTATTCTTATATTTATGCTTTTGCTTAAAGATAAACTTTGTATTTGTCATTAACAAAATTAAGCAAAGATCGTAAAATATAAATAACGTTTTTGGGACGATATTTGTATTAACAGTGTTGGCAACTATTTGTCTTTTTTTTTAACAACTCTAGTACTTTTTTTTTTTTTACTTTGTTGATTAGTGTTTCTTGTTATCCTCCCAAGAAAATTTGCGCCTTTATGTTTGAGTGACTTAGATATTTTCCTCAAATATCTAAGTTCAGGATGATGTCTTGTATGTTGATGAGCTCTTCAGGTAGTCATTGAGTTATTGTCATCACTCACTGACTTTATCATCTTATTTTTGGTTTAGGGACTTCATTTATTGAGTTTCGCCTCATGAAGTGTTGAGTCTTTATTAGACTCTGAAGAACTCTGAAAATAACTCCCTAGATGTTTCTTTTCATTCAGTGACTTTGTTTATACTTAAGTTTTTTTTATTCAAATCGTAGATGAAGATTAGTGGGCACTGAATTGGCATAACAAATACATTTATAGAAACTTTAGGGTTATTTAAAACATATTATCAAAGTTCATGGTAATTTTAAATCATTCATGGACTTTTTTTATACTTATTGTAAAACCCTGAATTTTTAATTCCTAATTTTACGTCTAATTTTGAATTTTTCCTTAAGTTATGAATATAATTAATTAGACAACCTGTAATACCTAAAATTCCATAAAATGTAAAATGACCAAAATGCCCCTGGGAATTTAAAACCTAAATAAAACATTTGTAAAGCACAAATAAAATCCCAAACTTCTAGCAATGAACAAATTATGATCCCAAGTAATTTTAACAAACCCCATGTAACATTTAGGCAAGTCATGAAATTACCAAATTGCCCTTGGGCGCTTAACATGAAATTTAAATTCAAAAGTTGGAAATTCATAAAAGGAAAATAAATGAGATTAAATGAGAAATTAAGGGAGTTAATTATGCCATTTATTTCTTTGACCATAACCCCGAAATATTAGTCATTCCCCCCCCCCCTCCTCGGCTGTTTCCAACTTATATCACCATCACATCCTTTTTCTCTCCCAAATTCACACCGAAACCCTAATATCACCAAGAATAATTCACACACACTCACACGAATTTTTCCAAGCTCTCACATCATTTTTCCCACGTTCTTTAATAAGTGTAGAAGCCACGAAAAAATAGCCTTTGAACCTGTGAAGGCCAGATCGAGCTCGAACAAATCATTCCATCGCAAAGGCTCGGTAAGAGTTTTAAATTTTGTTTTGATCGAACCATGTGTTGTACACTCAATCTAACATTTTTCCTATGATCTACATACTTCTCCTCACCCACGAAAAATTGCTAGAACCATTGTGGAGGCCTTGATCGATCGGGGTAAATTCTTCTATCGCTCGACACATAAAATCAAGGTACCTTCGAATTAAATACCTAGACCTCATGTAAATTCGTCATATAATTTTCACAAGGTCCTCATGTCGTACATGATTTGTAAAAATTGTTTGCAAGGTTGTGGAGGTCGCTTGGATCCGTTTTGATTTTGTAATCAATCGAAGCTTCATAATTCGTATCTCTCAAATCCCACGTTCAAACCACGACCTGGTATTTTTCCCTCACTCCTTGGTTGATATGAACTCTAAATAAAATGAATATGTTGAGCCATGCATGAAATTCTAGACGTTTGGTAATTAAAACTCAAAAACGACCCATTATGTTAAAATACATGTATGCGACCAAAATAAATACCAATGTTAATTTTCATGGGTCCTTTAGGATGATATTGATCTAAGAAAAATATAACTTCGAATTTACAAGGCCTCTATAATTTATTTTGGAATTAATCATTAATCGGCATTTAGAAATAAATTTGGAAAAATAATAATCCGATCGACCTAGGGTTTTTGTAGGAGATTAGGGCTTGTTTTGGCTCATTAATGAATTATAATGATTGACACATGATTTGGTTAAGCTAGGGTAAAGGATCGTTTGATTACAATGCTATACGAAATTGTTTTGAAAACTTTGGGGTCGAATTGTGATTTTAAAAACATGGGGGTTACTTTTGAAACTTTCTAAAACCTGAAGGAGTCGAATGGTAATTTATGGGAAGGACCTTTTATGTTAAATAATTGTTTAAGGGTTTATTTTGAAATATATATAAATATTTATGATCGAATTATAATTAAATAAACTAGAGGGACTAAAAGTGTAATTTTGGGAAACTTATGGTCCATTCGTGTATTAAAACATATTTAAAGTGTCTTGTGGCGTTTTGATAATTTAAGGGGCTTATATATATAATTGTTATTAATTAAAGGTTGATTTTATAAATAGAAGGACTAAATATGTAATTCATATAACTTGAAGGACTAAAGTTGTAAAATCTATTTTATAAGGGTTATAAATCGTACACCACCTAAAATAAGAATATAATATGTAATTTGATAAAACTAAGGACTAAACATGTTGATATGAATAATTAAGGGCTTAATATGTAAATTTACTAACTAAGGGACCAAACATGTAAAATTATGAAACCTCAAGGGTATAAAGTGTAAACTTGAATAAAACTAATATTAACTTAACCTAATTTATAATTATGGAAATATTATTATATATAGAAACTTCTAAATATGGAAACTTTCTAAAAATGGAAACCTGCTAAAAATAGAAAGTTACTTAATATGGAAAGTGGGATCTTTAGTAATCATGTCTTTACTCCTCTAGGTGTGAAGAGGGAGTGACCTGTGCTTTTGTCATCTTATTCATTGTCTTTCCTTCGTCAAGCAATAAGGTACAGATATTCTGCTTCTTTGATAAGAGGCCTTCACTCTCCTATTATGACCTCGGTTATTGAACCACCATGATATTGAACCTTTTATGATTATGAACCTTTCATTCATGAACCTTGCTTATGAACCTTGACCATGAACCTTTGCTTATGAACCTTTATTTATGAACCATGATTATGAACCATGATTATGAACTTATGAAACATGATATTGACCTATGCAAGTAAACTAAAACATGATCCATGATACTTGACCTTTACCCTCAGTTTGATACTACGAGCCACTCACTAGGCATGAGGGTTTCATGTCCATGTCAGTCGATGCACCGATGGCATGACTCTAGGGCAGGAGAGTGATGACCTGTCCCGTCCCTGCATGTTATGTTTACGTAGAGGCAGATTATGGCCACCTGGGGCGTATGGATGCATCCTAGATTTGTTCATGTACATGTTATGTTACGTTATGTTATGTTATTCATGGTGACTGATGGTGTGTGCGATACACGTCTTTCACACTCTGGGAGCCGATCACTCCAACCCATGATGAGGACACCCCTCATATTTACAGGATACTAAGAGGTCTCCCCTCTTCATGTTTATGGCTATGATTATGATTATGATTATGATTTCATGTTATGGGCTCGTAGTGGATTACTGACCTTTCTTTACCATGCACCTTTATCCTTTACCTTATGACACCATGTATTCTTACCATGTACTCATGCTTCCTTTCTCATTTACTCATGTATTATTCATTATGCTACTGCTTGTTACGTTATATCTGTTCACTGAGCTCTAGTAGCTCAGCCGCGTTTTCTTTTCCCGCGGCAGGTAATTAAGCTAGGAGTTGGGCATGGCTTTGGGGTTGAGTGCACTTGAGTGGAGCTTGTCTTTATAGCTTATCTACCATTTGATTTTATTCAGACTTTATGTTGCCATTGTTTGGGCATTGAACTTATGTACTTCTTTTATTTCCTTTCATTTTGGATATAAGTCATGTTGACTTATTGCTGGATTATGTATTGACTTCCGCTATGTTGATTTATGGATACTATGTTGTTCTGATATGAAGCCATATAATTGTGATATCTTTACCCTTGTCGGGTTGGGGTGTTACAATTTATGGTATCAGAGCCAGGTTTCCGAAACCCGTTGGCTTAGGCCTTTGACCTGTGAGGATTGGGTAGACATTAGGTTTTCCTTTCGCGTACTCTTTCCGTATTCTGCTCTATCATATTTTGTTTCACCTTACTAATCGTCTTCATAATTCTATAGATGGTTAACACTCGTCACCAGGAGTATAACAGTGGAGGAGATGCTGAAACCCCCAATCTGGAGGAAATGATAGCTAATGCTGTAGCCCGTCTGCTACCGGGCCTTAACACTGAGGCGGTGGTCAACCGACTTATCAGTGGTGGAGCTGGTCCATCTGGGGGTGCTGGCAGTTCTTCTGGTGGTGGGGGCCGACCCACTACTATTAATGGGTGGCTGGAGAGTTTTAATAAGCTCAAGCCGTTGTCCTTCTCTTCTGCTGCTACTCCTCAGGCAGCAGAAGATTGGATCACCCACATGGAGAAACTGTTCGAGGTGTTAGGTTGTGAGGACGGGTTCAAGACTCGTCTGGCTGTGTTCAAACTAGAAGGTGACGCGCTCAACTGGTGGAAAGCGCATAAAGAAGCTAAAGGTGGTGATGCATATGTTCTCGGTTGTTCATGGGCTGATTTCCGTACCACGTTCTATAATCGGTACTTCCCTGCTTCCGAGCAGCAGAGGTTCATTAGGGAGTACAACACTATCTCTCAGCTTGAGTCTGAGCATGCTGGGCAGTATCTGGAGCGGTTTCAGCGATTAGTGAGTTTTGTGGGTCCGCTTGCTGGAGATTCTAAGCAGCAGGCTAGGCAATACAAATGGGGACTCAAGAGGTTAGTAACCTATTTAAGTTGATGGTTGGTACCAACAGACATTAATACATTTTTCTTTTGCTATTGTATTAGGTGGGTACTAGACCGCATACTTAATGATGAGTTTAAAGACCCGGCAGAATGTTGCGACGCTGCTCGCAATATCGAGATATTTCATCAGGGATCTGGGTATAAGAGGAACAGAGATGGGGACAGGATTCAGACTCAGGGTCAGAGCAGGGATTTTAAGGGCCGAAATGACAGGAGTTATGATTCTCGTGGACAGGGGGATCGACGATACGACCATCAGGGTCAGGCTGGCAGGAACTATGATCAGAAGAGGTCAGATACTAGAGGGCAGGATTCCAGGTTCACTCCTAGGCAGGGAGATGATCGCTCGGGGCGCAACACCAGTCAGAAACAGGGGAGAGACCAGACTGCTAGGGGTAATCAGCAGAACAGGGCTCCGGGTTCTAGTTCACAAGGAGGTGCATCTGGGGGTTCATATACTTATCCTATTTGTACTACGTGTGGCAAGCGCCACAATGGACCATGTCGTCGGGCTTCTGGGACTTGTTTTGGATGTGGTTCGGCAGAGCATCGTGTGAAAGATTGTCCCAAGCAAAACCCGGAGAAAACCGGGAACTATCTACCTCCCCCTCCACCCAACACTGGCCGTGTATATTCTATGACTCGGGATCAGGCGGCACAGTCTTCAGGTACGATTACGGGCATTTTATATATTGGTGATCACGCTATTTTCACACTTTTTGATACTGGAGCTACACACTCGATTATATCTATGAATCTGGTAAAGAAACTTAAAATATTACCAACACCACTAAGTAATCAAGTATCCCTCTCTACTCCCATGAAACTCAGTACTCTTATTGATCATGAATACGTAAATTGTCCTATACGATTCGATGACCGGATTCGTTCGGCAAATCTACTCCCTTTGGACATGGTTGATTTCGATGTTATTCTCGGCATGGATTGGTTATCTTTTCATAGAGCCACTATTGACTGTCATGCTCGCAAAGTAATTTTTGGTGATCTAACTCAGCCTGAATTTGTCTTTCATGAAACACGCTCTCTAAAATCTGTGAAAATTATTTCTGCTTTGAAAGCAAGGACTCTAATATCTCATGGTTGCCAAGGTTATTTGGCCTCTGTTAAAGATTCTTCTGCGGAAGGTCCTGATATTAATACTGTTCATGTTGTTCGAGAATTTTCTGATGTGTTCCCTGAAAAACTTCCTGGTCTTGCTCCGGCCAGAGAGGTTGAATTTACTATCGATCTGATTCCCGGCGCTGAGCCTATCTCTAAGGCTCCGTACCGGATGGCACCGGTGGAACTCAAGGAGTTAAAGGAACAGCTAGAAGAGTTATTGGACTGTGGTTTTATTCGTCCAAGTGTGTCACCATGGGGTGCTCCTGTACTTTTTGTAAAGAAGAAAGATGGGTCTATGCGGTTGTGTATCGATTACCGGGAGTTAAACCGCATCACTATTCGAAACCGTTATCCGCTACCTCGCATCGATGATTTATTCGATCAGTTGCAGGGTGCTAAAGTATTCTCCAAGATTGACTTGCGATCTGGGTATCACCAGTTGCGGGTTTAAAGAGCAGGACATTTCTAAGACTGCTTTTCATACTCGGTATGGACATTATGAGTTCTTAGTTATGCCTTTTGGGTTAACAAATGCTCCTGCAGTATTTATGGACTTAATGAACCGGGTTTTTCATGAATTCCTTGATAAATTCGTTATCGTTTTCATCGATGATATTCTGGTATATTCTAAGTCGGCGGAAGAGCACGAGCAGCATTTGCGTACTGTTTTGGGTATTCTGAGGCAGCAGAAATTATACGCTAAATTTTCCAAGTGTGAGTTCTGGTTGGACCGAGTTGCTTTCCTTGGTCACGTCGTGTCTGCAGATGGGATTACCATGGATCCAGCTAAGGTCGAGGCTATCACAAAATGGCCAAGACCTACCACGGTAACCGAAGTCAGGAGTTTTCTGGGTTTAGCTGGCTACTATCGACGTTTTGTCGAGGGGTTTTCGAAGTTGGCTTTACCGTTGACTCAGTTGATGAGAAAGGGTGAAAAGTTTGTGTGGACGGATGAGCGTGAGCAGAGCTTTGAGGAGTTGAAGCGACGACTAGTTTCTGCACCTATTTTGACCTTACCGTCGGGTTCGGGAGGATTTCAGATTTATAGTGACGCTTCCAAGAAGGGTTTAGGTTGTGTTCTCATGCAGAACGGGAAAGTAATTGCCTATGCTTCAAGGCAGTTAAAACCCTATGAGGAAAATTATCCGACCCATGATCTAGAGTTGGCAGCTGTGGTATTTGCGTTGAAAATATGGAGACATTACTTATACGGTGAATCATGTGATATCTTCACGGATCATAAGAGTCTCAAGTACATATTTACTCAGAAAGAGCTCAACATGAGGCAGAGGAGATGGTTGGAGCTTCTGAAAGATTACGACACTAATATCCAGTATCATCCCGGCAAGGCGAATGTTGTTGCCGATGCACTCAGCAGAAAATCGGGTATGATTGCTAGTTTGAATGTCGAGCCTCGTATTCTTCAGGACTTAGAGCGGTTAGAGGTTGAGATTTGTGTAAAGGGCGTTAGTGGTTATTGGGCGAGTTTGAAGGTGGAATCGAACTTGATGCTGCGGATTAAGGAAGCCCAGAAGGACGATGGTGAACTCTGGGCTATTGTGCAGAATGTCGAGGAAGGTAAGCAGTCTGAGTTTCGGGTAGATGATAGTGGTATTGTATGGTGTGGAGATCGATTATGTGTTCCTGATGATTCCGATCTACGTGAGGCCTTGTTGACTGAGGCTCATAGTTCTCCTTTTTCTATACATCCTGGTTCAACCAAGATGTATCGGGATCTAAAGCAACAATTCTGGTGGAGCGGCATGAAGCAGGATGTGGCATCGTTTGTAGCTAGATGTATGACCTGTCAGCAGGTCAAGATTGAACACCAGAGAGCTAGTGGGTTATTACAGCCTTTGGAGATTCCAGTTTGGAAGTGGGATGAAATTTCTATGGATTTCGTGTGTGGTTTACCGTTGACTCGTAGGAAACATGATGCGATTTGGGTGGTCGTTGATCGGCTAACTAAATCCGCTCATTTCTTACCCATCCGTATGAGCTACAGTGTTAGTAAGTTGTCTGAGATTTTCACGCAGGAGATTGTTAGGTTGCATGGCACTCCTTCTTCTATCGTTTCTGATCGTGATCCTCGTTTTACTTCGCGCTTCTGGAAAGGACTACATAAAGTTTGGGGTGTTCGTCTTAAGTTCAGTACCGCTTTTCATCCCCAAACTGATGGTCAGTCGGAGAGGACCATCCAGACACTAGAGGATATGTTACGAGCGTGTGCATTGGAATGGACGGGTAGTTGGGACGATTACCTGTGTTTGGTAGAGTTCGCTTATAATAACAGTTGGCACGCGAGCATCGATATGGCACCTTTTGAGATGTTATATGGGCGAAAGTGCAGAGCACCAGTATGTTGGAATGAAGTAGGGGAACGTATTCTTGAAGGACCTGAGATGATTGAGGTCACAAATGAAAAGGTTGCCACGGCTAAGGAGAAATTGAAAGAGGCACGGGCACGTCAAAAGAGTTATGCGGATAAACACCGTCGGGATCTAGAGTTTAATGTCGGCGACCGGGTATTTCTTAAAGTATCTCCGTTCCGAGGCGTCAAACGTTTTGGTATTAAGGGCAAGCTCAGCCCTCGGTTTATTGGACCCTTTGAAATTCTGGAGCGTATCGGAGAAGTCTCGTATCGTCTAGCCTTGCCACCTCAGTTGGCTCATGTTCATAATGTATTTCATGTATCTCTTTTGAGGGGATACAATTATCATCCGCTACATGTGGCTTCTTATCCGTTTGATCAAATCCGCCCCGATATGACCTTATCTGAAGAACCGGAAGCGGTTTTAGAGCGTCAGGAACGCGTCATGAGAAATAAAGTCATTCCTTTTGTAAAGATTCTTTGGCGGAATCACCCAGCACGTGAAGCAACCTGGGAGACCGAAGAATCGATACGATCGAGCTATCCTCATTTCATGTTTTGATCCGGTATGTTCAGTTTCGTTTCTGTCATGTTTCCTTTCTTATGTCCTTGCAAATTTCGAGGACGAAATTTTTTCTTTTAGTGGGGAAGAAGTTGTAATACCTAAAATTCCATAACATGTAAAATGACCAAAATGCCCCTGGGAATTTAAAACCTAAATAAAACATTTGTAAAGCACAAATAAATCCCAAACTTCTAGCAATGAACAAATTATGATCCCAAGTAATTTTAACAAACCCCATGTAACATTTAGGCAAGTCATGAAATTACCAAATTGCCCTTGGGCGCTTAACATGAAATTTAAATTCAAAAGTTGGAAATTCATAAAAGGAAAATAAATGAGATTAAATGAGAAATTAAGGGAGTTAATTATGCCATTTATTTCTTTGACCATAACCCGAAATATTAGTCATTCCCCCCCCCCCTCCTCGGCTGTTTCCAACTTATATCACCATCACATCCTTTTTCTCTCCCAAATTCACACCGAAACCCTAATATCACCAAGAATAATTCACACACACTCACACGAATTTTTCCAAGCTCTCACATCATTTTTCCCACGTTCTTTAATAAGTGTAGAAGCCACGAAAAATAGCCTTTGAACCTGTGAAGGCCAGATCGAGCTCGAACAAATCATTCCATCGCAAAGGCTCGGTAAGAGTTTTAAATTTTGTTTTGATCGAACCATGTGTTGTACACTCAATCTAACATTTTTCCTATGATCTACATACTTCTCCTCACCCACGAAAAATTGCTAGAACCATTGTGGAGGCCTTGATCGATCGGGGTAAATTCTTCTATCGCTCGACACATAAAATCAAGGTACCTTCGAATTAAATACCTAGACCTCATGTAAATTCGTCATATAATTTTCACAAGGTCCTCATGTCGTACATGATTTGTAAAAATTGTTTGCAAGGTTGTGGAGGTCGCTTGGATCCGTTTTGATTTTGTAATCAATCGAAGCTTCATAATTCGTATCTCTCAAATCCCACGTTCAAACCACGACCTGGTATTTTTCCCTCACTCCTTGGTTGATATGAACTCTAAATAAAATGAATATGTTGAGCCATGCATGAAATTCTAGACGTTTGGTAATTAAAACTCAAAAACGACCCATTATGTTAAAATACATGTATGCGACCAAAATAAATACCAATGTTAATTTTCATGGGTCCTTTAGGATGATATTGATCTAAGAAAAATATAACTTCGAATTTACAAGGCCTCTATAATTTATTTTGGAATTAATCATTAATCGGCATTTAGAAATAAATTTGGAAAAATAATAATCCGATCGACCTAGGGTTTTTGTAGGAGATTAGGGCTTGTTTTGGCTCATTAATGAATTATAATGATTGACACATGATTTGGTTAAGCTAGGGTAAAGGATCGTTTGATTACAATGCTATACGAAATTGTTTTGAAAACTTTGGGGTCGAATTGTGATTTTAAAAACATGGGGTTACTTTTGAAACTTTCTAAAACCTGAAGGAGTCGAATGGTAATTTATGGGAAGGACCTTTTATGTTAAATAATGGTTTAAGGGTTTATTTTGAAATATATATAAATATTTATGATCGATTTATAATTAAATAAACTAGAGGGACTAAAAGTGTAATTTTGGGAAACTTATGGTCCATTCGTGTATTAAAACATATTTAAAGTGTCTTGTGGCGTTTGATAATTAAGGTGATTATTATCTTAAAATATTGTTATTATTTGTTTAATGGTTTGGAGTTTTATATACTAGTAAGGATCATTGTATTCATATGAATCGGGACTAATAAATTGTTTTGACAACTCTAGTTTTAATAAGAATATAATGAACGCCCATCATATAGAGAGATTTGAATGTAATTTTTCGATTAAAACTAAGGAAACAATTGTTCGTCACTAGAAAAAAAATTAAGGATTATTCATATGTTTTTTACTAACAATCAGTTAAACATTATGAACCTCAGGGTTATAAATTATACTTGATTAAATATTTACTAATTAAAACAACGAAAACAAAATTATGGAATATTATACAATTTATGGACAATTACCCTAAATATGGTAAACTATCTAAATAGATGGCGACGCTTTTCAAACAGTCTATAATAGGGAAATGTGGGACTGTAAATAATCATGATACCAACCCTTTAGTAAATAAGGATGACTTTTTATTTTGAGACTGATTTCTTCCTCGTTGGTCATACAACAAGGACGAATTCAGTTGATAAACGTTCACTCTCCTAACTAATTTGAACTGATTATGTACCAGCAAAATAGAACCTTGATTATGACCATTTCATAATGATCATGTGTATCGGAGACATGATTTTGTTCAAATACCTTTTTTTGAATGATTTGCCATATTTATGCATATCTTAATGAACTATATTGGCTTGAAGATAATAAAATATCCAAATATACTTTACTCAGATTGTGTTCATACGAGCCATGATGTGCATCCTATTTAGAATGTTCTAATTGCAGATGGCAAGAACTTGGTAATGTAAGTGATTAATGTCCCTGTCTTGTACATGTTATGTTTTAAAAGACTTCAATTAATGACACATGGCTTATTCTTAGATTTGCTTTTGTTTAAAGATAACTTTGTTATGTTTGTCATTCAATTGCAAGATCGTAATGTAAATACACGTTTTATTGGAGCGATATTGTATAACATGTTGGCAACTATTTTACGGATTTTTTTTCCAACTCTGTATTTTTTGTATGATTTGTTGATTATGATTTTTGTTATCCTCCCAAGGAATTATGGACCTTTATTTACGATGACTTAGATATTTTCCTAAATACACCATTGTGATTCTTGTATGTTATATGCTCCTTCTAGTTATCATTAGTTATTTCATATCTACTGCTTTACATTTATTTTGTTTAGTGATTTCATTATGTTAGCTCAAGTGTGAGTTCTTTTAGCGCAAGAATCTAAGATAAGGTCCTAGATGGTTTGTTTCATTGCAGTGACTTGTTTATACTTTAATTTGTTTTTATTCAAATTAGATGCAGTTATGGGCATTTGGATAACAAATATTATAGACTTTATTTCATTTCAATATTATCAAAGTTCATTGAATTATTAAATCATTCATGGACTTTATGTTGATATTTTTGGTAAACTATTTTTAATCTGAATTTATTAATTTTGAATTTTTCCTTGTTTGGATGATTTTAATAACAACCTAAACTATATATTATGAAAATAAATAAAATTAATAAAATACAAACTATGATACATACATAATAATATATTTGTCACACAATAAAGGTTTCCTAAATTACCTAAGTCCATCACACGTTTCCTTGGGGTACATAACATACGATTTACATCAATTATGAGATTTCAATTCCACAAATTTCGGCCAAATTGTAGCACACATAACAGAACCAATCAAGGCCAATCAATACCAGTTGATTACACATTATTACTTGCCATAATTGGAGACACGCTCTTCCCTTATCTGGTTATAACGCGTTTCTTTTTTCCCTCTCTTCTATCATTCGAAAAAACACACAAACACACATAGTCTGTTATATTTTTCTCTCAAAAACCAAGGTTGAAGTTTGTCTTGCTGTTGGTGTTAATTCGTGGAGTGCAAAGAGTGTTGCTGTGATTCATAGATTAGGGTTCGTGGTTCGTGGGTTAGTTTTCTATTCTGGCTCTCCTCTTTGTTTCGTATAACAGCAAAAGGTATCATCATCGCCTTTTTGTTTTCTTGTTTTGTTCGACACACAAACATATGAATACGATCTGAATCTAAAACACATCTAACCTAATCGTATATATGCTAAACTGATCAGTGTATTAATTTGCTATTAGTTAATCTGTAATCAATTAAATTCGCCACATAAAATCATAATTTTAACACGCTAAAAATCTTGTGTATTCGATCTGATATGTTCTGTTTCCATTCGACTTTTGTTTTCTATTCTGATTCGACCTCTATAAATATTCGACCAAGATATGATTCATTCGACCCTAACCTAATCTGATCTCAAATACATGCTTCTAATCTGGTACAAACCTATAAAAATTAATGAGTTGGGCGTACATATTGAATGCTACGAAGTAGGGCTCGGTTATGATTTCTTGTGGGCTGTTTTGTGTCGTTAATATATGTGTGTGTGTTTAAGGCTTATGTCGATTACTAGAATGATTAACATGTGTTTCTAAAGTCTATTTGAACCTGTATAAGGGTGCATATTAAGCGGATCTTAAAAGGGGTTTAGGGATTTTGTTACGATTTTATGTGAAGTTCTCACAGCATGCTGTCCAGAAATTGGGTCGGGTTCAAGGGAGTCTAAAATAATGATCCCAACGTGTTTTTGTTAATTTCTTGAGTCTAAAACTAAATTTATTTAGTCAACATTCTGCACGTCAAATTTTATAGCCATTGGAGGTCGAGAAGATGGTCTTTTGATTTTTACAAGCTTAAGTATCAAAACTGTATTTTAGATGTCTGAAAATCAGTTGGGGTTTTTGATTTTTAGTTTTAAAACCATAAGGAATTAAGAGGTCTCGTTTTATAGGGATAATTTTTAAGAAGTATATGGATTACTGGAATTTTGGTGTATTTTTCTGAAGTGTCGAAATGGGTTAGTCAAGGGCAAACTTTATGGGTGTTTGTGCAGTTATTTTTCTGGAAAGGTCTGGAAAGATAAATTTTAAAGGGGTAATTACACTTATTAATAAAATCTACAAAAATTTGAGTAACTACTTAACTCATGTGGGAACCTCATGAAAAATTGGGAGAGTCTCTGGAGTTCATTTGAGGTGTCTTAAAATTCGTGAGAAACTGACCCAGATTTGTAAAATAAACCTAAAATAAGTTATGAGTATAACTATAAGTATAAATCATTAAAAACCATTTGTAACTTATGAAATAAACATATAAGTATTAAGTGATCCCTATTTCGTGTAGATCATTTGAAGAGGCGCGATGTCGTTTCCTTGTGTTCGTTCATTCGTATACTTTCTTTTCATACACGTTAAGGTACAGATATTCCACCCTTTTTCAGTAAGGGTATCTCATGACTTTTGATTCCTTGATGTTTGATATTCTGATTTATGATCCATTTGATATTCGTTTGGTTGTTTTGTCTGATATGATTCGTTTGTTATCTCCTGTGACTTCAGTATTCGAATCCTTTGAGATTTAGTAATCTATTAGATATTATGACTTGCATGAAAACCTTTTGAATATATATATCTTAATGATGGTTTTGAGAAATACTATTTTTAAAATGATCTCTATGAATACGAGGTAACACCACTTTTTATATGAAGGTTTAATGACCTTTATGAAAACTGCTTTTAAAAGAATACGTTTTTGAAAACAGTGTTTAAATGATTTTCACAATTACTTAACCTATTTGTACTCCATCTATTCCTTAAAGATTTCTCATGACTCATTGATTTCCTGATATTTGTTATTTGATATGCTTTGATCCATATTTGTTCAGTATTCGTTTGATTATTCGTTTCATGCTATATTCTATTCATATAGCTATTATCTGAGTTAGATAATTTATAATTATCCCTTATCATTATATTGCATGTACTATGCCTATCATGTTGCCCATATTTGTAGCCAGTCATGGGGAGTCCATGGCCGTGCCATTGATGCACCAATGGTATTGACACTATATGTGGAGGTGGGTTTTAGTCCGCAGCGTTCCCACTTATGCTATATAGCAACCATGGCCGCCATACTTATTATTATTATATTAATGTACTTATGCACAGTCTCGAACTTGTATATGGATATTTGTTTTGCCGGGAGCGTATGGATGCATCCTAGGTACTTTGTTCAATTCAGTTATTTAGTGAATGGATTATGTGTGTTCCATACACCCCATTTCACTTCTGGTACATTGTGAGCTAGCTACTCCATATACACTTTTCTATGACTTTGCTATGATTATGATTATGATTATGTTTATCTGTTTTAGGTCTATTCATGTATCATGTCTAGACATATCTGTTTAGGACTCGTGGGCATTCCTTTGTTATTTCTGATTCCTTATTCATTCATTTATTTTCTCATGACTTCTGGTATATTGTTCAGCAGGTTTCCTTAGTTTCGTTTCGTTCATTCATTGCTTATTACCTTTCAATATATATATATATATCTGTTCACTGGTCTTTTTAAGCTCAGCCGCATTTTTTTTCCTGCGGCATGTTTTAAGAAGGAAGCTGGGTTTTGAGTGAAGAGTGCTTAGGAGCTCTTAGTGGACTGCACTGTTGATAGCTCCCCATGGATTAGAGTTGGACTTAGAGTTTTCATTTTGACTTAGTTTGTATCTTAGTTATGGAATTTGTTATGTTCGGATTGATTACATTATTATTATCCTTTAGAATACGTTTGTAACCATTGTATTATTAAAGTCTTTCGATTGCGTATGTTTTGTTTGACGCTATAAATGTGACATTTGACCCGTTCTCGGATGGTTGTGTTACACTTATGGTATTTTTTATTCAAATTCTAGATGAAGACCAGTGGACACTGGATTAGCCCAACAAATACATTTATATAAACTTTAGGGTTATTTAAAACATTGACAAAGTTGGGTAAAAAGCTATCAAAATTTTGCAAGTGCCTACACTGTAACCTAGGTAGATGGTGTCCATGAACATTCGCTTTACCATGGGCTAAGAATAACCAATCAAGTATATAATGCAAATATTCAAAAAATGACAAAGCAATCAATGTTTATTAATTGCAACAAAATTTTGATAATTGTTATATATAAAATATTTTTTTGGAAGGTGACTTTCAATTTTTTGGGTCGGAGTCACACCTGCCACATCGGCAGGACCTCATCCACCACATACCCAGACTATGTTGTATGAACTGGGTCCACGCTGGTGTATTGGAGACTATTAACGGCTTCCTCCCGGAAACCGTACCGCCTCCACACGAGTTTTTCTCGCTGGAGTAACGGCCGGATGAAAACCGGTGGCGGCTCGGATTTGGAACCTGCGCAACATTGGCTCACAGGTTCTTCCTCTTCATTGCCTGGTACCAACAGAGCATTGTGGCCCATATGTGAAGACTTCCCGGTATGGTCACCCATACTGGTACTACTTTCACACGGGCTCGCTTAACTGAATAAGTGAAACCCACTGGGCCACAAGCATGTTGGTTGTTATATATAAAATATGATAAACTAAAAAGAAGTCTGAATATAAAATATAGTATTTAAAAGTCAAATTGAGTGAATTTAACCGTATAAATGTTAATATATGTTATAATTAATTTCGTTCATACACTCAATAATACGTGCTTCAGCTTTATATTTTTAACACAACTTTTACAGAGTTTTTAGTATAACGATAAATTTAATAATAATCATGATAATGCTTGATTTTTAAAAAGTTTAAAGAGTATATAGGGTATTTGTTAAAGATATAAATTTCCTAAAAATTATGAGAATTGATACTTTTACGTTTAAGTCCATAAAAATAGATTTAAGATTGACATTTTTTTTTTAAAATTTAGTATTTGATTGTAAAATTTATTAATCAATAAGAATATAATGTCTTTATAACCCTTAATCCATATTTTTAAAAGAGCTCTCAAGGATATGCGTATATCCAGTTTTTGTCTATACCAAATTTCTAAACCAAATAAATTTCAATGTATACTTTTGTCGGCTAACCAAGTGAACTGATTTTAAAATTCAGCTTTTCTATTAGTCAATCCGAGACTCTTTTTCCAGTTTTTGAGAATCTTTATTATATAAAAGATAATATGGATTTTTAAGAATATTACAAATTTGTTATTATTTACCAAAATATGGCTTATTATTCAATCTTATACATAATATTATCAAAATGTTTAGTTATTATATTTACCAAAATGTTCAGAGATCAGTAGCATACACTCCTCAACAGAATGGCGTAGTTGAAAGATGAAATCGTACTTCAGTATAAGCTGGTCGAACAATGCTAACCGCAACAAATCTTCCATTAAATCTATGGTCTGAAGCGGTTGCCACTGCGTATTTCACACAAAACCGGTCTATCATCAACAAATAACAAAACCCCATATCACATTCTTCACAAACGCAAACCGGATGTCAAATACTTACTTACCTTTGGTTGCCGATGCTACGCCCTTAATGATCGTGATGACCATGGAAAGTTGAGAGAGAAAGGGGGTGTAGGAATATTCATTGGATATTCATCACAATCAAGTGTGTATCGTATTTACAACCGAAGAAGGAAGTTGGTTCAAGAGACAATCCATGTACACTCTGATGAAGTAGAAGAGATGGCTTCTGATCATGTCAGATTATAACATGCACTTAATGATTCTTCTGATCAAAAGAGATCAGGACCCATGCCAAAGAGTATGACTTATGAACAAAGTAGTTCATAACTCGCACCTCAAATAAAGTCATCAACAACCAAAGCTAAACATATTCAAATGGAAGAGTTAGATGGATCATTGGAAAATTTCTATGATGAATCAGCTGGAGGAAATAGGGCGAAGATGTCTACAATATCCTCTGCAACTCTGATCAACGTGGTCAATCCACCAGAAGACATACCTTCTCCTATATCTGGGTCATCAACAACTATTGGCGAAGATGCTGATCCTATTTCAGATACACCTCTTATTATACTGTTGAGTCAAATTCTGACCAAATTATCCCTCACAAGTATTTGAAACATTAAATTAATGTAACACCCCCAAAATATCGCAGTGGAAAGTAATATCATTGGGGTGCTACTCAGAGTACAACAGTCATAATCATAGAAAACGACTCTAAATGTGACGTTTTAAAAGTTTATCATTCGATCATAATAAAACATCAGAGTTACAAGAGGTCCCAAATAGTTTTAGAAAACATAAAAGTTTATAAAGGTTTATCAAATGATAACACAATGCAAGCCATCAAAACATTCTCCGTGCGACTTCATGCTTGCCAATTACCTTAGGGACCTGAGATAAAACATGCTAAAAAGTCGACACAAAGGTTGAGTGAAATTCAAAGGTTTAAAATAAATAATGAACCTCAAGATTTCAGAGTTAAAATAATAATTGCAACGAATACAATTAAGGGTAAATAGTAAGTATTGCTCTAAGCTTATAACACTCAAACGTTAACTGTATATATATCAATACATGATATATATAGAATAATAATGGCCCCGTGTAGATAATTTGCCATTTATCTAGCTATTCAAATATAGTGCGTTTGGTTGTCTATCAAATCAACACAAACGGGATTCGTCAATCCCAATAGGCCTATTCACAATATCTGCGTTCACATGGAAGTGATTAATGGTTCATGATGTTAGGGACTTGTTTTTGGCAATAGCGGTACTTAGGTAACAATACTTTCAGGTAAGCATACAGTTTAAAGCACTTGTGTCCAAATTGTAAAATAGCATGTATCTCCCCCAATGGGTTTATAAACAGTTTAAAGAGTTAAAGTGGGGCTATGAACTCACCGAAAGCTAAGTGAACAATCAAAGTGAATGTAGTGATGAATAAACCGCAAGTGTTTTACGAGCAACCTAGACATATACGCGTGTCTCAGATTCTAAAATAATAAGGTAAGTATGTCTATATGCCTTATAGATTATTATTTCAATTATGCTTGGTACATAATATATAAATAAGTGTTAAGACAAGTCATAAGGGTTCGATTAAGTCCAAGGGCTCAAATTATGTCAAAAGGGTTCAAACTACTTCAAAAGTTCAAATTAAGTCAAAGAGTTCAAAATATATTAAATGGTTCAAAATCAAATTTAAGGGTTCCAAATATGTGTCATGAGTTCAAATTAGTCATTCTTAAGTTCCTTTAGTCTATGAAAGGATTTGTGGGTCTATTTCCGATAGTGGGTCCTACCACTTCAGTTTTTATGTAAAAATGGTCAAGTAGTGTTATTTGACAAGTTTCAAATAGTCCAAGGGTCCATTTTTATAAGTTAATAACTTTTTACACATTTTAAGTCCAAAGCTGTTAGAAATTTTATAGACATGTCCATTTTAAAAAATTCATAACTCGCAAACCGTAAGTCAAAAAATTATGATCTTTATATCCCCGGAAATGTATTTGAGTGTACTAAATAGATTTGTGGGTCCCACTGAGTCAAAAATTACCTAACAGTAGTGAAATTACCCATTTACCCTTAACTACCCAGTTCTGATTTTAACAGCATCACAATAGTCTCGGGAAAAGTGCGATATTTAGAGTTCTACAAGCCCGTTTAACCTCATTTTTGCAGCCACGTTTAAGTTAAGATGTTAGCTACCACTTTCATTCTTTGAGAAACAGTTGGTTATACAAAAAAAATGACTTTTATAGGTTACAATTCTGTTACTCAGAATATGACATGTTTCACGAAAACATTTTTAGTTTAATCATCGGGTGTCGTCACGGGATGCGCCACAAGACATATGTCTTTAAGCCAATATTTTTAGTTTAGGTTTAAAGTCCACTGATTAGTGCAGTTAATTCCGTTTTTACCCCTGATTAGAAATCATTTTTGCATGTCTAGTCCTCTAATAATTTCTAGTAATTCAAAGCATGTACAAAGCATAACCAAGCATAATAAACTAATGAAACATGTAAAATACATAAATAAACATATAATTACAGAAGTATAATGAAAGTGTGAGTGATTGGTTCCTTACAAGGATTGATGAATGAAAACAAGAAAATTAAGAACAAGAACACTAGATCTAAATCACCACAACCTAAGCTTCCAAACTAGTCACCAAGATCACCAAGGCTTTCAATCTTGCACCAAATCTTGTAGTAAAAATTGAAGATGATAGTGAGTGTGGGCTGTATAGGGGATGGAAAAAAGGAGAGGAAGAACAAGGTTAAGAGGTTTTTTGTGTAGATTTGCATGTACTATGAGTAGTTTATTAGTTTTAAGTATTAGTGGAAGACTAGGATGTTTAGGTGTCAAGTTATAGTGTAAGGAGTGTTCTTACAAGGCCAAGTGGCTTAAGTGACTTACAAAAACCAGCCATCCTCATCTGAGGTGGTCTAGTGGGTTGTTTTTATATAACTTTTTAGCTACGGGGTGTAGTTTGATCCCGGTAATTGCAAACGTTAGGTTTTTAAGTCACAAAACATAAAATTGGGTAACGTAAAAATACAAAACTTATAAAAATGTTAAAACTTGACAACAAAACGTATTTTGATATTTTAGGTGATCCTTGAGCTTGTTGGGTGATTACTTGATGTTTAAAAATTGAAACCGCGCAAAATGCAAAATGTGCAAAGTTTAACTAAAAATGGAAAAGTAAAAATATAATATTTAAAATATAATTGTAAGGAACCAAAATGCATAAAATATATATATACTAAGTATTGTCAGGTGTCGGTTTGAATTAAATGTACGTTTAACGAAGTACGTGAGATAACCTATTCAGTTACCTACGAGAGTAAATTTACTTAAAATAAAATATCAAGTAAAATTAAATAACTAAATAATGACCTCAAAATTGTGAATTGTTACAATTAGCCAAAGTTAAAGATAGCTGATCACATCGGAGATCCAACTCTCTCTCTCTGATATACTAACACGTAAACCAAAGAGCATAGTTCACCCCTTGACTGAATGATCAGCACAGCTGATCATTATCAACTATCCGAAAGGCACAAAGGTATACACCTTATGAGCGAACCTCATAGTAGTCAAAGTCAAAAGCCATTGAAGGGAAGGACAGCGGTTCTATGGGACTCACTGAGTGTTCACATATCAGAGGATAACACCTCAGATATGTTGTAAATCTTCTTAGCCAAAACAGTCTGGCTTTGCAAAAGACAAAGTCCAAACTTAAAGAAAAAAAAACTTTGTAACCTGATAACGGAGTCAGCTAACAAAGGGCAAAGAAGTGACAAACCATCAGAGACCTAAAGGACTGACAAATGTCTTTAGGGCTCTGAAATAGACTTATCATCTTAAGCCACGCAGGTGAACTAGTTACACAGATCAGATACACTTAGAGTATTCTTTAACGTACTTGCAAAGTATATGCTCGGATGTGATTGATGTTCTCAGACACGGTTAGGCGGGAGTAATTTGAGATAAGGAAAAGCAGGAAAACCCTTAGGAATATAAGGACTCATCGAGAGCAGGGAAAGCAACTTGCATGAACAAAAGTTGTCAGCAGAGTAAAGCAACCTTAGCCACACAAGTGCACGTGTACCTTACTTCCAGTTTGCTTCTAGTTAAGTTATCACTATTCTCTTGTAACTACTAACAGTGTATCTCCCTATTATATAAAAGAAGGTTAGGAGTAGTGATAAGTAACAGACTCCACCACTAGAAACTTCCTCTTCTAAGCGGGACCTTCCTCTTCATAACTTGAAGAGCAGCATTTGTCATTACCAGAGATAGTATTCAGCAACTATCCCTTATAAAACCTTCACCTTAACCTCTAAAGTGAGACTGATACTGTCGTAATGTAGAAATGGGTATTATTAGTTGACTCAGTTCAAGATTATATTCATAATGAACATTGGTTATTTTCAGTTGCTCAAGCTTTTGTTCATACAATTCATGGAGTTTCACAAATATATCGGACCAACAAGTGGTATCAGCGCGGGTGGATCACTCCAATAATCTATATCCATTATTGAATGACGACTAATAATACCAAACGGGATTGAACATTGGCATATATTGTTCAAACCCGATCCTCAGGAAAACCCCACCAAACTATTCCCCTTCCATAACATCCTCGAGTGTCTTTTCGAACAAGATCGACTACTTCAAACCGTTCTTGTACGAAAAGAAGTTCTAACTGCCTACTCTCAAACCATTGATCCATATCACTCTTAACGCCATAAATTCTCTAAGAATTTCAAGTACCTTTGATCAGAAACAGTTTATCTAAACTTACACGTCCTGAGTAAATGCGTTGATCTTCAAAGGTAACTCCTATGGCGAGAGCTTCATGAGTACTCAGTATCTTATAAGCCATAAGAGTGGTAACACTTAGAAAGGTTACATGGTTGATCCCAGAAACAACTAATAATGGAAGAGAGCCATCAGAGGCCATTGGTAAGAGGGAATACAGAGAAAAAAAAGGGGGGGGGGGGGGGGACAGAGGATGCATCTTAGGAATAGGTACAAATCGTACATCAAGGATTATTCGGTAAATGAAATAGTCCCTGTTCTTCTACCACCTAATACGTCAAGCAACAAATGATGAAAATCAATGATTTTCTCTAAACTTTGTTACAACTTAGCTTGTAAGCAAGAAACTGGAAAGCCTGCGTACAGCCGAGTAAAACCAAGGTTATTTCATGGAAGACCGGGAAATGCCACCCAAGTGTCTAACCAAAAGGTGAAATAGTCCTTAAATAGTCCCTGAACCGAGGATCTCTGATAAAAGAGTAAATCAAATGGTTCAGCTCGGACCAACTGCTGGAATGCCAAGAATCTGTGAAAGTTGCGAAACTTAAATGAAATCAGAGGATTAGAGTACTTCAGCGACATCAAATGAATTAACTATGAAATCTGTAGTTTAAATAATTATTTGATGTAAAATCAGTGTAAGAAGAAGCCTTCATGCTCACTTACAACTGATTTAATTTAGGCTATGTATACAGATTGAAGTATTGTTCATCTCACAAACTGTAAAAATATAGTCTAAACTCAGTCACTGACTTTCAGTGAAATAAATAAAATCACTCACTGATACTTTGTTTAAAGTATCAGTGCATTGATCTCTAATAAACTATCCGAGACAATAAAACTCTCTGATAGGTATTGTAGTCCATTAACCTAACTGTATGAGGATAGGGATTTTTCATATCATTGAAGAAGGGCTATAGGCATATACACCATAGATCTCTATGATATCATCTCTACTTAGACCAAGTTGTAAAAGTCAGAAATAGACCTAACATACTCTTTTAGTACCAGTGATTAAAAGGTTCAAATCAAGAAAGAGCCTGGCATCCTTTTCAAGGAGAAGCTCCAAAGCTTGGAGTCTTTGTAACATACAAGACCCAAGACATAGCTTAAGGATAAAGCCAAGCATCTAAAGAACGTTGAAGAAATCAGATATCTGCTTAAATTTATATGTATATTATTGGTGGTAACTCAGATTGTAAGAAGAATCATGTTTGCTCAATTACCTCTGATAGAATTAGACCACCTAATCAGATACATATAAACTTGGTGTAAATCAGAGTGTAAGAAGAAATCGTTATGCTCACTTACCTCTGTTAAACTTAGACCTTCTTAGAATTAGACATTTATGTATTTCAGTCTTGATTGTAAATTAGAATGTAAGAAGAAGCCATTATGCTCACTTAATTCTGATAAAAACTTAGGCTAAATTTATGTTCAAATAAGGGGAGATTGTTGAGTCAAATCAGAGTCAAAAGACCAAAGGTATACACCTTATGAGCAAACTCATAAATTCAGAGTCAAAGCCATTGAATGGGAAAGGATCAAGCGGTCTAAGGGACTCATAAGTGTTCACATATCAGCAGGATAACACCTTAGATATGTTCTAGCCAAACTATGGCTTTGCAAAGACAAAGTCCAATGAATGAAAAGGAACTTGTACTAGGGTAACTGAGGTTCAGCAAACAAAAGGCAAAGAAGTTTTACAAAACAGTAGAGACTTCAAAAGGACTGAAAATGTCTTTAGGACTGAAAATAGAACTTTAATCTTTAGTAAGGTGCAAAAGGTGAAACCAGTTACAAAAGAATATCAGGTACACTTAGAGTATTCTTCAACGTACTTGCAAAGTATATCCACGGATCTGACTGATGTTCTCAGACACGCTTAGGCGGAAGTAATTTGAGATAAGGCTGTAACACCCCCAAAATCTGGCTTTGCGGAAGCATTCGGGTCATGGGGTGCTACTGAAATGGAAATCATAACACAAGGTAACAAAGAAAAGGATACACACTTCGTAAAAATATATTCAATAGTTTAAATCAACTTTCATTTAAGATTTTTTTTTTTTCACAAGTAAGCCCAAGTGTTTAGTGGTCCCTCAAAAACAAGTCTTGAAAGTCTGTGAAAACACTTTGGTAAATAGTTTAAGTCCATCGCCTTGCCATGCCTTGCCACTAATGAATTGCCTAAACACCTGAGAAAAACATGCTAAAAGTCAGCAAAAAGCTGGTGAGTTCATAGGTTTAAATTTAAAGCAGTAAACAATAATTTTGGACCAATAGTTTTGTACATGAACATTATGATGTATATAATGTCACATAAAATATTCTATTACGCTAGCACTAAGTTCATGCAACCGAAACTATAACAGTTTTGTATGCTCTAGAAGCATGTTAAATATAAAGGCCCAACAAGTGTTTATCCCAGACACTTGTATTTTGACATGGTATGCGTTCGTTCGCCTATCTGGTCAAACCAAACGGAGACGTTACTCCCAATAGATCTATTTATAACATTCACGCTTCCCAACGGGAATTGACGGTTCATGAAATTGGGCAGTAGGGGACATAAAAGGGCTTAGGCTAACCTACGTAATACTTTGATAAAAAAAACAATAACGATGGTCCATATGATGGTTTTGCATGTTTCTCACACCAATTATAAAACAAATATAGATAGAGTGGGGCTATAAACTCACCTTAATAGACTGAACAGTGAATGCTGTGAATTTAGAGAATGTACGACACCAACACGCGACCTAGATTAATAAGTCATGTTTTAGTTCACAGACTAAATTATCTTTCCATGAAAATTTAACTCAAAAGTTTTAAAGTGTTTATGTTGTTGTTGCTTGTGTGGCAGCAATTAAGTTTTAAAAGTAGTTTTCTAATGATTTGTGGGTATTGGCTCTTGGAAGTGCTTGAGTGTACAACAATGAAGATATCGAAGACAGAATAAGATTTTGATTGACGATGACCGAAAGATGATGAATGGAAATTGGTTATGAATGATACTTGACGTTGTCGAGATATGGAATGTTATTGTTAAGGATCAGTAAAATTGTCGTTATAAAACATATAAATAGTTATATATATATATATTGTTTGAAATGTAGGAAAAATTATGTGTAAGTGACGATTTTTGTTTAGATAATTTGTGAATTCGAAAACTAACGTATATTGGTTGTACATAAAATGTTTGTCTGTCCCGTTTTAATATAGTAAGCACTTTTATTTAATAGGAGCCGGGCATGACCCATATATATGTGTTGATTTTCTTGTTGATCCTAATTATACATGTTTAAGAAATAGTTGTTCTAAAATCGTTACATGAACCTAAGTTTATTTTCTAAAACTCCGTTTCACGTAAGTTTATTTTCTAAAACTCCGTTTTATGTGTTCACAATTTGATAAACCATTTAAGTAAGTTGATTGCCCACTAGTTTGATTTAAACGAAAGTTTTTATGTAGTAAATGTGTAAGTGTTTATAAGGACGGGTGTATACACACACACACACACACACACACACACACCACACAGATATATATATATATATGGTTTGTGTCGAGATTTAATGTTGTCTAAAATTGTTGTGAGTTTATGACGAGACTTCGTGAAGAGGAATAAATCGAGATTGAGTTATGAAATAATTTGTTTACGAGATTATGACGTTACATATTTTAAACGATGGCCACAATATAAACTTTTGATTTGTCGGTTATTGATAAGTATAAGTACCGCTAGAATATGCACGTTTCTACCTCCTTGTTGGGCTCTGACCCAACTCAAGTCAAAGGAGGGGGAAATCCGATGGACTGGGCTGTGATTTGCCAGGGAAATATATACGCATGTTGGACTGGACTGAAAACGGCCAACCACCATCTCGCCACACTGGGCCTTGGTGGACTTAAGATTTATGTGGCCTGTGATGATTTTGATTAGCACCCACACAAGCCCATAAGGGACTTGTGTTTTTCCTTGGGAAGACATATAGACAAGTTTGCTTAGTCCATTCGAATCTCTCGTTTGACACAAGCACTCCTTGGCGCTAAAAGTTTAGGTTGTGCTCGAGTACAACTCGACAACACGACTTAATGGCCACAAGCTTTGTGCGAGGTGAGGGGGTTGAGTCCGACACCATGGTTTTACCAGGTCCGACATAACCATTTTTAAGGCTTTTGATGTAAGAACAACTTGGAAGGAAAACGATCTGACACCCTTTTTGGGTTTCGACTACCGAATGAACAACAAAACACAACTCATTGGAGTTCTTGGGGGGACTCAAGTACCACCCGATCACTCTTGGGGTTTTAATGCGATTGACCTCAAAACATACCTTCATGGATTGTTCTTGAGCCAAGGGGGAAAGGTTCGACCAAACACCCTTAACACCAAGTTTTCATCAATAAATTAGGCTACTAAGTGGGTGAGTTGAGGGGCTGTTTTTCCTAGGCAAAACAAGACTTTAAACCAAGGCAAGCACACCCGTCATGGTGGCTGCCTGGTGAGGGTTATATCGAGTCACATCACACCCTTTTTAGGGTTGTTAACCCTCGACCAAGAACACCCACAGCACACCCTATTTGGGTGGCTATTTGGCGAGATTCAACCGGACCTAATATACGACATACACACCCTTGTGAGGGGTGGTTTCACTTGACCAAGTTAGTTGCAACACACCCTTGTGGGTGTTGTTTTTACTCGAACCAAGGACCACCAAAATTTATCTCAACCTAGGCAAGTTTCCTAGTTCTTAACCATACTAATTCGGAAAGGGTTTTGTCACAAATACAAGTAAACAAAACAAATTTCCAAGCCTCCATTCGAGACCCCTTTTTGCCAAATTTTCCTAAGAACTATTGACTGCATCTGACATCGTTTGATTTAAACCTAGATTGAATAACAACACTAACGAGACATGGCCTCCAACTAATGAGCCAATATTTAGATTTGATTAAGGTTTGTTGGCCACACAATAAACAATCATCAACAACAAGCAAGAGAAAAAATCGTATAAACAAAAACGACACTATATCGACTTATATTAACCAAACAAGATCAAAATATACTTTCAAAAGCATAATCAACTCAATATCAACAAATAAATTTTGAGAATCCTTACAAGGGGATTTTAGTGATATCGAATGAAAAGAGATCAACAATCCACCCAGCTTCGATTCGAACAAGTGAACTCAATTTCGAAACCAAGCAAACAACCACCACAGCTCCCTTTTGAGTATCAGTGAGTGTTGAGATGTGGCCTGCTTGGAGGTCGGTTTGTGATTAAAAAGAAGCAAAGTAAGTGGATTTGACTGTTCCTTTCTTGGCTTCGATTCATGAGGTGACCAAATTGAGCAATACTCGTTATCCCTTGGCCTCCTTCAAGACTTCTACGTGGTTTCCTTTGGGGAAGAGGGAAAGGAGAAAATGACCCATGATTTGTCCATGTTTTGACTCGAAAGAGATTAAACAAGTGATGGTGATAGATCGAATTGATCTTCTGGGTATGTGGGAACGCAGAAAAAGGGATTGGAAGGAGATAAGGAAGTGTGGGGGAACGTATGAGTGGATGGGTATAGGGAATAAGATAAAGAACTTTTATATTAGGTGTGTTTTTATTAGAGAATGTATAGTGTGTACCCCATGTCCCGCTAAGCTGAGGAGAAATCGGTTTTTCCCGGATTTGATATAAATGGGGAAAATAAATTTCGGGGACGTCTTTATAAATCTGACATGAAAATAGAGTTTGTTGACTCAAAAATAATCCTGAGATTAATTCATCATTGATGTGGTGTCGGTACGCGTGTGGCATTGTTTTTCAGTAAAAGTGAAATAACCTCTTGCTTGTATTACGTTATAGTCTGTAAATGTGAGAATGGGAGAAGTTCACTGTTCCTGGTGAGATTAAATAGTTTTGGTGAGTCACTGTGTGATACAGTGTGCGGGTTTGTTTTCCCAAAATAGTTATGTAGACTCATGTATGCCTAATTTTATTAGTCCGATAATAATAAATTAACATTTATTATTTAAATATTTGTGGAAAATTACCGTTTGTCACATCCTCCCCACCTTAGAAGAAAAACCATCCTCGGTTTTCACTTAGAGTTACCCGATGGAGTTGGGAAAATTTGGGGGTATTAACGCTTGATTTTGTTTTCACATTCCTACGTGATTCCGAGACCTTTTTGAGAGACGGTTGAACCATGATAGTCGATATGTGAAGTGTAAGTTCTGAAGCACAAAAATTCTTGAGGTGACTATTCCCATCATGGCATGATCCTCCCTGAATTAAACATAGGTGATATGCTTAATTGAGGACTGATGATGCTATGCTTGGTTTAGTCAAAATGGTATCGAGTTTTTATAAGTTTGGAATCACAATAGATTTTTAAAGATGCACCACCTCACATATGACGATAGCATAATAGTTGACGGACAAGTTTAAATGTGATTGATACAATAGAATGTGAAACGGAAAGGAGTTGTCACAACAATCTTGTCATAAGAGATAAGGAATCCATCTCATGAAAATCCATACAAAGAAACAATACAAAAGATCTTTAAGAAAGTACAATTACTCGAGGGAATACGATCTAAGAGAATCTGGATATAGATCTTATCATCCGAAGAAAGGATTCCAAGCTTCATCATTACCCGCAACGCCGTTAGGGTCCTGGTAAACCCCTTCATTTTTACTCCTCAGTTCTGGGCATTTATTCCTGTAGTGCCCAATTACTCCACACTCAAAGCACGTGACAGTGATCTTCGGGTCAATCACAAAAGTAGGAGCTTCGCAGTCCTTATCTTGGTGGCCGATCCTCCTACAGTTACCGCACCGAATGGGGCAAGGTCCACGGTGATGAAATGGGCACATGTTACACTTGGGTAACACTCCAGCATACCCTATCTTTGTACTGGTGCTTGTAGCATGGACTTTGGTCACTTCTTGTCGCTTGTTCGGACCAGTTTTACCGCGGTTTTTGAAGTGATCTTCCCACTTCCTCTTGTTGTCAGCCACCTTCTCGGCGGTAGTCCCGATTACTGGATCTATCGGCTTGTTGGCCGCATTCATAGGCTCCTGGAGATTAGTGGTCTTGGAGGTAGTGCCATTACCCTTAATGTATGGGGGTAATCCTCTAATGTATCTCTCCCGTAGGCGAGTGTCCGTCCGGACCATCTCAGGGCCTACCGGTGTCATCCCTTGGCTGTATGTAGCAATGCTAGCACCCTGCACCTTGGGATTCTAAGATTTTTCCTCCAACTTTTTAATTTCGTTGTAGGAGCAGTACTTTCTGAACACTATCTCCTTGAAATGTTCCCATGGCATTTCATATGCAGCATCAATGCCTACATACTTCAAATAGTCGTTCCACCAGGTTAGTGCAACATCTGTGAAGGTGAGTGATGCATACTCAACCCTATCTCCCTCCGCACAACCATATATTTGAAACATAGCCTCTAGCTTTTCAATCCATCTGATCACATCAATGTTTCCCTCGGTTCCCTTAAGACCTCCAGTCATGGTCTTTCGAAACCCTTGATAGGTGCAATTGCGGCTGCTGTTGTCCTTAGGTTTTGAGCTCCCGATATCAGCAGTCGAGTTGTTGACCTCTGCTGCAGCTAGTGTTGTTGTCACACGGTTATTAACTAATAGGTCTAGCATGGTTGGATTTATGATAAGCAGATATGCTCCATTCTCAGTGGGGATAGTGGCAGCAACAAGTTGACCATGAATGGCCTTGGCTGTCCTTCCTGTAGGAGCCATTTATCTACACCATAAAAGATGATGATGAATGAAATTTCAAATAGAAGAATGATGTCACACAAGTTTTATGATTGATAAAACACATTTTGAAAGAGCAGTTCTTAAAGAAAGATTATTGAAGAAGGAGGTATAATTGGGTATGTACACCTACATACGTTTCAAATGTCCTACGACATAACCTAGTTGTCTAGGCTGGGTAGAGCTTGATGTTTAACATCAGACGAAACTTATAGATTTAATTATTCGATTTACTTCAAGGTTTGCTTAATAGGTTTCCTGACCTAAATTGTTTGGCCAATGGTTTGAAATGAATAAATCGGTCGGATACTATGCTGAGAAATGTCTTACTTGCTACTTGCGAGAACTGTGTATGAATAATCATTCAGTATGTTAAGACTTCTAAATAGCTCGGCATAGAAGTGAGGTCTTATAGAAAACGATGAGGCCTTACAGTCTAGACTCCTAGAGTGCCTCATTTTTAAGGAATGAAGATGATAAATTGTACTTCAATGAATATCATCAAAGTGTGGTATACCGATATCTATAGTTTGAGGCGGAGGCATTTGATTTTCCTCTAAGGTTTGGTTTAGTGAGTAATGGTGTTTTGGTAAAATTTCTTGTCCTAGGTCAGCTTGTATTTCTAAGGGATTGATAAATGGTCAGGCATTTGCTCCTACGATAATGGTTCGGGTTATTTTGTGATGTTTTAAGGCTTTCGCTAGGTTACTAATCAATTCCTGGTAAGTCTCTGGGTCGTTAAAAAAAATTTAGTGGTTCACTCGTTTGTTTATTCCTACTGAGGGGTCCTTCTTGTGCTGCTAGGATTTTATCCGCCTAGGGTATATGAACAAAATTTTCTCTCTGCAGATGCTTATGGCGTGGCACCTCGACATCCAGTATACACCGAGGATGCTGTCGAAATTTTCCAAGTATTGTGGGCATCGGGTCACCCAAATTAGTACGGGAAGTCTCATAGATCTAGATTACGGCCTGAAAGAATGGTGTTGATTGCTACTAGCAGTCAATCAGTTGGCTTAGTAGGGTACTGAGTACCTAACACGGAGAATATAACTCTGCATAACAATGTTGATTGCTACTAGCAATCGGCCATTCAGTTTGTTCGAATGCCCAGCATCCTGTGCAGAAGGTAAAATTTCTATCAAGGATCTGAAGATAACCATTACAGCTATTTGACCCATTTGCTATAGAGCAAGAATATGTTCCAGTCGCATACGGGGTTATGAGATACCCAGTAGTTATCAAATTTAAAGATTTGACGGATTGATGTTGAATTGGTTCAGAATTGGAAAGAGATAGTATATAATGAGATGCTAATCGGTGGAGTCGTTCGATGACGGTTGGTGGTGTAGCTTACCCCCTTGGGTTAGAACGGGGTATGAGACAAGACAAATTTCTATGTAGTGAGATGGTGTTAAAGTCTATTTGGTTACTGGGCTTCTAGCACGGATACCCAAATCTTATTCTACTTTTATATATCACCCACACGAGTTTTTGGTTTTTTGGAATGGAGGCAAAAGATTTGTCTTGTGGAAAGAATTTAGGGTCACTGTCCCTAGTATATCATGGTTCTACCTAGATTATACTTGGATGATTGGGTTACATATGGTTAAGATTTGGTGAGGAAATGTTGAGTTTAGTTGACAGGAAATTTATCGGTTATTTGTTTGTGGGGTAGTAGTAAGAAATATTTTTCGAGGAAGTAGTTAGTTCATAGTTTGATAGCGAGATAATTTATAGAGCGGTTAAAAATACACTTTGTTATTTGCGGGATGGTAGAAAGGTTGTTGTTTGATTTGTGAGTAAATAGTGAGGTAACTTCTTAGGATAATAATAAAATGATTTGTGAAATACTCGTAAAATAGTTTGTAGAGTCACAGCAACATGGTTTATTGTTTCTTAAGGTAATGACTAAAGTAGCTCATAGGAGAGCAAAATAATTTATAAGTCTATGGTAAAACTTGTGGGATGATCGTAACAAATTTTATACATTGTTAATTACACTATTTGTTGGTTTGTGAATTAGTAGTAAAGCAACGAACTGGTTTATTACATGGTAGTACTATAGCTTGTAAAATGGATTGTGGAATGTTTTATAGGGCATTTAGAAAACAATTTGTTGTTTATAAGGTAGTAGTAAGGTCGAAATTTCAAATTTTTATGATATGGTAGTAAAATAGTTCGTAGGATGAAAAAAAATTGATTTGTAATGTACAAGTGAAATAATTTATAAAGTGGTAGTTACGCAATTTTTATTGTTTTGAAATTATGTGGCTAAGGTGGTTTTTAGATAAACAAAACGATTTATAGGATATTAGTAAAACTGGTAAGGCGACTGTGGTAAAGTTTATAAAATAATAGTGAAGCCATTTGTTTATAAGGGAAGGCAACGGTGAGATTTTGGTAAGACAAGGAAAAGTCATCATACGAATGGATAACGTCACCGTAGATTATGAAAGGAAAGGGTTTAATCAGTAACAGAAATAGATGACAAAATGAGCTTGTTATAGATTAAGGGTTGATTACAAAATCTTGATAATTACAAGCTTCCTAATAACATTCTACACTTACTGAGAACTCCC
Organism: Artemisia tridentata subsp. tridentata; assembly: GCA_021014915.2. Taxonomy (NCBI): domain Eukaryota; kingdom Viridiplantae; phylum Streptophyta; class Magnoliopsida; order Asterales; family Asteraceae; genus Artemisia; species Artemisia tridentata. The sequence goes on from CP139507.1 coordinate 349,978,756, forward strand.
CAGTTAAGTGAAATATGATCACTACGAATCATATCTAAGACTGGCCCATGGTCTTGTCCAAGTGCCGGAACCTAAAAGCATAATCCCCAAGCTGTGCCTCAACCTCGACAATGTGAGTCCTCAATGCTAAGTTCTCCCTACATTGTGCCTGATCAGCCCTCAACAATGCCGCAACCTGGGCCTCGAGGATCAACATCCTCCCATGCATCACCTGGGTTGCCTCTTGGGCTACAACCTGTGTCTGCTCAAGTCTATCCGATCTGTCACCCAAGTCAAGGATGTCTCAACGGTTGGAGTGTGTCCTAGCATAGAGTCTGTTGAAGTCATCATCGTACTGCTCAAAATGAACCGGATGTAACTCGTCAAACAGGTCAGAGTGGAGACCTAGTATATCAGTCTGTAAATCTAGTTGGGTCTGAATCTGTGATATAGTATCGGTCTCTGTAGCTGCTGGCGATGCTACTGGAAGTGGAGAATCTGGGGGCACAAAAGACTGTGAGGAAGGCACATGATCTGGGCTTCCAATAGCATCAGTGTGACCGATCATACGCGGTATCTCCGCGTTATCCCCTCTCTCATCCTGAGCTCTCCTCGAGCCCTCTCCAGCCTCAAAAGTACTAGGCACATCCTCTAGTATTATGCTAATCCGGGGCACAACTGCTCTCTGCTCCATACCCGAATCCAAATCAGCATCAACCCCTGTACCCTCGGCAGGAGTACTCTCAGCTAACGTCTGCCCAACAACTATCTGCTCAGTCTACTCACCCCTCCTCTCTAGAACCTCTGCTGAGCAAGAGTCATTGTTCCTTCTGAGCCTCTGACGTGGAGGTGAGTGGGTAGGTGAACGTGGTGATGAGGCGGGTGGTAGTGATGCTGGGGTAGTAGGGGTGCCCATGCGGGTGCATAGGGACCTATAACAGGATGGAGATAACAGAAGAGTGTGAGCAGGGCTTTGAGTACCCTTTGTAGTGTGAGATGATGGCCTAGTAGTTGGGCGTATGATTATGCGTGTAGTACGGCGAGGAACAGTAGGAGTAACTTGAGTGACTGATGTGGTATGAGTATGTGGTGGTGGTGGTGTAGGTTCAACGGTGTTAAGGTTTGATGTATGATAATCCTGAAGCATCTGCATGCTCAGATCATTTGAGCCTGGTGAGGTCTGAGAGATGTTGTGGGAAGGTATAGTCTGTGACAAAACGGTAAATATGTGTAAGTATATAGGAAATACTTGTGATAATTTAAGTAAATTAAGTATATATAATATATATAAATATTTATAGTACATGTAGTTGAATAAAAATCAACGAATAGTAACATATAGTTAAGACAAGTAAACAGTAAGTAAAGTGGCAAGCAAGGCAGGCAGGTAAATGGCAGTTATAGAGACTTGTTTTTGTAAAACGGTTATAGTTTAGGATTTATATCTACTTAGTTCTCTATAACCTAGGCTCTGATGCCAATCTGTAACACCCCCAAAATCTGGCTTTGCGGAAGTATTCAGGTCATAGGGTGCTACTGAAATGGAAATCATAACACTAGGTATCGTAGAACAGAATACACACTTCGTAAAAATATATTCAATAGTTTAAATCAACTTTCATTTAAGATTTATTTATTTTCAAAAGTAAGCCCAAGAGTTTAGTGGTCCCTCAAAAAAAAGTCTTGAAAGTCTGTGAAAACACTTTGGTAAATTGTTTAAGTCCATCGCCTTGCCATGCCTTGCCACTAATGAATTGCCTAAACACCTGAGAAAAACATGTTAAAAGTCAGCAAAAAGCTGGTGAGTTCATAGGTTTAAATTTAAAGCAGTAAAAAATAATTTTGGACCAATAGTTTTGTACATGAACATTATGATGTATATTGTTGATGCAAATAATGTTCTAAAAACGTTATTTATATCTTTCGATTACTTCACGTTTTGAGGATGACAAAATGTGAACTCACGTTACGTTAAAATTAACGCTAACAAGTTTTTAATCGGAAGATCCCGTTTCTACGCAAATCACTCTTGAACAAAGTTACAACTTGAACTAGTGATCAAAGAAGTAAATTTATGTTTTGAAAATTCACATCTTAAATGGGACAAAACATTTTTTCAAAAATACACATGACAAATTATTTTTGAAATATTAAGAAATGTTTTAATGGAAAAATTAGTTTGAAAATCACAACAGCTATTTTTCCCCCCAAAATCAGCTCCAACCTTCCCCAAATAAGTTTTCACCAGAAAAGACAAAATTTGGAGCGTCCTAGTCTACCACGGCTCCACGGTACCGTTAAATTTAACGGAGCCGTGGGTCATTTAATGGAGCCGTCCGTACCATTTTGAATTGTAACGTTCAGATTTTCTTTGCCTATAAATACCCACCTCTTTCACAGTTTTAGGCACCCTTCACACACAGAAAAATCCCTTAACTAAATCCTCTCACACCTTTCACTTCTTAGGGTCAATTAGATTAGTTTTTCTTTGTTTCAAGAGTGATCCAATCATCCTTCAAGTGATCCTCTTCATACCTCTTCACTAGCAAGAGAAGAACACAAGTATCCAAGTTGATACAAGGTGTTGTGATCCCTCTTCATTAGCAAGAGAAGAACTCAAGTAATCAAGAAGATACTAGAGTTATAGTTGATAGGTTTATGTAACACTTGTTACAACCTTGTTGTGTCTTAGCATACATCAAGTTTATTTTCTTTTTGTGAGTGAGAGTGAAGATCAAGTGTGATCTATAGAGATAGTGAACATCTCTTGAAGCCATTGGGCTTGTGTGATTGATCAAGAAGATCAAGGGTCATTAGGTTAGTGTTAGTCGAGTAGAGTGAAGTGAGTGTTGATCATTGTGTTCGTGTTGAGATCTTGGTGATCTCTTGAAGCCACTGGGCTTGAGTGTTTGGTCACGTGGACCTTGGTAGATTGGTGCTAGCTAAGATTAGCACTCGACATCTAGCTTAGTGTCGGTAATAGGATAAGCGACGTGTACGGTTTTCTCTGCCTTAAGGGAGGTTGTTGACATAGTGCTTGAAACTCTCGAGTGTGGTACTCGGGGAGTGAAGTAGTGCGAAGAAGAGCTTCGTAGCCGAACCACTATAAATCCTCTGTCTCGGTTTGATCTTTCCAACTCTACTCTTTACTTTCATTTGTTATTATTACTTAGCCTAGTGTGTAGTTCATATTGGTGTTGATTGATTACACATAGAGTTCGAATCAAAGTTTCCAATAACCAACTTTTAAAACAAGATTTTTAAAAGAAGTTTTTAAACCGGTAAACTATTCAACCCCCCTTCTAGTTTCCCACAATTGGTATCAGGAGCCACGTCAGTCAAGTTTTTAAAGTATATTGTATTTTAAAGCTTGAACCGATCAATGGATTCCGACAAATATCTAGAAGGGCAATCTATGCAAAGACCACCACTTTTCGAAACCGATTGCTTTATATATTGGAAAACAAGATTCGAAACGTATGTGAAATCAAAAGACATTGATCTTTGGCATGTTATTATCGAGGGTGACTTTCAACCTATTCAAAAGAATCCGGAAACTAAAAAGGATGAAATAGTTTCTTATGATAAACAAAGTGATGAACTTAAAAGGAAATTAGCCAAAAACAATGAGGCTAAAATGATGATTTATAATGCTTTGCCTAAAAAGGAATTTGAAAGAATTTTTATGTGTAATACGGCAAAAGACATTTGGAAAACTTTGTTAGTCACTCACCAAGGTAATAACCAAGTCAAAGAGAACAAGATAGATCTTCTTGTTCAACATTATGAACAATTCTCCATTTTGGAGGATGAGTCAATAGATAATGCTTTTGCTAGATTTAATACTATTATCACTAGTCTTAAAGCTCTTGATGAAGGTTATTCTAGTAAGAACTATGTTAGGAAGTTTCTTAGAGCTCTACATCCTAAATGGAGAGCAAAGGTCACCGCCATAGAAGAGTCAAAGGACTTGGCGGCATTGTCACTCGATGAACTTATAGGAAACTTGAAAGTTCACGAGATGATAATTAAGAAAGACTCTGACATAGTCAAAGGCAAAGGCGAGAGAGTCAGATCTCTAGCATTGAAAGCCAAGAAGGAGTCTAGTGATGAGGAATGTTCGAGTTCCGATAGTGAAGATGAGGAATATGCACTAGCGGTTAGGGATTTTAAAAAGTTCTTTAGGAGAAGAGGTAGGTTCGTTAGGCAACCTCGTGATGAGAAGAAGACATCACAAAAGAACCATGTTGAAAAGAAAAGGGACAAGTGATAGGAAATGCTTTAGATGCGGAGATCCTAATCATCTCATAGGAGAGTGTCCCAAGCCACCGAAAGTCAACAACCAACGAGCTCTCATAGGAGGCGCCTGGAGTGATAGCGGTGATGATGAAGAAAAGAAGCCCAAGGATGAAACATGTCTAATGGCTCATGCTTCAAATGAGGTACGTTACGACTACCCTGATCTCATAGATGATAATTCGTTAATAGATGATAACAAACTAAATGACGAACATAATAATCTATGCAAAATTGTCTCAAAAATGTTAAGTAGAAACAAATTACTAAAATCAAAATTGCATGAACTAGAAGTGAAAATGTTAGAACTAAAGAGTCAAGTCAAAGGACTTGAAAGATATAAAGAATTAGACATAGGATGTGAGTCATGCATAAATATTAAAGTAGAAAATGAAAAACTCAAGGAAAACAAAATTAGAATTACTAGCTTTGAAAAGGAAACAGAAAATGCTTTGACAGATAAAACTAATCAAGCAAAATCTGTTAAAATCTCAAACTCTGTCAAAAGTCCAGACGGCACCACTAAAGGTACCAACGGCTCCATTAAAGTTAATGGAACCGTGGTACCATCCGACTCTGGAGACAGAACTGAGTCAAATTTCAAAAATAAATCAAGTCCTAAACCAACTCACATTGTTGTTAATGGTACAAAGGTCTCTATTGCTAGTATAGAGGAAGTTAAACGATTCTACAAACCTATGTCAAAACCCAAACCTAGATTTGAAAAAATCTGACGCTAGGTCTAAGACTCCTCCACCTAGAAAAACAAACACTCCCAAACCTCGGTCAAGAACTCCTCTACCGAGACGTAACTTTAGAAGACAAAGCTTTCCAAGTGACTATCCCGTAACTTGGAATGACCGTCAACTACAAAGTTACTTGCCATGGGAAATTTGTCCACCATTTCAACATCCTAACCACATGCAAATGATGCATGGGATGTTTAATGCTAACCACTTTGGACCCATGAGATATTGGGGACCAAATGTTTGAATGTTTATCTTATGCAATAGATATGCTTAGGAATCGACTTGGAGCCTGACGAATGGGTCAAGGATAGTGGATGCACTAGCCACATGACGGGAAACCGAAGTCTATTCTCATCATACAAGGCATACAACGGAGGTAATGTCACTTTCGGTAGCAAACTTAAGGGCAACATTATTGGCAAAGGTACGATCACTCAAAACTCCCTTACTATTAGAAATGTTGAACATGTAGATAACTTAGGATTTAATTTGCTTAGCATTAGTCAAATGGTAGATAATAAGTGTAGAGTTATATTCTCTGAAGAGGGTAGTGAGATCATTAAGGATGGTAAAACCATAGGCAAAGGAGTTAGGAGAAATGGCTTATTTGTTATGAAAATAGGAAATAAGCCTTAGGATAGGATATGCTTAGCAACCATAGATGATAACTTCACTCTATGGCATAGGAGATTAGGTCATGCCAATATGCGCTTGATACAATCATTGGCGTCTAAGGAACTAGTTAGAGATCTACCTAAGATTAAGTTTGATCAACACTTTTGTGACGCTTGTAAAGTTGGAAAACAAGCTCATTCTAGTCACAAAGCTAAGAATATAGTCTCGACCTCTAGATGCCTAGACCTCCTTCATATGGACTTATTCGGTCCATCCGCCGTACGGAGCTACGGAGGAAACTACTACACCTTAGTAATAGTTGATGACTACTCTAGGTACACTTGGACTAGATTTCTTAAGAATAAGACTCAAGCCTTTGAGGAATTCGAGGTTTTTAGTAAGAAAGTCCAAAATCAACTAGGATGTACTATAGTTTCAATTAGGACGGATCATGGTCGGGGATTTGATAATGAAGTGCAATTTGGAGTATATTGTGATGCTAATGGTATTACTCACAATTTCTCAGCTCCACGCACTCCACAATCAAATGGGGTAGTAGAGCGGAAAAATCGTACTCTACAAGAAATGAGTAGAACGATGTTGAATGAACAATCAACTCCGCAAAAGTTTTGGTGTAATGCGGTGGACACCTCAACTTACATACTTAATAGGATTTTAATTAGGCCTATCTTAGGAAAAACTCCATATGAAATCATGAAAGGTAGAAAACCTACTCTTGATTACTTTAGAGTGTTTGGAAGCAAGTGCTTCATACTAAACACTAAAGATTACCTCACCAAGTTTGACCCAAAGTCTTACGAAGGTGTCTTCCTAGGATACTCCCAAAATAGTAAAGCTTACATTGTCCTAAATAAGGAAACAATGAAAGTCGAAGAGTCACTCAACGTGACATTCGATGAAAGCCCTCCACCAACTAAGACATCACCCTTGGTGGATGATGACTTAGATGAGGAACAAGCCATTAAGGTTAATGGCAAGAAAACCTTAGATGATGACATTGAGGATGAAATAGTTGAAGTTGACGAAATTGTCAATGTTAAGGAATCCAAGAACCATCCTATTGAAAATGTCATAGGAAACCTAAACCAAAGAACCCTTAGGTCACAAGCACAAAACAAAAGTAATTTCTTTTGTTTTATATCTACTGGTGAAGCGATTAAGGATGAAAGTTGGACACTTGCCATGCAAGAAGAACTTAATCAATTCACCGCCAACCAAGTTTGGGAGTTGGTACCTCCTCCTAGGAATCAAACCATCATAGGAACTAAGTGGGTGTTTAGGAATAAACTCGACGAAAATGGCGTCGTGACTAGGAATAAGGCAAGGTTGGTAGCACAAGGCTATAACCAACAAGAAGGAATAGATTATGATGAAACCTATGCACCTGTAGCTAGATTAGAATCTATTAGAATACTCCTTGCCTATGCGTGTGCCTTAGACTTTAAATTGTACCAAATGGACGTGAAAAGTGCATTCCTTAATGGTTATATCAACGAGGAGGTATATGTTGCTCAACCTCCGGGATTCGTTGATTTCGAATATCCGAAACATGTTTATAAACTCAAGAAAGCACTCTATGGTCTTAAGCAATCTCCCAAAGCTTGGTATGATAGACTGAAAGCATTCTTGATTGAACATGAATATACCATGGGAGTGGTAGATAACACGCTTTTCACAAAGAAACGAGATTCACATCTCATCATTGTTCAAATATATGTTGATGACATTATATTTGGCTCAACTTGTCCAGAACTGTGCAATGATTTTTCTAAAATCATGCATGACGAGTTTGAGACGAGCATGATGGGCGAATTAAATTTCTTCCTTGGTCTACAAATTAAGCAAATGGAAGATGGTATATTCTTTAATCAATCTAAGTATAGTAAGGAAATGCTTAAGAAGTTTAGTTTAGAAGAGTCTAAGCCCATGAAAACTCCCATGTCCACGGAAATAAAACTCACGAAAGATGAAGAAGGTGAGTCCGTGGATAACACTAAGTATAGTGGTATGATAGGTAGTTTACTATACCTCACGGCAAGTAGGCCCGACATCATGTTTAGTGTCTGCCTTTGTGCTCGCTTCCAAGAGGATCCCAAAACTTCTCACCTTGAAGCGGTTAAGCGTATCTTCCGATACATTAAAGGCACTATACACTTGGGATTATTTTATCCCAAGGGGACCGATATAGAAACTGTTGTCTATGCCGACTCTGATCATGCGGGAGATTACGTGGATCGAAAAAGCACGAGTGGCGTTTGTACCTTCATGGGTTGTTGTCTAACTTCTTGGTTCTCCAAGAAACAAATGGCTCTTGCCATCTCCACTACCGAAGCCGAGTACGTAAGCGCCGGAAAGGCATGTCAGCAAGCACTATGGATGAAACAAGCCCTTAACGACTATAGCATATACTTAGATAATGTTCCCATTATGTGCGACAATAAAGTTGCTATTGACTTGAGCAAAAACCCTGTCCAACACTCCCGTACTAAACACATTGAAATTCGCCACCACTTCCTTCGCGATAATGTTCAGAAAGGAAACATTTCCATTGAGAAAGTTCCTTCTCAAGACAACATCGCTGACATACTAACCAAACCTCTCAAATGAGAATCCTTTAACTACCTCCGTCTAGGTCTAGGAATGATGAAACATATTCCATAAATCCCATGACTCTTGAAGTCATCCCGTGTATCTCGTCTAGTCAAGTTTAGGAACCCCTAGTCATAAGAATTTGTTAGGTACAAATTCTTTCCTCGTGTCATAAGATCTCACTAAAACAGTGAGACTTATTCGTCAAAAATCAAAATGGGACAGAAAACAGTCCCAGCAGATCACGGCTCCACTAAATGTGGCACGGCACCGTTAAATTTAACGGTACCATGGAACCGTGCATCTGGAACATTTCGTATTTCAGTCCCCTTTTCCCACATTACTCATTTCAAACCCTCACAACCTCAGCAATTGCTGTCATAACCTAACCTCACAACCCAAAAACTCAATTACACCTCTTCAAGATCATATTCAAGACATTGATTTCAAGATCCTCAATCATTTTAACCTTTTCAACATAAGTTGTAAGTTTTCTCACTCTAATTTATTTCTAATTTTGAGTCTAAGGTTTGTTCATTGATGAAAATTGAATTGGGGATTTTCACCTTTTTCTAGGAAAGTTTCAAAATTAGAAGTCATCAACACTAAAACACCCCAATTCCATCAATTTTAAAATCTCACAAAATTAGGATCATGAAATTATTCTTTTTCATGCATTGTTGATGCAAACAAAAAAAAACACATTCTCATGCATTCATGATCTCACAAATATTATTCGAATTACATAATCAATATGTACTTTTCGACATATTTGTTTGAGCTAAAGTGAAATCAGGAGTGTTTGGGTAATCTCATTATTTTTCTTTTGAGTCGAGATTACCGCACCTCCACATAGTCTGCATATAGGCACACACTAGGCACGTGTTGTATGCAACTGGTTTTTATTCTAAATTTTTCTTAAAATTTTCTTATAGGACACAAAAATGTCTCATGAATATGATTTTGATCATCTCCTAACCGATACCTATACACCCGAAATCTCACGTGAACCCACTACACCCGGTAACCACATTCGTGCCTATGTCAATCTTGAAACCCGTCGGTTTCATGAAGGCCATGTCGTTGATCCATCCCTAGTTTACCACCGAGACATCAACACTTCCTTTAGAGCTATAGGATTCGATTGTCTACTCCACATTAACGAGTACATTTGTCCTCGCTTTGTGTTGGAATTCTTCCGACAAGTTGAACTCGTACGTAACGAGGATCAATCCTTGTTACTTTGGTTTTGGGTCAAAAACTTCAAATACGTTCTAACTCTTGAGCAATTTGCTCAAATCCTTAGAATACCCAATCATGGGCAGTGTGCCTATACTGAAGATTGGTGTCTTGAGTCTCTCTTTCACTATCGTGAGGAGAATAGTCCGTACTGTTCGTACATACCCTCTCCAACCGAACTAACCAAAATCATCCGTACTCACCCTCACCCACATCCAACGAAAATTCGTTTGGAAGAAGTGCGTCATGAACTACTTTCTTGGGCAGTCATCCTGCGAGAAAATGTTCTAAGTCTCACAGGAAATTGTGAACAACTCCCGGCGTATTGTGCTCATATGATTTACTGTCTCTTAACCCAAGAACCTTACAATCTTGCTTACTTCTTCGCTAAGCGAATTGTTCATCTCAATGGTAACAAGAATAAATTGATACCTTATGGGATGTTCCTAACCCGTCTCTATCATCACTTCATGACCTTTCACCCTTACCTTCATGGTCCTCAATACTCCCTGTTCACACCTGTCATGAAACCCATAACCGAGTCATATGTCTCAACCATCCTCACTTCCGAATTCACCACCCACTATGCACCCTTTGATGATCTTATTCATGAGAATGTGACAAATACTCAAGACGAGAGTGTGACAAGAAGGGGGAATGGTCAAGTCATTAGTAGTTAGGAGGAGATTTATGTCTCTCACTAGGGTTTATTACTAATAGATAATTTTAGGAATTAATGTTCAAATTATCTTACATGCTTACATGAATATTCTATGAGATATTTGAATGATATTTTATCTTGTCCTTTTATGCTTGCATGCTTATGATTATTTAAGAACATTGCATGATCATCCTTATGTGCTAGATGTAGCATTGTATGGATATATTAGGAAAATAAGTACCTAGTGAGTTGAGGCACTCTCATTTCCAGGAATTAGTTTCCCTAGAAAATTCCCCCTAGCTGCCCAAAACTAGCCTGCAAAGAAATTTTCATGCCAACAGTGTCACGACACCACTAAATAGGGACGGCACCGTTAAACTTAACGGTACCGTGAGGTATTTAACGGAGCCGTGACCCTGTATAAAGGATTTTTCCTATTGCTCCTACTTCCCTATCACCCTAACCTCAAACCTGCAAACCTTGCACCCTCACATTCACCCTAGGATTCCCCTCCTACACCATAGGATCAACTTTAATTCAAATTTAACCCAACTTGCCTATTTAATGCCTCACCCTTGCAAGCTTCTCTTGCACTTCACCTTCAACCTCCCATCACACAAACACCATGTCCTCCACACATGGTTCAACCTCTCAAATCTCCAAGAAACCTAGGATAACCGTAAAACCACCCTCAAAACCACTCTTTGTGGATCTCACAAGAGATGATGAAGCTATGACACCACCTTCTCAAGCCACTCCATACTCACCATCACCACCTTATGCACCATCTAAAACATCATCTACCTACACAACATCTTCATCATCCTATTACACTACATCATCAATGGAATACACACCATCTCCCTTCACCCCATTGGACAATGCCATGCCAATTTCACCTCCAACAAACCTACCACAATCACCATCTCCTATCATGGCACAACTGAACCAACCACATCCCTTTGAGTTACATAGTGCTAATTGCCTATGTTGTCTCCATAACCGTAATCTCATCTACTTCTTAAGAGACGAGATTCATTTCATGTTCTACTTTATAGAACATCTCTTGACACCTCCACCACCTCAAATGGGGCCCCAATCTCCACCACCTCCTAACCAAAACAACTAAACACTTGCTTGTTTAGTCCTCCACAATAAAATTCTTAGGACCCCTCTTGAAAATGAAGCTTGCCTCTAGTCATTAGGAATTTAGGCTTCTTGTTATCTTTCTTTGTGCTTTCTATGTAGTCATACATCACTATGACACTTGTTTGTTTTATGAATGAATGTTTTTATGTGGAGGTTTTCCTTTTAAGGGATTGGTTGTTCGTCAAAATGTGCTACTTGTTAGATATTGTATATTTGTCGTCTAACTTTGTTTTGTAGCACGAACCATTGCTCGATTCCTTTGTGTTCTCCAAATGAGGGGGAGTACACATCAAGGGGGAGCCTTAACCACCTTTTTGATTTGACAAAAAGGGGGAGAAATGGGAGTAAACTCATTAAAAACTTGTTAAAACTAATTTTAACCTAAAATGAGTTTATATTTTGTCATCATCAAAAAGGGGGAGATTGTTGATGCAAATAATGTTCTAAAAACGTTATTTATATCTTTCGATTACTTCATGTTTTGAGGATGACAAAATGTGAACTCACGTTACGTTAAAATTAACGCTAACAAGTTTTTAATCGGAAGATCCCGTTTCTACGCAAATCACTCTTGAACAAAGTTACAACTTGAACTAGTGATCAAAGAAGTGAATTTATGTTTTGAAAATTCACATCTTAAATGGGACAAAACATTTTTTCAAAAATACACATGACAAATTATTTTTGAAATATTAAGAAATGTTTTAATGGAAAAATTAGTTTGAAAATCACAACAGCTATTTTTCCCCCCAAAATCAGCTCCAACCTTCCCCAAATAAGTTTTCACCTGAAAAGACAAAATTTGGAGCGTCCTAGTCTACCACGGCTCCACGGTACCGTTAAATTTAACGGAGCCGTGGGTCATTTAATGGAGCCGTCCGTACCATTTTGAATTGTAACGTTCAGATTTTCTTTGCCTATAAATACCCACCTCTTTCACAGTTTTAGGCACCCTTCACACACAGAAAAATCCCTTAACTAAATCCTCTCACACCTTTCACTTCTTAGGGTCAATTAGATTAGTTTTTCTTTGTTTCAAGAGTGATCCAATCATCCTTCAAGTGATCCTCTTCATACCTCTTCACTAGCAAGAGAAGAACACAAGTATCCAAGTTGATACAAGGTGTTGTGATCCCTCTTCATTAGCAAGAGAAGAACTCAAGTAATCAAGAAGATACTAGAGTTATAGTTGATAGGTTTATGTAACACTTGTTACAACCTTGTTGTGTCTTAGCATACATCAAGTTTATTTTCTTTTTGTGAGTGAGAGTGAAGATCAAGTGTGATCTATAGAGATAGTGAACATCTCTTGAAGCCATTGGGCTTGTGTGATTGATCAAGAAGATCAAGGGTCATTAGGTTAGTGTTAGTCGAGTAGAGTGAAGTGAGTGTTGATCATTGTGATCGTGTTGAGATCTTGGTGATCTCTTGAAGCCACTGGGCTTGAGTGTTTAGTCACGTGGACCTTGGTAGATTGGTGCTAGCTAAGATTAGCACTCGACATCTAGCTTAGTGTCGGTAATAGGATAAGCGACGTGTACGGTTTTCTCCGCCTTAAGGGAGGTTGTTGACATAGTGCTTGAAACTCTCGAGTGTGGTACTCGGGGAGTGGAGTAGGGCGAAGAAGAGCTTCGTTGCCGAACCACTATAAATCCTCTGTCTCGGTTTGATCTTTCCAACTCTACTCTTTTCTTTCATTTGTTATTATTACTTAGCCTAGTGTGTAGTTCATATTGGTGTTTATTGATTACACATAGAGTTCGAATCAAAGTTTCCAATAACCAACTTTTAAAACAAGATTTTTAAAAGAAGTTTTTAAACGGGTAAACTATTCAACCCCCCTTCTAGTTTCCCACATATATAATCTCACATAAAATATTCTATTATGCTAGCACTAAGTTCATGCAACCGAAACTATAACAGTTTTGTATGCTCTAGAAGCATGTTAAATATAAAGGCCCGGCAAGTGTTTATCCCAGACACTTGTATTTTGACATGGTATACGTTCGTTCACCTATCCGGTCAAACCAAACGGGAAAGTTACTCCCAATAGATCTATTTATAACATTCACGCTTCCCAACGGGAATTGACGGTTCATGAAATTGGGCAGTAGGGGACATAAGAGGGCTTAGGCTAACCTACGTAATAGTTTGATAAAAAAAAAACAATAATGATGGTCCATAAAATGGTTTTGCATGTTTCTCACCCCAATTATAAAAAAAATATAGATAGAGTAGGGCTATAAACTCACCTTAATAGACTGAACAGTGAATGCTGTGAATTTAGAGAATGTACGGCACCAACACGCGACCTAGATTAATAAGTCATGTTTTAGTTCACGGACTAAATTATGTTTCCATGAAAATTAAACTCAAAAGTTTTAAAGTGTTTATGTTGTTGTTGCTTGTGTGGCAGCAATTAAGTTTTAAAATTAGTTTTCTAATGATTTGTGGGTATTGGCTCTTGGAAGTGCTTAAGTGTACGACAATGAAGATATCGAAGACAGAATAAGATTTTGATTGAAGATGACCGAAAGATGATGAATGGAAAATGGTTATGAATGATACTAGACGTTGTCGAGATATGGAATGTTATTGTTAAGGATGAGTAAAATTGTCGTTATAAAACATATAAATAGTTATATATATATATATATGGTTTGAAATGTAGGAAAAATTATGTGTAAGTGATGATTTTTATTTAAATAATTTGTGAATTCAAAAACTAACGTATATTGGTTGTACATAAAATGTTTGAATGTCCCGTTTTAATATAGTAAGCACATTTGTTTAATAGGAGCCGGGCATGACCCATATATATGTGTTGATTTCCATGTTGATCCTAATTATACATGTTTAAGAAATAGTTGTTCTAAAATCGTTATATGAACCTAAGTTTATTTTCTAAAACTCCGTTTTATGTGTTCACAATTTGATAAACCATCTAAGTAATTTGATTGCCCACTAGTTTGATTTAAACGAAAGTTTTTATGTAGTAAATGTGTAAGTGTTTATAAGGACGGGTGTATATTATATATATATATATATATATATATATATATATATATATATATGGTTTGTGTCGAGATTTAATGTTGTCTAAAATTGTTGTGAGTTTATGACGAGACTTCATGAAGAGGCATAAATCGAGATTGAGTTATGAAATAATTTCTTTACGAGATTATGACATTACATATTTTAAACGACGGCCACAATATAGACTTTTGATTTGTCGGTTATTGATAAGTATAAGTACGGCTAGAATATGCACGTTTCTACCTCCTTGTTGGGCTGTGGCCCAACTCAAGTCAAAGGAGGGGGGGGAGGGGAATTCTGATGGAGTGGACTGTGATTTACAAGGGAAATATATATGCATGTTGGACTGGACTGAAAACGGCCAACCATCATCTCGCCACACTGGCCTGGTGGACTTAAGATTTATGTGGCCTGTGATGATTTTTATTAGCACATACACAAGCCCATAAGGGACTTGTGTTTTTCCCTGGAAAGACTTATAGACAAGTCTGCTTAGTCCTTCCGAATCTCTCGTTTGACACAAGCACTCCTTGGCGCCAAAAGTTTAGGTTGTGCTCGAGTACAACTCGACAACACGACTTAATGGCCATAAGCTTTGTGCGAGGTGAGGGGGTTGAGTTCGACACCATGGTTTTACCAGGTCCAACATAACCATTTTTAAGGCTTTTGATGTAAGAACAACTTGGAAGGAAAACGATCAAACACCCTTTTTGGGTTTCGACTACCGAATGAAAAACAAAACGTAACTCATTGGAGTTCTTGGGGGGACTCAAGTACCACCCGATCACTCTTGGGTTTTTAATGGGATTGAACTCAAAACATCCCTTCATGGATTGTTCTTGAGCCAAGGGGGAAAGGTTCGACCAAACACCCTTAACACCGAGTTTTCATTAATAAATTAGGCTGCTAAGTGGGTGAGTTGAGGGGTTGTTTTTCCTTGGAAGAACAAGACTTTAAACCAAGGCAAGCACACCCGTCATGGTGGCTGCCTGGTGAGGGTTATATCGAGTCACATCACACCCTTTTTGGGGTGGTTAACCCTCGACCAAGAACACCCACAGCACACCCTATTTGGGTGGCTGTTTGGTGAGATTCAACCGGACCTAATATACGAAATACACACCCTTGTGAGGGGTGGTTTCACTTGACCAAATTAGTTGTCACACACCCTTGTGGGAGTGGTTTTTACTTGAACCAAGGACCACCAAAATTTATCTCAACCTCGGCAAGTTTCCTAGGTCATAACCATACTAATTCAGAAAGGGTTTTGACACAAATGCAAGTAAAAAAACAAATTTCCAGGCCTCCATTCGAGACCCCTTTTTGCCAAATTTTCCTAAGAACTATTGACTGCAACTGACATCGTTTGATTTGAACCTAGATTGAACAACAACACTAACGAGACATGGACTCCAACTAATGACCAAATATTTAGACTTGATTAAGGTTTGTTGGCCACACAATAAACAATCATCAACAAGCAAGCAAGAGAAAAAAATCGTATAAACAAAAACGACACTATGTCGACTTATATTAACCAAACAAGGTCAAAATATACTTTCAAAAGCATAATCAACTCAATATCAACAAATAAATTTTGAGAATCCTTACAAGGGGATTTTAGTGATATCGAATCAAAAGAGATCAACAATCCACCCAGCTTTGATTCGAACAAGTGAACCCAATTCCGAAACCAAGCAAGCAACCACCACAGCTCCCTTTTGAGTATCAGTGAGTGTTGAGATGTGGCCTGCTTGGAGGTCGGTTGGTGATTAAAACGAAGCAAAGTAAGTGGATTTGACTGTTCCTTTCTTGGCTTCGATTCATGAGGTGACCAAATTGAGCAATACTCGTTATCCCTTGGCCTCCTTCAAGACATCTCCGTGATTTCCTTTGGGGAAGAGGGAAAGGAGAAAATGACCCATGATTTGTCCATGTTTTGACCTCGAAAGAGATTAAACAAGTGATGGTGATAGATCCAATTGATCTTCTGGGTATGTGGGAACGCAGACAAAGGGATTGGAAGGAGATAAGGAAGTGTGGGGGAACGTGTGAGTGGAGGGGTATAGGGAATAAGATAAAGAAATTTTATATTAGGTGTGTTTTTATTAGAGAATGTATATCGTGTACCCCGTGTCCCGCTGAACTGAAGGGAAATCGGTTTTTCTCGGATTTGATATAAATGGGGAAAATAAATTTCGGGGACGTCTTTATAAATCTGACATGAAAATAGAGTTTGTTGACTCAAAAATAATCCTGAGATTAATTCGTCATTGATGTGGTGTTGGTACGCGTGTGGCATTATTTTTCAGTAAAAGTGAAATATCCTCTTGCTTTTATTACGTTATAGTCTATCAATGTGAGAATGGGAGAAGTTCACTGTTCCTGGTGAGATTAAATAGTTTTGGTGAGTTATTGTGTGATACAGTGTGCGGGTTTGTTTTCCCAAAATAGTTATGTAGACTCATGTATGCCTAATTTTATTAGTCCGATAGTAATAAATTAACATTTATTATTTAAATTTTTGTGGAAAATTACCGTTTGTCACAAAGGCAAAGTGGGAAAACCCTTGGGAAGATAAGGACTCGTCGTGAGTAGGGAAAGCAACTTGCATGAATAAAAGTTCTCAGCACAATAAAGCAACACTAGCCACACAAGTGCACGTGTACCTTACTTCCAGTTTGTTTCTAGTTAAGTTATCACTATTCTCTTGTAACTACTAACAATGTATCTCCCTAGTATATAAAACAAGGTTATTAGTAGTGATAAGTAACAGATTCCACCACTAGAAACTTCCTCTTCTAAGTGGGATCTTCCTCTTCGTAACTTGAAGAGCAACATTTGTCATTACCAGGGATAGTATTCTGCAACTATCCCTCATAAAGCCTTCACCTTAACCTCTAAAGTGAGATTGATACTGTCGTAATGTACAAATGGGTATTATTAGTTGACTCAGGTCAAGATTGTGTAAACATGCTCTTATTCATAATGAACATTGGTTATTTTCAAGCTTTTGGTCATATAATTCATGGTGTTTCACAAATATATCGGACCAACATATACCGATTCACCAAGAACTTTCTTTAAACAAAATCAATCCAACCTCTAACGATAATGTTGATGATCAGACTATTGTTGTTGCATGGTCATAAGATCAACCCTTTGTTAATCTATTCGCTTCTTTCATCACTGTGGTTGGTAAACCTTCTAAAGCGCGATATGTTGATCCTTCAAACATGCACACATGAAAGAAGATGGACAAAAGATCACCCTCTTGAACAAGTAATTGGAGATCCTTTAAAATCAATTTAGATAAGAAGAGCTACACCAGAATATTGTTTCTTCAATTCCTTTCTAAGTACGGTTGAACCCGCCAACATCAAAGCTGCTCTTGCAGACCCCGACTGGACTGTCGCTATGCAAGAAAAACTAAATCAGTTTAAGCATCATGGTGTATGGAGAAAGGTTCCAATACCTCTAAGAAAAATGATCATTAGAATGAAATGGATTTGGAACAAAAAACTGGATAAGGACGGAGAAGTGGTTAGAAACAAAGCACGTCTAGTAGCCAAGGGCTATAGACAAGAAGAAGGGATAGACTTCGACGAATCATTTGTACCAGTAGATCGGATCGAAGCAATACACTTATTCTTGGCTCATGCAGCTCACAAATCTTTCACTATATACCAAATGGATGTCAAGACGGCATTTCTATATGGAGAGTTAGATGAAAAGGTGTATGAAAGTCAACGAGAAGGCTTCGTTGATCCAGAAAGTCCTGATGTTGTTTATCTTCTTGACAAAGTAGTATACGGACTCAAACAAGCACCACGTGCCTGGTACAATGTCTTGTCAGACTTCCTAATTAAGTACAAATTCGTCAAAGGTTCTATTGATCCAACTTATTTCTTAAGACAAAAGGTAATGACATCATGTCAGTCCAAATTTATGTCGATGATATCATTTTTTAATCAACAAATCCAAAATTTTGCAAAAAGTTTGAAGATCTCATGCGACAAAATTTTGAGATAAGCATAATGGGAGAATTAAAATTCTTCTTGGGTCTACAGATAAACCAACCTCCTCATGGTATTTTTATACATCAACATAAATAAACGATGGCAATTTTGAAAAAGTTTGGTATGGATAAATCTGACTCTGTAAGTATACCTATGGTTGTAAAACCAAAACTAGACAAAGACATTGGTGGAAAGCTTGTTGATGCTATAAAATTTCGTAGCATGACAGGTTCACTTATTTATCTTACGTCTAGTAGGTCTGACATTCATTTTTCTACCTGTAAGTGTGCCCGTTACCTAGATCAACCAATGGAAAAGTACCTTACTGCTATGATATGGGTCTTCCAGTACATTAAGGGAACATCATACATGGGGCTTGTGTATCTGAAAGACTCTAGTTTTGAACAATTGCCTATTCAGATGCAGACTATGCAGGTTGTCAAATTTATTGTAAAAGTACTTCAGGAGTTGCTCAATGCTTGGGAGAAAAGCTTATTAGTTGGTCATCAAAGAAGCAAAATTATACTGCCTTATCTACTACTGAAGCTGAATACATATACCTCTCAGGATGTTGTGCTCAAGTACTGTAGATGAAAATTCAATTGACTAACTGTGGTTTCTTCTTTGATAAAATCCCAATTTATTGTGATTCGAAGAGTACCATTGTCATATCTTGTAACCCATTACAACACTCCTAGACAAAACACATTGCAGTCAGATAAAATCCATTTTATCAAAGAACATGTGGAAAGGCGGAATGTGTAGTTGTACTTCTCGCTCAAAAAATAGATATGTTGAGTCAAATTCTAACCAAATTATCACTCACAAGTATTTGAAACATTAAATCAGCCTAAGTTAAGGATAGCTGATCACATCAGAGATCCAACTCTCCCTCTAATAGAGTCCACACGTAAACCAAAGAGCAAAGTTTACCCCTTGACTGAATGATCAGCACAGCTGATCATCATCAGCTATCCAAAAGACTCAAAGGTAAAACACCTTTGAGTGAACCTCAGAGAAGTCAGAGTCAAAAGCCACTGAATGGAAGAACATCGGTTGTAAGGGACTCACTGAGTGTTTACATATATGAGGATAACACCTTAGATATGTTGTATATCTTCTTAGCCACAACAATCTTGCTTTGCAAAAGACAAAGTCAAAAACTGAATGAAAACTTTGTAACCTGGTAACGGAGTCAGCTAACAAAGGGCAGAGAAGTGACAAACCCCTAAGACCTAAAGGACTGAAAAATGTCCTTAGGTCTCTGAAATTGACTTATCATCTTAAGCCATGCAGATGAATCAGTTGCACTTATCAGATACACTTAGAGTATTTCTTCAATATACTTGCAAAGTTTATCCTTGGAGCTGACTTAAGTACTCAGATACGCTTAGGCGGGATTAATTTGAGCTAAGGCAAAGCGGAAAAACCCTTGGGAAGATAAGGATTCATCGAGAGCAGGGAAAGAAACTTTCATGTAAAAATGTTGTCAGCACAATAAAGCAACCCTAGCCACACAAGTGCACGTGTACCTTATTTCCAGTTTGCTTCTAGTTTAGTTATTACTATTCTTGTAACTACTAACAGTGTATCTTCCTTCTCTATAAAAGGGAGGTTAGTATTAGTGATAGGTAACAGATTCCACCACTAGAAGACACTTCCGATCCTCTTCTAAGTGGGATCTTCCTCTTCATAACTTGAAGAGCAGCATTTATCATTACTAGGGATAGTATTCCGCAACTATCCCTCGTACAGCTTTCACCACAACCCTGGCTACTGTAGTAATGTACAAATGGGTATTATTAGTTGTTCTAGGTCAAGATTGTGTAACCATGCCCTTATTCATAATGAACACAAGTTATTATCATTTGCTCAAGCTTTTGTTCATACTATTCATGGTGTTGCACAAACATATCAGACCAACACGTGGTATCAAAGCTGGTGGATCACTCCCATGATCTAGATCCGTTCTTGAATGACGACTAATAATACCAAACGGGTTTGAACATTGGCATATACTGTTCAAACCCGATCCTCAACAAAACCCCACCAAACTATTCCCCTTCCATAACATCCTCGAGCGTCTTCTCGAACAAGGTTGATTACATCAAACAGTTCTTGTGCAAAAAGAAGTTCCAGCTGCCTGCTCTCAAACCATTCATTCACATCAGTCTTAAGGCCACAAATTCTCTAAGAATTTCAAGCACCTTTGATTAGAGACAATTTATCTGGACTTACACATCCTGAGTAAATGTGTTGATCTTCAAAGGTACCTTCTATGGCGAGAGCTTCATGAGTACTCAGTATCTCATAAGCCATAAGAGTGGTAACACTTAAGAAATGCTACATGGTTTATCCCAGTAACAACTAACAATGGGAAAGAGCCATCAGAGGCCATTGTTAAGAGGGAATAGAAAGACAAAGAAGGGCGCAGAGGATGCGTCCTAGGGATAGGTACAAATCGTACATCAGGGATTATTCAGTAAATGAAATAGTCCATGTTCCTCTACCACCTAAGACCTCAAGCAACAAAGGAAGGAAATCAATGATTTTCTCTGAACTTTGTTGCAACTCAACTTGTAAGCAAGAAGCTGGAAAGCCTGCTTACAGCCGAGTTAAACGAAGGCTATTTCATGAAAGACTGGGAAATGCCACCCAAGTATCTGAAAAAAGGAGAAATAGTCCTTAACCGGTCCCTGAACCGAGGATCCCTGATTAAAGAGTGAATCAACCGGTTCAACTCTAACCAACTAATGAAATGCCAAGACTTTGTAAAAGTTGCAGAACTTAAATGGAATTAGAGGACTATAGCACTTCAGCGACATCAAACGAGTTAACTATGAAATTTGTATTTTAATTAAAATTCTTTGATGTAAATTTAGTGTAAGAAGAAGCTTTCATGCTCACTTACAACTGATTTAAATTTAGGCTATGTATGTATACAGAGTGAAGTATAGGACAGCTCACAATTGTAAAAATATAGTCTAAATTCAGTCACTCACCTTTAGTTACATAAATCAAATCGCTCACTGATACTCTGTTTAAAGTATCAGTACATTGCTCCCTGATAAACTATCAGAGACAATAAAACTCTCTAATAAGTATTGAAGTCTAGTAATGTTAGCCATAAAGTTATGTCATTGTCGGGAATTGCAATAGCATTTAAGTACAAGGGCTAATTTAGACAATAGGGCTAAGTTAGACTTGTATTGTTGTAATAAATACCTTCCTAGTCACAACTAGGAAGGTGGGATTCTCATTTGTTACTTGGAGGTGTGTGTGTTTTCTTTACTTTCTCTCTCTAGAAAAAATACACACATCCCCCATTCAATAAACTAATTCTACCATGTTTAACCATTATTTCAAGTTTCCCTGACCACCTGAACGTGATCTTGGTCTCTACAATTGGCATCAGAGCTAGCCAGGGGCGAATCGTGGTGTTTTTGAGATAAAAAATGTGATTTATGGTGTGTTTTATCTCGGTTACTGTTCATCAGCCGAGTTTTTGGTAGTTTTTCATCGAATCATATCTTCAAAAATCTTGTGTTATAGCGTTAAAAGGTTAGATCGTGTATCGAAATATAGTGGATAAGTAAAAAAAAATGATCAAGGTTTGATCTTTATAAGTTTTTAGGGATTTTTGAGGTGTTTTGATCGTGAAAAAAAAGAGGATTCAAAGATTGTTAGTGACTTGCTTTTGGGATCTTCATCGAACTGCTGCTACACAGAAATTCTTGTATAAGAATTTAGATAAGAGTAGTTGGATCTCAATTATTGGAGGGTCGAAAAAGTCAAAGGCTTGTCGCAATTCTGGAATCTTTCGCAATTCTGACCCTTTCTCAATAGGTCCTCTCTATCGCAATTGGTCATCTTTCGCAATTGTACAAAGACTTTCGCAATTGGTTATCGCAATTGGCTTTCGCAATTGGTTTTCGCAATTGGTTTTCGCAATTGGTTATCGCAATTGGTTTTCGCAATTGGTTATCGCAATTGTCTTTCGCAATTGTCTAAGACAAACCTTTCGCAATCCTGCAGTCAACTCTATCGCAATTCTTCAAAATATATATATATATATATATATATAATATATATATATATATATATATATATATATATATATATATATATATATATATATATATATATATATATATATATATATATATATATAATATATTTTGGCGGGAAAATTGGATGAGTGACTTAACTGTCAATTTTTACGCGAAATTCAAATTCTGGTATAATGGTGAAAATTTTGGCCCAAAATTCAAATTTTTTGGTCAAAATTCGAATTTTTTCGGTGAAATTTGGCGTAAAAATTTTTAAAACTCAAATTTTTCCTGCATCATTAGAATTGCATTCTATGGCATATTTCACACCAAAATCACAAATGATATTATTGGCCTACACCTTCAACATCACCACGTATAGCTTAAAAGATCCTGATCAAGATTCACAATCAAATTACAATGGCTAAATGTTATCAACTGCGACTACAAGGATGATTCGTTATTACTCATTTGAAGTTGAAGTGGAATATCACGGGTACGTGTACTTAGTATCTTGAAGATATCGGAGTTGGTTGGATGCATGATTCTTCGAGATCCTTGTTTGGGCACTCATAGGAGTAGTGATTAAGTCTTGCGTTATCTAGTTTTCATAGGTCAAGGGGTGGATGGACGAAGACCTAGTTAACTAACACTTAAAGGAGATATGTTGTAGTACTCAGTGTCACACAAAGATGTGGATAATTCAAGAGAGGTTCATATACAGTTAAGGAAGGATGGATGGGTATATGAAACGACCTATACTTTATGGAGTTACGTTGTAGTGCTCAGTATAGGTTCTTAGTCACACTATTGTGCAAGTTTAAGTCACAAGTTTGGGTTATTTTACTTCAGTCTCCAGTTCGTCATAGTTGGTTTTCTCCATCAGTAGTCACTACAAAAAGCCGTTGTTTTTGATAAGGGGGTTGATAAAGAGTTAGACATTTTAGATGGTATTATTAGTAGATTGGGTCTATCGACATCTTCTCACGGACAATACGATAAAGTGCTTCCAGTTAATACTTCACGTACAAATCAGTATGCTGATTCCAATAAATCGTAACCAGCAGGGGAGAGAAATGTGTAAAATCCCATGATGATGGAACTATCCTGGAGAAAGAAAAGTGCATTTCCGGATCTTAATTGATTCTAGTGCTACAGTTTCAACTTCGGGGGAGAGAAATCGTCCAACAAGTTACCTGTGACCAACGATATGGGTCAACTTGTTACTTTGGTTTTATCATTTCATGTGTACGTTACAGACTGCTTTCTCATATGAAAGATAACTGTGATGCATTTAGTGAGATGAAGATGTTGATAATATATTCCCCCGAATGGACAAATTTGAAGAAGGTCGAGTCTACAGTCTGTTCTTAATTTTCCACTGCATGTTAAAAGACTAAAGACTGAATGCAGTTAATTATCAAAAGACTTCTTCAGATTCATGGCAATCATCAGAAAGGTTGTCAGTTTGGGGGAGAGCACTAATTAGGGGAGAGTGAAAAAGTCATAATTGATCCCTAATTAGATTTGCTCACATGGTTCGTCTGCAAGTAAAGAAATGACAGTTGAGAAGATTCTGCAAGCTGAATGAAGTAATGAAGTTTGAAGACCACTCTCATGTTTTGTATTGAAATTTACTTGTAGGGAACGTTGTAAGCAATTCATGTATGACATCACTTTGGGGAGAGATTGATTATAGAGACCAAGATCACGTTCAGGTGGTCGGGGAAACTCGAAATAATGGTTAAACATGGTAGAATTAGTTTATTGAATGGGGGAGGTGTGTATGTTTTCTAGAGAGAGAAAGTAAAGAAAACACACACACCTCCAAGTAACAAATGAGAATCCCACCTTCCTAGTTGTGACTAGGAAGGTATTTATTACAACAATACAAGTCTAACTTAGCCCTATTGTCTAAATTAGCCCTTGTACTTAAATGTTATTGCAATTCCCGACAATAACATAACTTTATGGCTAACAAGTAATCTGACTATTTAAGGATAGGGATTTTTCATCAGATCAATGAAGAAGGGCTATAGGCATATAAACCATAGATCTGTATGATATCATCTCCAAGTCAGCAACAGACAAAACATACACTTTGAGTACCAGTGATTAAAAGGGTCTAATCAAGAGAAGAGATTGGCATCCTTTTCAAGAAGAAGCTCTAAGGCTTGGAGTCTCTGTAACATACAAGACCTAAGACAGAGCTTAAGGATAAAGCCAAGTATCTGAAGAACGCTTAAGAAATCAGACATCTGACATCTTTTCAAAATTATATGTAGATTATTGTGTGTAACACAGAGTGTAAGAATAAGCTTGTTTGCTCACTTACCTCTGATAGATATTAGACCACTTGAATAGATACATATAAACTTGCTGTAAATCAGAGTGTAAAAAAAAGCCTTTATACTCACTTACCTCTGATAAACTTAGACCACCTTAGAATTAGATGTTTATATTTTTCAGTCTTGATTGTAAATAAGAATGTAAGAAAAAGCCGTTATGCTCACTTACTTCTAATAAAACTTAGGCTAAATTTATGTTGAAATAGGGGGAGATTGTTGAGACAAATTTTGACCAAATTATCCCTCACAAGTATTTAAAACATTAAATCAGCCTAAGTTAAGGATAGCTGATCACATCAGAGATCCAACTCTCTCTCTCTCTCTCTCTCTCTCTCTCTGATAGAGTCAACATGTAAACCAAAGAGCAAAGTTTACCCCCTGACTGAATGATCAGCAAAGCTGATCATCATCAGCTATCCAAATGACTCAAAGGTAAAACACCTTTGAGTGAACCTCAGAGAAGTCAGAGTCAAAAGCCACTGAATGGAAGAACAGCGGTTCTAAGGGACTCATTGAGTGTTCACATATCTGAGGATAACACCTCAGGTATGTTGTATATCTTCTTAGCCAAAACAGTCTTGCTTTGCAAAAGACAAAGTCCAAACTAAAGAAAACTTTGTTACCTGATAACGGAGTCAACTAACAAAGGGCAGAGAAGTGACAAACCCCTAAAACCTAAAGGACTGAAAAATGTCTGTAGTTCTCAGAAATTGACTTATCATCTTAAGCCATGCAGATGAACCAGTTGCACTTATCAGATACACTCAGAGTATATCTTCAATATACTTGCAAAGTGTATCCTTAGAGCTGACTGAAGTACTCAGACACGCTTAGGCGGGAGTAATTTGAGCTAAGGCAAAGCGGGAAAACCCTTGGGAAGATAAGGATTAATCGAGAGAAGGAAAAGCAACTTGCATGTAAAAAAGTTGTCAGCACAATAAAGCAACCCTAGCCACACAAGTGCACGTGTACATTACTTCCAGTTTGTTTCTAGTTTAGTTATTACTATTCTTGTAACTACTAACAGTGTATCTCCCTTCTCTATAAAAGGGAGGTTAGTAGTAGTGATAGGTAACATATTCCACCACTAGAATACACTTCTGATCCTCTTCTAAGTGGGATCTTCCTCTTCATAACTTGAAGAGAAGCATTTGTCATTACTAGGGATAGAATTCCGCAACTATCCCTCGTACAGCTTTCACTTTAACCCAGACCACTATAGTAATGTACAAATGGGTATTATTAGTTGTTCTAGGTCAAGATTGTGTAACCATGCCCTTATTTATAATGAACATAAGTTATTATCATTTGCTCAAGCTTTTGTTCATACAATTCATGGTGTTGCACAAATATATCGGACAAACTAGATAAAAAATAGTTAAAAACATAAGCTATTTTTAAGGGGGTGTAAATTTAAAAAGTTTGTTTTAGAAATCAAATAATATGTTGTTAAATGTTGTTGAATAAAATAAAAAATAAAAATTGATGTTAAAAAGTTGGTAAAATATCATCACTTCAAGGGGGAGTGATACTTTTTGTTAAAACATTTTGATATAACACAAAAGATCCAAAATGTTTTCAAAATTTTGTTTAAAATAAAAAGCTATCAAAAAGGACTATATGTGAAAAATGAACATAAGGGGGGATTTTTGATAAAATGTCAAAAACTTTCTTTGAACCCTCTACTTCATTTGTTTGCGAACCGGGTCAAAGGGCCAAAAACCAAAAAGAGTTAATAACTCAATTTCTGCTTGCGAACAAAAACACATATACTATTCCTCTCTCAAACTCACAAAACTCTCTCAACTGAAACCCTCACATAAATTGGGATTTCGATTCTAGTGTTTCCTGTTCAACAGTAAGCATGTAAAAACCTTTAATATGTTCCTTTAAATCTTTGTTTTGAATATCATGATTTTTTATCCATTACATTGACGGGAATTTAGTTTTTTAGGTTGTATTTTTTATGAACACCATGAACTATTAGGGTTAGAGTTTTAGACGTTTTATTGAAAGTTTTGTGGTTAGGTGACTTGGATTAAGCTTTTAGATCACTCTTTAAAAGAAATTGGGTTTTTAACGGTTAGATTTGAGTAAAAATGGATCAAAATGTTCACTATTTGAACAGTCAAAGCTTGTGAAACCTTCAATGGCGATTTGCGAGACCTAGGGTTAGATCCAAATAGTTTTATGAAGGTTTTAAAAGTTTCGAAACCTATCTGCGAAACATTTGTTGGGATATCAAAATTATCTATGAGAATGACTCCGGGAAGAAGAGATTGATGAGATTTGATGAACTAAGGAAATTCACCTCAGGTTCACTAAGGTGGGTTCAAGAAAATGTGAGAGATTTGTTGAATCAAGATCTCTGCAAGATGACTACAATTTTAGATGATGATCAAAAGGCATGGCTTGGATTATTTGCTCAATACTTAGATGAAAGACTTAGGTTTCGAGATATTTGGAAATTCATGGAGAAATACATTGGATACCGAAGCTGAAGTCTACAAGATACCTATCTATAGAAGACCTGCATGATCTACCCTTAGGGGGAGATTGTTAGAACACCAAGTAAATCATTAGTGCATGGACTTCTACGTAATAATATGTAATAGATAGGGTAAGTTGTACACACGTTGTGTTGTTGTGAGACCTCCTACCCTCGCAACACTTGTATAGTTGCGAGAGGAATCTAATATGTTGAGAGGTCTCTCAACGTTTGGTTGTAATGGCATAAATACCCCCTACCTCATGAGTAATGAGGTGTGTATCTATCTTAATGTCTTGCGAGACTTTCCTTATGTTCTCTCGTTTCTCTCTCTAGGGTAGAAGTGATCACACCCGCTTTCTCTCTCTAGTTTAGTATTAGACGTGTTATTATGGTGACAACAGGAAGTTTGAAATTCATAAACGAAATCACTTTTGGGTTTTACTCTTTTGTTGATGTTTCTTTCAAAAGATTCATGTTAAAAATACTATCCAAGCTATTGGGTGTCTTGGAAGAGTTTTAGTTTTAAACAAGAAAATGAAAACTAGATGGTTTCTTGATTTAAACAAGACATTAGAATCTGTGTTTAAACATTGTAAATGCTTGGACTAAATGTATGAAAATATGAAAAAGGGCGAATAAAATTGGTTGCAAATAGTTGGTATTTATAGAATAATCTGCGTGTTTTTCACTGAACCAAGGATGCACGGATCCCTTACGCACGGATCCATCTGCCATTTCGGATCCGTGTGCATGCTGAGACAAAGTATGTCATTTGTTTATTTATGCAAACTAAGTGTACAACCAAATCTAATTAAGATCATCCAAATCCTACCAAGATACAAGTAATATTTTGGAAGTTTTACACAAGATACTTCTAGTGTGCAACCAAATCTAATTAAGATCATCCAAATCCTACCAAGATACATATAATCTTTTGGAATATTAACTTAAGATATTTCTAGAAGGATGATCAAGTTTAACACTAAAATGGTAAGATTTGCTAGATTTGTTTTGATCTTCAAAGATTGTTTCCAAAAATGTAAGATCTCATGTAATTAACAAAGTGATTAATTTTGTCATATTATCAAAGATTGTTAAGTATTTGTTTATTGTAGGATCATATTAGATTCACTTCCAAAAATAAAAGATATCATCTAAAAGCTTATATTTATTAAAACATTTTTACTTGCATTAAGATGATTTGTAAGTTAAAAAAAAAAAAAAAAAGTAATGATGGAAATGTTTAGTGAAATATGCATGAGAAAATGTTCTTTGATCATCAACCAAGTTTTAGTAATCCATTATTCATACCTTAAGTGATTTATGTTAATGAAAACTTACGTCTAAAACTTGTTTACGTAAAACGTATTTGAAGCATTCTCAATGCTTGATTAAATGGTTTGATCAAAATGCAACCAAAAAAAAAAAAAAAAAAAAAAAAAAAAAAAAAAAAAAAAAAAAAACATATTCTATCCTGTGTTGAAGTATGAGAGGATTCAAGACGTCGAGAAGTGTTGATGAATATATACTTTGATGATTTGCGGTTACGAGTAAATAGCGCATCTTACGTTATTTATTACAAGTTACTCCGTACATGTTTATTATCATTAAAACACAAGAGATCGTTTAGTTTAAATATAGTAATATTCCAAAAATACTTATCTTTTAACGAGTTCTAAGTACTGCAAAAGCATAAACATTAAATATAAGCAAAAATACAATACAAGCACTTTTTTTTTTTTTTTTTTAGCAAAAGATAAGAGGGTGTTTCTTTTAATTTATACGTAGTATGATTTTAACTTATACTAATTTTATATCATGAGGTTTTTGACAGCATTCTTACATAATGTGGTTTGACAAAAATTACAATACATTTAAATTTTAATTACTCGTGCATACAAATTGTATATTATCTAATTTTAATGATACAATTGGTTAATAATGTAAATTTTATTTTGGCAAGTAAAGCCTGTCCTGGTGTGTATACGAAGTTATTATAGAAGAGTTTTTTTGTAAATTTCTATTTTGGCAAGTAAAGCCTCTCCGAGTGCATATATGAAGTTATTAAATAAGAGTTTTTTGTAACATTATGCAAATCTTCTATACTTATATAGTTGTAATATCCGTGCCCGCATGTGTTTTTATACATTTTATTTTTATGAAATTTAGATTGACAAAATTATTTCAATTTAGACATTTTGTTGGCCGATTTTGCCACATGACAAAATTGAGCTTTTCTATTACTTTTTTTTTACGCTTTTTAGAAATCCTTATTTATATAGTACTAGATATAATGCCCGCGCACGCGCGGGGTTTTTTCTAAACTTTTAAATAAATTATTATCTTTAATTTCGGGTTTTAATTATTATAACAGGACCTTCAAAACCAGTGTAATTTGATTGAGTTATTGAATTAAGGTTATTTACGAATGTAGTGGGTTTTAATATTAATTAGATTTGGAGGAGATGTTATTGTGTCAATGATTGTGCGTGGATGATTGATAAGAGATTGAGTTTGATTGATGGAAGAGGAATTTGAGAATGTTGGGACTTCAGGATTTTTAGTGGGAATGATACTGAATTTTAAGTTTCAGCCCAAATCTTTGAAAAACTTGCTCCACCGTTTTCAAGTTTTATTTTTTTAGTTTTTGACACATATATTTAGCCCAAATCTTTGAAAAACTTGCTCCACCTTTTTTCAAGTTTTATTTTTTTAGTTTTTGACACATATATTTTTGTAAGTTTTTTTTGAATGATCACAAATCAAATTCGTCTTTTATAGAATATGGATAAATTTAGAAATATTTAGGCTTTTCTTATTTATTATTTAAAATAATAATAATAATAATAATAATTTGATTATTACTTAATATAGTATGATTTGATTTTTTTGAAATGTAAAAGTTCCCACTAGAGGTTTTGTTGTATTATATAAAAGATTCCCTCTGTCTTATATTAAATGTTCAATTTGATTTTTTTTTTTTTTTTTTTTTTAACTTTGATTTTAAATATTTTTGTTTGTGTTATATAATAATTGATGAAAATATATGAATAAATTAGGTTTTTATAAGTATTTTCATTAATATAATATGTATCAAATATTTATATAACACAAAAAATAATATTTAAGGTTAAAGTTAAAAAAAATAATAATAATAATAATAATAATAATAATAAAATTTAAAAAAAATTTTAAAAAAAAAAAAAAAAAAAAAAAACCTTTAAAATTCAAAACTGGAAATTTAATATGAATTATTAGTGATAGATTTTATAAGCTTATTTTAAAATTCAAAACTGGACATTTAATATGAAACTTTTATCAAATATTATAGTTTTGTATTGATTTTCAAGTTTATAAGCTTATTTTAATATTTAAGCATAATAAATCCAAAGCATCGTAAGCCAATAAAAAAGACGCCCCTAAAGTAGAGGGTCTATTGAGGTGAGGTCTTAGAAAAGGAAGATCAAAAGACTTTGAGGGGACTCGAACTGTGTCAACAATGGCGAGAATTCCATGGAAGTCGTATGACGATTATGGCGAAAATGTAAAATGGGCAAAACATTATTGTTCGAATCATCAAATATTGTTGGTTGGAGAAGGGGATTTCTCATTTTCTTACAGTCTTGCTATGGCTTTTGGAGATGCTTCTAATATCGTAGCCACTTCTCTTGATTCTTATGGTAACCATTTTTTTTTTACCCACTTTTATAAATTTATAATGTTATTCTTAAACCTTTCATTGTTTTCTAGGTTTTCAGTTATCAGATTTTGATGCATTCTATATGTTCATATGATTGTCTTTTCTTTTTCTTTTTTCTTTTTCCTCTCTGTTTTGGTTTTAGTATCTTTTATTTATGGTAAATGTGTAATTTTAATTTTTGTTTTTGTTTGGGTAACAGTGGTTTTCGACCTTTTGGCTGACTAGCCCATGGGGTTTGTACTCACGTTACGTCAAACAGACTCAAAATCGGGTAAAGCCCTCCCCTTTTCAAGAGGTTGCGTGGCCGGACTCAAACCGGGTAAAAGGGCTCTCACATTATAAATGGTCTTTCGCCGCTAGCCCACCCCTGAGTGGTTCATATCTTTTTGTGATAAACGTGTATTTGGTCACATATGTGATGATTTTGAATCAATTTTGTTGGATGGGATGATTTTGAAAGGTTACTTGTTTATTGTTTTCCAAAAAGTATATTTTTAGGGCTTATGAGTTTTTAATGATGAAAAAACCTTTTTTTGGAATCTTTCGAATGCATAAGGTTAACCAAACACCTCCTTTCTAGTAAACGAAAAAGTGAGTCGAAAGTAGCAGATAAAAGATTGTATATGCTCTAAATGTATACGAGCCATAATAAATGTATGATTGTTATAGTATGAGTAAAACTTTTATAACTGTGTTTCGCATTATAATTGATTTTAAAGTAACACACAACCCAATTTATTTCGATATTGTCCAAAGATCAAAATTTTATCATTTCTCACTCAACATGCTGGGGACAGTGACGGACCCAGGGAAAATGGATGTGGGGGGCAAATTTTTTTTTTTTTTTTTTTTGACAATAACAACAAAATGCGAAAAAAAAAATCGTAATGATAAATCGAGTATTTTTACTTAGAGATGAAGGGTTTATAAGGCTTTAGAGCGTTGAATGTTAGGTCTTAGTATGTGGGTGGGGGGCAATTTGAGTTTTGGGTGGGGGTCACTTTCGAAAAAAGGTCAAAATTTTATAAAAATTACACTAAAATTTCAACTTTTTCGTCTAGCCATGGGGGGCACCGGCCCCCCATACTTACACTATAAGTCCGTCCCTGGCTGGGGACATATTTTGAGTCAAAATTTATCATTTTATCATTTTACAGTTTTGAATACTGTTTATAAGATTTGAGGTTAGGAAGTTTGAAATTCATAAACGAATTCCCTTTAGGGTTTAACTCTTTTGTTGATGTTTCTTTAAAAAGATTCATGTTAAAAATACTAGTTAAGCTATTGGTGTCTTGGAAGAGTTTTAGTTTTAAGCAAGAAAATGAAAACCAGCTGGTGTCCTGATTTTGATAAATTATCTATGTTTGCAATTTTTTTGTTAGATGTTGTGATCAAGAAGTACAAGAGAGCAAAAGCAAACTTGGAAATTTTGTATAGGTGCGGAGCACAGTTATTACATGGAGTCGATGCAATGAAAATGAAGCTTCATACTGATCTACAAATGAGAAAGTTTGACCGCATTGTTTACAACTTTCCACATGCTGGTTTTCTTGGGAAAGAAAGCGATAATCGTGTTATTACGTGCGCTAACTATTTCTTATGCTAGCTATTTATCTTCGTATTATTATTGGTTTTCTTGGGAAAGAAAGCGATAATCGTGTTATTACGTTCGCTAACTATTTCTTATGCTAGCTATTTATCTTCGTATTATTATTGGTTTTATGCTGCAAAACAAAATAAAGTAAATTCATGGTGCCTTTGAACCACCATTTTTTTTTTCATTTAAAGTCTTCATATCTCATTTTGTGTTGCTTGCAGGATGCATAAAAATCTGGTGTGTGGTTTCTTCAAGAACGCAAGTAGAATGTTGCGTCCAAACGGTGAAGTTCATGTATCCCACAAAACTGCACACCCATTTGACTTATGGAATATTGAAGAACTCGCTTCTCAAAGTTCTTTATCATTGTTTGAACGTGTGAAATTCGAGATTGAAGATTATCCTGGTTACGCCAACAAAAGAGGAGAAGGTGAAAGATCAGACTGCCCATTTCCTTTAGGAGAGTGCTGTACTTTCAAATTCATATTATATTCAGAATCCAACGAATCAATCGGCTCACATCATAGAAGTACTCAAGAACCCCAAACGTGTTCATCAGAAGGAGCATACCCAGATATTGTTATGACTCGTGCTCCTATTGTGAACAACAATCAATGCTATCGGGTTTGTAGGGAGTATTTTGATCATGCACTTTCAACATATGGGCAAGCCAATGACTATATTTTTCATTCTGTTCCGCATATGTCGAGGATCGGGTTTGAAAGATGGAGCGCTGAAAGTAATGTAAATCCCTTGAATCATTACATGAGTCATTTGAAAGAGCTTGAATATATATGTGAACGAAGGATAGCATATTTGCAGAACCGTTCATTGGAAATAGATCGACTGTATGGCTTGTAGGTTTGGGTTCAACACACAAAAAAGGTCAGTGTATCATGTTTCGTTTTCCCTTGGTCTTTTTGCATCATACGGGGTTAACTTTTTGTGTCGAACACTCCAGACGCTGCTGTAATGCAGGATTGGGAAAAAAAAAGCTATGGAAAGTGTGGCTCTTGTCTTTTGTATATGTTTTAGTTTGTTTCTATGGGTGGTATTATATCTGTATCACCTCTATATAATACTCCGTAGTATTTACATTTGAGTAGCTCTCAACTGTACCGATGAGCACCCTACTTGTTTGAGGAGAACTTATAGCGGCCATATTCTCGCAGATAATCGGGTTCTTTCGATTTTAACCCAACCACATAAACAAAAAAGCCTTACAAGTCTGATTTCTTTTTAGTAACTGAAGCACAGATAATTCACCATGTTGATGTAACGACAAACCTGCCTCTCATAAAGGAAATTATGTATCCTTTAAAAACTTTGTTCCAATAAATCTTCTTAATTATATGATCATTGCATGTGATAAAATCAAGAGATAGAGATGATGAGACCAAGCTTGTCTTTGAATAGATTACCAAGGTTATTTATATGTGTTGATGGGTAGGATTGGCCCTTTTTAAACGAATACAAAAACGTTTAAATTCTTTTGTTGAAGGACCAAAAGTTAGAATTGAAGTTAATTATAGTATTGATTTCCGTCAACCAAAACACAGGTTTGTTTATGAATTAGTTTCTTCAAAAACTGTTAGTTCATGGAGAAATGTTCATTGTTTTGAAACTCGATCGAAGTACTGTAAAAAGAGAATAATGTGACCGAAAATCAGACCAAACTAAAGTTCGTACAAAAAGTAATAACTTTATGGCATAGGTTATTGGTAACCTTTTTGTGATCATTATACCCCAGTTAATTTTTTTATTTTATAATTGTGCTTTTTTAATATTAAACTGCAAAATAAACAGAAAATATAAAGTTTGACAAGTTAAAATTAGTTGAACACAAAAAATGCGGACCAAAAAACGATAAACAATTGTGTTAGCTTATTAAAAAAGTGGGTAAAACTGTTTGAAAAAAATGCGGAACATAAAATATAACATTTGACAAATCAAAAGTAGTAAACGATAAAAAATCTGAAACGAAAAATTATAAAAAAACTGTCTTAGTATTCCAATAAAATGAGTATCAAGAGAGGGTAAGGGGTACTAAGAGTACCACCCTAACTTTGTTCGTCTTACTTTTATGGGATAATTTCAAAAATGCCCCGGTTGACCAAGATGTGAGACTATTTAGACGGAATCTTTTGTGTTTACTTTTCTAGATCAGTTGCCTTGGCAACTTGAATTTAGCCAACCATGTGACGCCACTTGTCCGACATGAAGGCCGCATGTTGCCCAAAAAGTACACTAGTTGCCCAAAAGTACACAAGTTGCCCTATCTTGTAATCCGTAAAGTCACACTTGTAACTTGCAGATTTTAGTTGCCCAAAAATTACTGGTTGCCCTGGTCTAGAAAAGCAAACACAAAAGAATCCGTCTAGATAGTCTCACGCCTTGGGCAACCGGGGCATTTTTAGAATTATCCCTACTTTTATTGTTATTCTTTTTGTTTTTTATTCGTTCTCAAAAATATTGTTTTACTAGAAAATAGAGATGGTAGTAAGAAATTTTTAAGTTTATCATTTTCCTCTAATTATCTATGCTTTAAAATTTCATTTTTGGTAAACAAGGTTTCAAAACTTTTGGTCAAAAAATTCAACTAATTCATGAAATTTGAATTTATCGCAACACATACTTAAATTACGTGAAATCTTCTATTTTAAAAGGTTGACGTGATCAGTTAATAAAATGCATTTAGCAAAAATTAAACTTGAAACATTTCACATTTTATTGATGTCCACAATTTGTCACAAGGTCTTTGGATGGTGTTATTGGTACCCCCTGTACCACTCTTATCAGTATTTTACTCATTTTATTCACAT
This sequence comes from Artemisia tridentata subsp. tridentata, assembly GCA_021014915.2. Taxonomy (NCBI): domain Eukaryota; kingdom Viridiplantae; phylum Streptophyta; class Magnoliopsida; order Asterales; family Asteraceae; genus Artemisia; species Artemisia tridentata. The sequence goes on from CP139507.1 coordinate 350,014,116, forward strand.
GACGAGATAGTTTTTATGGTTTTCTGTCGAGTATATGTTTTCTTTTACTACATTTAACTTGTTAAACTTTATATATTATGTTTCGTATTTTCCGATTCGCACTTTCACCCACTTTATTAACAAAACAAAACAGTCTTTTATAGTTTTTTGTTGCATATTTTTTTGAGTTTTATTAATACTTTTGATTTCTCACACTTTATATTTTATGTTTCATATTTCCTGTTTCGTAGTTTTATAATAAAAAATAAATATCAAAGTAAAAAATAATAATGTTAGAGGGATATCATAATCAGGAGTATGAATAACCTCTCTTTAGATTTTTTGCTTACATAAATATGAATTATTAATTAATTGTTAAAGGGTAAACTTTTTTATTGTGACCTTCTAAAAAAATAAAGCTATAGTTGATACAGTATAACGAGTTTTTTATTTGATCAAAGTCTTTTTAAAATTTATTTAACAAAATATGGTACTTTAAAATTTATTTAACAAAAGATAGTACTTTTACCTAACCATGGTTTTAGCATGCATATGCACGTACTATTATATTATCATTTAAATCATCATCTTCATATTATTTGTTTGTGATTTCGTTGCATGTTCCACGTTGATAGTAACTTTTGAACTTCGATATAATAAAGTAAAATTGGTGAGAAAATATTTACATTTCCTAATCACTTGGGAAGCCTGGAGTCCCTTCAAACAACTAGATGAAAGGTTGCGTCAATGCCTTGATATGAACTTTTTTTTTTTGAACGGCTGATTTTATTAAAGGCTAGCAAAAAGCTAGAGAAAAAATTACAAAGACTTAGAACAAGCTAAAATAGGATCATTGATCCATTCAAACCACATTGGTTTTACATTCCTATTTCTATTGTGGATCCATAAATGCGAATAGATTTTGACCTCGCCTAGAGTATCTTTCCTTGGAGGTTTAAAGTCAAAACAAAATCGATTGCGATATCTCCATAAAACCCAAATAGTTGTTTGAATAACCACGTCGAAGCATGCCTTGGAATGGGTGGGCATGTTAACCATTTCGGCCCATGAGAGCATATTCGGAAGCAACTTTGGGTAGTCGTTCAAACCCCAACAAGTGGTAACCATTTTCCATAAAGAAGAAGCAACAAAGCATTCAACAAATAAATGTTGAGATGATTCAAGATCGTCATCGCAATTGGACATCGTGTTGAGTCAAGATCAACGCCCCTAGCATCAAGATTACAACGTGTTGGAAGTCTATCAAGACAAAGTCGCCATGAGTAAAAAACTTTGATGATTCACCCTCCTAGCATAGTTCCAAGCAGGTTTTTTATAGTAAAAACAATTATCCTGTAAATGTTCAAAACTACCACAATGATAACAAGCCTTGTTGATCATCTCAAAGTCACTTCCTAACCTTTGAGATATCATTCTATTCCAATTCCTCTGGTTACCTCTAGGCCTATTAGTGTTCTCCCTAGGTTGCTCAGTGTATTCAACAATTTTCCTAGACACCTTATTACCAAAACTAGGTTTGACAAATTTAATCTGTTCAACACTAAGTTTAACTGTTACACTTTCAACCTTAGGTTTAGACTTCACCTGTTCCTCATCATCATTATACACCCAATCTTCAATGATAGGTGCATCAGAATATGTCTTTTCAGCCTTAGGTTTCTCCTCGTTAGACTTACTATTTTCTCCTAAAGACTTAGCATTAGACTCACCTAAACAAGACAATTTAGGTATAGGAGGTACATACTTTCCTGTTATTGAAGGAGGAACTTCATTATAACCTATACCACTACCTCTCCTCATTAATTGACACTCAATTGTCTTATTTACACTTTCAGATGCAAATTCAAGCTTATTTACCTTAACTTGATGTTTTTCTCTCTCCTGATAAGCTGCATCTTTTTCTTTTTGAGCCTTTTCTAACCATTTAGTAAGTCCTATAATTTCATGCTTTTTAACATAAAGCTTACCTTCAAAAACATTAACTTTCTCTACATACTCTGACTCATTTTGTTTGAAAAATTCAAATCTTTCATCAACAGATTTTAGACTTACTTTATAGCCTAAATTGTCTAACTTTAACATCTTTACCTCTTCTATTAGCTTTTTATTCCTAGCCTTAAGTTCCTCAATAGTATCTAAACAAGATTTAAATGAACAACCAGAATCATTAGATACCTCAGAATCAGAACTTGATGAAAAAGAGTAGGCCATAAGTGCAAAGTGTGGTCCTTCAGCTGCTTGGTCACTCCAATCATAGCCACCAAGACCATCACATTGAGACACTAAAGCTGTAGAAGTTGTATTTTCCATAGGCACAGTTCTCCTTGAAACTTCGTTACTCTTGTTGTCTTTGTTCCTTGGTGCCCTACGCTCTCTAGCAAAGTGACCCTTCCTGTGACAGTTGTAGCAATCAATCTTGGATTTGTCAAAACCCAAGCTATCCTGTCCATTGACTTTGAGGTTTCTTCCAGTCATCTTCAAAAATCTCCTTGCCCTCATTGTCAACATTGCTATCTGCCACTTCAAGTCCATCTCTTCAAGATCATCTGGATGGATCTGTTCTAAATCTTCATGCATAATCTAAGAACTAGTATACTGACCAGCTAAGAAAGCATAGATAACAGCATCACTCAAGTTATCAAGGGTTGTAGGCCCAGCAACATTAACTTGTGTGCCAGCAGTACTAACTCCATGAGCAGTATTAACTGTTTCATTAGTACTGCTAGAACTGTTATTGGAGGAGGACACAAAAGCTAGGTTTTGTGTGTTTGATGATGAGCTAGATGACCCTTTGAATTCAGGTTCATAAACTTTAAGATTGTTGTACAAATCATCTAAACTCATGGTATCAAGATCAGCCTTGTTTCTCCAAACCACAGTGTGTGTATTCCACTCTGGTGACAAGCTTCTCAGAAACTTTTGATTGACATCTTCTTGACTAATTAAGACTTCCACAAGTGCTAGTTGACTGATAAGTTTCTGAAGTCTGTCAAAAGTCTGATTAAGATTTTCAGAACTTGGAGCAGCAAAATTCTCATATTGTTGCTTCAAGAGGTTCTTCCTGGTCTTTTTGGTAGCAGCATTCCCTCCAAACCTTTTCTCAATTGCTTCTAGCAACAATTTAGCATCCTTGAAGTGATTGAAGGTCAACTGATGGTCATTAGGAATCCCCATCATAAGAGTGCTTCTTGCCTTTACTTCCAGTCTTCTTTGTGCGTTATCCTCAGCAGTTTTAATAGGCAAGGTAATGATAACTCCATCAGCAGAAGTTTTAGTTTTAGGTAGTTGATTGCCAGTCTCTATAACCTCCCACATAGAATATTCAACCATCTGGATATACTGCTCTATCCTCATTCTCCATAGCTCATACTCTCCATACTTGGGCATGGGCACCTTTGATGCATTAATCATGTGAATAGATTCTGAGTCCATGTCTTCAGTAAGATGAGTTTAAACAGGTTCTTCTTGATTCACAGCTTCTAGATCACAAGCTCTGATACCACTTGTTGATCCTAGTTGACTAATTGATCGAATCCCTTAGCATGTAAAGGTTAAGTAATATTGAATAAATCCAATATAACTTAGATGATGATCAAAAGGCATGGCTTGGATTATTTGCTCAATACTTAGATGAAAGACTTAGGTTTCGAGATATTTGGAAATTCATGGAGAAATACATTGGATACCGAAGCTGAAGTCTACAAGATGCCTATCTATAGAAGACCTGCATGATCTACCCTTAGGGGGAGATTGTTAGAACACCAAGTAAATCATTAGTGCATGGACTTCTATGTAATAATATGTAATAGATAGGGTAAGTTGTACACACGTTGTGTTGTTGTGAGACCTCCTACCCACGCAACACTTGTATAGTTGCGAGAGGAATCTAATATGTTGAGAGGTCTCTCAATGTTTGGTTGTAATGGTATAAATACCCCCTACCTCATGAGTAATGAGGTGTGTGTCTATCTTAATGTCTTGCGAGACTTTCCTTATGTTCTCTCGTTTCTCTCTCTAGGGTAGAAGTGATCACACCCGCTTTCTCTCTCTAGTTTAGTATTAGACGTGTTATTATGGTGACAACAGGAAGTTTGAAATTCATAAACGAAATCACTTTTGGGTTTTACTCTTTTGTTGATGTTCCTTTCAAAAGATTCATGTTAAAAATACTATCCAAGCTATTGGGTGTCTTGGAAGAGTTTTAGTTTTAAACAAGAAAATGAAAACTAGATGGTTTCTTGATTTAAACAAGACATTAGAATCCGTGTTTAAACATTGTAAATGCTTGGACTAAATGTATGAAAATATGAAAGAGAAAATATGAAAAAGGGTAAGTAAAATTGGTTGCAAATGGTTGGCATTTATAGAAAAATCTGCGTGTTTTTCACTGAGCCAAGGATGCACGGAACCTTTACGCACGGATCCCTCTGCCATTTCAGATCCGTGTGCATGCTGAGAAAAAGTATGCCATTTGTTTATTTATGCAAACTAAGTATACAACCAAATCTAATTAAGATCATCCAAATCCTACCAAGATACATGTAATATTTTGGAAGTTTTACACAAGATACTTCTAGTGTGCAATCAAATCTTACCAAGATACATATAATCTTTTGGAATATTAACTTAAGATATTTCTAGAAGGATGATCAAGTTTAACACTAAAATGGTAAGATTTGCTAGATTTGTTTTGATCTTCAAAGATTGTTTCAAAAAATGTAAGATCTCATGTAATTAACCAAGAGATTAATTTTGTCATATTATCAAAGATTGTTAAGTATTTGTTTATTGTAGGATCATATTAGATTCACTTCCAAAAATAAAAGTTATCATCTAGAAGCTTATATTTATTAAAACATTTTTACTTGCATTTAAATGATTTGTATAAAATAAAGTGTAAGAAAACTTAAATGTAAGTTAAAAAAAAAAAAAAAAAAAAAAAAAAAAAACATCATTTAATGATGCAAATGTTTAGTGAAATATGCATGAGAAAATGCTCTTTGATCATCAACCAAGTTTTAGTAATCCATTATTCATACCTTAAGTGATTTACGTTAATGAAAACTTACGTCTAAAACTTGTTTACGTAAAACGTATTTTAAGCATTCTCAATGCTTGATTAAATGGTTTGATCAAAATGCAACATGAAAAACATATTCTAACCTGTGTTGAAGTATGAGAGGATTCAAGACGTCGAGAAGTGTTGATGAATATATACTTTGATGATTTGCGGTTACGAGTAAATAGCGCATCTTACGTTATTTATTACAAGTTACATGTTTATTATCATTAAAACATAAGAGATCGTTTAGTTTAAATATAGTAATATTTCAAAAATACTTATCTTTTAACAAGTTCTAAGTACTGCAAAAGCATAAACAGTAAATATAAGCAAATACAATACAAGCACCATTTTTTTTCTTTGGCAAAAGATAAGAGGGTGTTTCTTTTAATTTATACATAGTATGATTTAAACTTATACTAATTTTATATCATGAGGTTTTGACATCATTCTTACATAATGTGGTTTGACAAAAATCTCATGAATTAGTTTTTTAAATGTATTTTCATTAGTATAATTTTTATCAAATATTTATATAACACAAACAATAATATTTAAATTTAAAGTTGGAAAAAAAAAATTAAAGTTCAAAACTGAACATTTAATATGTAACATTAGTAATAGATTTCATAAGCTTATTTTAAAATTCAAGATTGGACATTTAATATGAAACTGTACATCTAATATATATAAAGATTCACTTTTCCTACATTTAATGTGGAAGAGTAAATGTGCATAAAAAGTTGTATGGTACAACATGCTTAGGCTTGAAATTTAATCCCAAACAATATATATCGAAGTAGTATTTTAGCAATTAAATTAACAAAGTAGTAAATGGTCTATGTAGAATATGAAATGGCTTAATCATTTACACCTCAATTTACACCTCAAAGAATATGAACCAAAAGAACCATTAATGTTAACATTAAACCCTCATTATATGAACTTCAATGATGTATAAAATACATCTCCATAACTTTTCTCACCCATACATACGGTTTGCAATACAATCCTTGCATACAGGTAATCCCAGGCAATGGCTGCAAACGATGGAAGCGGACAGTCCCACATGTTCCTTGATGAGTTGAAAATGGAGTCCACCGGCACCATTGTAGTTATGATATGCATGATGTGGGATGTTAACGCTACAATTGGCCGTTACTTGAGCACCGATTTCATTGTATCTGATTCAATGGTATATATGTAAATATATGATTTAAAAATGAATACAGATTACCTCGATTGTATCTGTTTAGTTATATGTCATTGGAAAAGGTGTATAAAGTTTGTAGAGTTTAGAAGAAACTACTGAAATTGTAGCACATCTTTTTAATAGACCAGTGGGTTTATTAGGTATATGTCATTTGGAAAGTCTTTGCTGATTTCAGATGGGTTTATTAGGTATCCTTTTCAGTTGGTTGATATCGAGAAGATAGAACCTACGGAAAACAAATATCTTATTGGTGAGTTTATATTGTTTTTGTATATCTATTAATTTCCCACGGTAAATGGTATGAAGCATTGATATTCAAATCATTATCTTCCAGATGTAGCCGGATATGTGACCAATGTTGGCAGGATGAACCACACTAAAGCTGGCTCCAAAAATCTTGATTTCTACCTAGCAAACAAGAGGTTAGCAACATTGTATATGGTCATTATTATGTCGACCAAAAATGTCACACCCCCAAATTTCGTGACTTGCAGCGGAATGAAACATTCAGGGGCGCGACTGGTCTTAGCACCAAAGTTGCAGTTATATTGAACGACCTAAAGTGTCGTTTAGAAAATACATCGTTTGATTATTTAAAAACATTCAGAGTTACAAAGCTAGGTCCCAAAAGGTGAAACAAGTTTTCATAAAACAAGTTCATACAATTCAAACGATGGATAAGTGCATAAAATATAAAGTGAGACGCGTCGACTCCATGATGTGTCCATATGCAAGCCAACATGCGATACCTTAATTTCCTGAAAATACATTGCTAAAAATGGTCAACAAAAATGTTGGTGAGATCATAGGTTTATGTAAATAAAATGTTGTACGGATACCACAAGTATAAAGTGTATGACAAAACCATGCCACATAAAAATGATACATTAGCTCTAAGCTCATGACCCCGAAGCTAGACTGAATGAAATGCCCCAACCGAGTGTTTGCCAATCACTCTAATATGACAGAAATGAAATGCGTTCGTTTGACCAGTTGGTGCTACCAACCCGAACGGAGGAGTCACCCTCAATAGATCTATTCACTCACTCTCGCTTGCTAACAATTAACGGTTCATGATAATAAAAGGGGACTTTAATCTGGGCAATGATGTAACTTAAGCAATGTAATGAGTTTGTATACTTTGGTTCGCATATGAAAATGGTGCAATTTATTCTCCCCCGAGAGTTTATAAATCAATAAACAATTTAAAACGGGGCTATGAAAACTCACCTGATATGATATAGCAACAATGACAATGATGGATATGATGAAATAAAGCTCGGTCTCTAACCGCGACCTATTATGAATGATGTGATCCAATGTAAGTAATGATACAATGCAACACATGCAAATACGTATGTTAACGATACCACTTGTTAGTTTTGAAAATAACGTTTATCGACGAAAAATACACTTTTGACGTCTCGTTAAGTTATAAACTACTTTTCGTGTAATTATGTTGAAACGGTACTCCAAGATCCTCGTTTGGTGTTCTATCGGAAAAATGTAGCGTTTTCATCGCAATTTAATATTTTCCTTAACTTGTGAAAATATGTTCAAATTGGCTTCGTGAAACTAGTCGTGAAATATTGCACGTTAAGTGTTAGTTGATCAAACTCGACGTTTTGAAAACCTTGTAACAATGTATTAATGTCGTTTCATTTAACTTTTGATTGTACACGCCTCGATCAATTAGAAAATCGGCTATCAATGTTATGTCTCGCAAAAACACTAGTTTTTATACTTAAAACACTTTCTATTAGTGGGCTGTCAAAATGAACATGGTACGTCGGGCTTCAAACGTGAATAACTCGGCCATTATAAGCTCGTTTTCTACGTTCTTTGCATCCACGGCTTCGTATAAACATGAACTAACATAATATCAGTAGGTTGGGTCGTCTAGATCACGTCTAACGCCTCGTTTTGTTCTTTGCATCTCGGCGATCAGCAACTAAATTTTCAGAAAATTAGTTTTCGTCGTCTAACTTTGAAAAATCATATCTCCTTCGTTATAAGTCGGTTTTTAGTGATTCTTGCAGCCACGGTTTCGTTTTTGAAAGAACTTTCTGAATATGAAGGCCAAAATAGTTCAAAAGTTTCTGAGTTTTCCAGTTTACACGATTTTGGTCAGAACCTTATTTATACTTGTTAAAACTCATTTTCTTAGTTCTAAACTTGATCATACTACTTCAAATCAACTCCACAAGAACGCAAATCCTACCATACACCTCTTAGGGTGTCATGGGGTCCTAAACATCACCAACCTTGGTGGATTTCATGAGATCATTAGTGAAACTTATAGATCTAGTGTTAAAGATAGTTTATGTGCAAAAGTGGTATCTAAAACATAAGTAACTTGCATGAATAACTAATATAACTTGAAAATACATAAACATATGAATCAAATGAAAGTATAAGATGATCAAAATGTGTTCTTGAAACTTACTTGATGATTTGAGTTGATTTGGATGAAAATGTGCAAGAAACTTTGAGGTTTAACCACAAAACCTTAACCAGGAAGGTAAATGGAGCTTGATCATGATTTTAACTTGGAAAATTTATGGATTTATGGTGGTGTTCTTGGTTTGGCCGAATGGGGAAGAAGAAAAAGAAGAGAGAAATTGCTTGGTTAGCTAATATGATCTTGTGTTATGTGGTGTTGTTAGTGGAAGGGAAATTAAATCAAGGTAATTCATTAATGAATTTTTGGAAGCATTAGCCTAAATGGGGGGTTAGGGGGCGGCACATGTGGGCAAAATGGAAGGGATTTGATGTTTAAGCAAGGCTTTGTCCCCCATTTAAATGAGTATTGATAGTTTAGTGTATACATTGAGTGTTATCGGGTACCGAGTTAACTAGAAATGAATCATGACGAGGTGAAATGAAATACGACGAAGTTGTAAAAATTGTAAAATCATATTCCTTGCAAGAATCGGGTGTTAGAATGATTATCGGATTGAAATTTCGTAAACCGGCGGAGTTATAAGCGTCAAACGAAAAATATAGCGATGGGTTTAAAAACACCGGGTAAAGTAATAATATAATCTCTATATCATTAAAATTAGCTTGAAAATGTATTAGGATCATTGTCGGGAGTATTGGGTATAATGTTAGTAGAAATGACTGAGTGGTAACGTTAATTAAACAATTAAGCATACGTTAATGAAAATCACACAAACCCATGCATGAACTGATATGATAATGATGTCACTGATGATATGCGGACTACCCTAGTCTGTATGATGTGTCTTTACTGATGATGCATGAATACGCAGCTAAACCTAACTGGTTACGCGCATTTGAATACCCGTAAACCAAGTTTACGACATGATGAATGATGCCCATGAATAGTGATTTCCCTCCGGGAATGAATAGTGTCACATGAATAGTAAAATTTTTGACGACTTCTCAAATTCTCAAACTGACTTCAAAAACGATGAATAGTGAAATGATGAATAGTGATCGGTGAATAGTGATTGATGAATAGTAACTCATGAATAGTAAATTGTCGGGGTTTGGAAAATGACCTGAAATTACGAGTTGTGATAACCTCTAAAACTGCAAGACATTACAACAGTATGCCTCTGTGAATATTAAAACTTACTTGTACAAATCACTTTTGACCTGTGAATCTGACTTTGGGCATTCCATTCCAGATAAACTGTATCTATCTAGCAGTTCGTCCACTATTATTATGGATAACATTGATATACCTGCAATAAAGGAGTTGCGGTCAGATTCAAGGTATGCATTCATAATGAAAACTGTGTATAATTGTTTACTTGCCAATTGTATGGCTGTTAGTGGTGTGGGGAAGTCAAATGTGGGTGCCCATTTTGTGGACTCTGAACCTAAAGTTGGGACACTTGAGAACTTGCTGGTGTGGGCGCGCAACCGAAAGAATGAGGTAAATATTTTGCGCATAATCCCATTTCTATATTATCATCGAATGTCGCGTTGTTCACAAGTTTTACCCTGATCACAGACTGCAACCTTTCACATAAAGGCGAAAATTGATAATGTTAGGACTAAAAAAGGGTGGAGTTTCCCGGCATGTGGTGGGGAGAAATGCAAGAAAGCTGCAACCCTAAAGGAAGGGGGCTTTTGGTGCGATAGCTGTGACAAATCGATTGCATATCCTATTATGAGGTAATGTTATAGTTTGTACCTATGCATTGTGTAACACCCCCAAAATATCGCAGCGGAACAATAGTGTCAATAGGGTGCTACTTCTCAATATAAAGCACATGGTATAGAAAATGACCTATAAATGAGACATTTTGAAAAGTTACCATTCAAATTATTTAAATCAAAGTCATTGCATGAGGTCCCAAAGTATAATAATACATAAGAGTTTTCAAAATAGATTGAATGGTAAAGGATAAAAGCATAGACTCCAAAGCATGCAAAAGACTCTATGATCCATGCATCCGCTATCGCCTTACTAACCTGAGAATAACATGCTAAAAAGTGTCAACACAAAGGTTGGTGAGTTCATAGAGTTTAGTTTAAAATGTTAAGTATTTGAATAAAGATTTCACAGCAAAGGCCTTGTAAATCCACTCAGTCCCAAGTCCCGCCCATACAAGACTTGCAACCTGTGTGTTTACAATCCACTGCTAAAATAGTATGTCTATCATGTGTCATCCATATAAATGGCCTTCCAACGTCGCCATGTTGGGATGTATGTCTACACCCAATGTTAATAGTCTTCTGACATAGTCATGTCAGGATGTATGTCTGAATCGAGTCTAGTCAATATAAGTCAAAAATAGGGTGATCAAATCTGTATACAAGTATTTATGTAAATATAAATAGTGCAAGTAAATCAAGCGAGTAAAGTATTTTTAAGCATGTATCTTCCTCAAGTACTATAACTAGAACAAATGTATATAGAAATACGTATCAATGTCATAAGAGTTTTGAGTATTTTCAAAAGTAAATAAATATAGTTTGAGCATGTATCTCCCCCAAAGAGTAAATAAAAAAAAAAAAAAAAAAAAAAAAAAACGTATAAAAGTAGGGGCTATGACTCACCTGAGCAGTCTGGATGGAAAACAAATTAAATATAGTTGATAAACGTCTCCGGCACGCAACAAACTCCAAAGGAAAGAGTTAGAACGTTTTGTATGATCGAAGAAGGTCTCGATGGGATTCGTACAAAGGAAATGTTGCTTCGGTTTTTATTGAATATTTCTTGGTAGAATGGAAATGAAAATGAATGGTATTTTACGAGTACACATATATATAGGAAGTGAGAGTGAAAGGCATGCATCAAGGGCGGATCTATGTTGGGGCCCGGGGGGCCCGCCCCCCCCCCCCATTTTTTTCGCTCAGTAGTGCTAATTTATCCGTATTTCGTCCGAAAAATTTATATTTATTAAGTCGGCCCCCCGATTATTTTTCTTAAAAACTTTTTATATTTTATTAAGTTTAAGAGTCTAATAAAATTTACCTTTTTAATTTTTATAGCCCACAATCCACTTAACCCACTTAAATTATTTAATCCATTTGACTCTACCTACTTTTGTTTCCCTCCTTTTGTTCTAGCTGTAAAGAAAAAAAAAAAGAAAGAAAAGAACTAAATTATTTAATCCATTTGGCCCTACCTCTTTTTGTTTACCTCCTTTTGTTCCATACCACCACTAGCAGTCCACCACGACCACTCGACCTGTCACCACCATCTTTGTTTAATTTTGTTTTTGCAATTAATTTTGTTTTTTTCCTAATTTAATTTATTGCTAAGTTAATTGTGTTTTGCCCCAATTTAGATTATTGCTAAGTTAATTATTTTTTGCCTAATTTAGTTTATTGCTAAGTTAATTATTTTTGCCCTAATTCAGTTTATTCCCTGCTAAGAGAAATTGCTGAAAAGATTGATTCCATGTCGATAATCGATGCTTTCAAAGATCTTAGAGATCGTAAGGCTGATCTGTAACTTTGCTACCCGGTACACACATTTTCTATCAGTATTTTCATATCTATTTTAGTTTTTGTTTGTTAGAAACTATTTACTTTTTATGTTTAAGAACGATAATTTGAATAATTGAAGAAAACTTAGATTTTTAGTGTTATTTTTGTTTGACCCGATCCGAATTAGAAGACCCTAATATACTAACCGAAATATAACGATAGGATAAAAAAATTTCTGGCCCCCTCCACAATTTCCTTCAAGATCCGCCACTGGCATGCATGGTACAACAGCTAGACACGTTATACATTATTGAGTTGTTGTGTTTTATGGTTTAAAATCCTATACGTACATAAATAGTCACTTTTGCATGTCATACATGATCATGCATGGATATAAATCTTATGGCAATTTATTCATTCACGTACACATGTGATGTCTTATGAATAGATTGCATGAGATTTGACCATGTGGAAGATTTATACACACATATCTATATAGCAGGTGATGTTAATTTATGTCACACGTACATATTGACCATTTGGAGAAATTATAGTATAAGTATGGTATAAATGGTAAGTACTATGTGGCATTAATGAGAACACATATTAATAGTTTAAGATATAGTTTAGATTCTGGTAATTACTAACGTTAAGTCCTTAAGTCACGAAACTTAAAATCAGGTAACGTAAAAATATAACGTTTATAAAAATGTCAAAATTTATTAATATACTCTAACTAATTATATTAGACGTGTGATAAGTTTAATGGAGAGCGTATACGTTAAAAAAATCTAATAGGTTTAAGTACTCGTACTACGTAAAGAGTATAATGTAAAATAAAAATAACAAAGTGGCAATAGTTCATATAAAATATATAGACTCATTCTAATCTTGTGTTGGTCGTGAGTAAAAGTCATATGATTACACTTTTGTGATCGTTACTAAAAGTAATATTTTTTTTTAATAAAAACGTAATAATAATTTGTCATTAAATAGTTACAAATAGACCTGAAATATACGAGGTACACTCCTTGTTTGGTTACTTGGTCGCGAGATGAGATAAATATATTTTTAAAATCAATGCATTAAAGATTTGTAAAATAAGCTTTAAATATTGTACTTTAGAGTTGTAAAATTAAATAAAACAAGTTAAGGTTTTGTGCTTTAAAGACTTGTACATTTGCCTTAAAATGTTGTACTTTAACGTTGATGATTTAAATATATAGAATCATACATATAATAAATTTGGGTGTCGTAAAAACTCAAAATAATAGTAAACGTTTTTGTTTGAACTTTTAATACTATATATATAAGGAAAGTTTATTGGTATTAAATGCAAAACACGTTGGTGTCGCGTGAGCATGTTTATTGAAATGTAAGTTACGTCACATTAGTTAGTTGTTGTTTAATCTTAAAAAAAATTTAGACGTAGAAAATGGATAAGTATTAAATTAATATAGTGGAAATTTACCGGTGGTTACACATTGTTATTTGTGATGCAACATATATAACCACTAACGTACCAGTCAAACGTATGGTTGACAGGTATAGGCTTGAGCTTGGTGTGACCGATGACACTGCTCAAACTGTCTTTGTGCATTTTGATGAACCAGCGACTGAATTGGTCAAGTGCTCAGCATCATCTCTCATGCAATTAGAGGATGAGGTAAATAGATCATGTATGTAGTATTTCACATATCAGTCTTTATCTAACCTTCCTGTACAGTCTTCAGATGAACATGCAATCTTGCCACCCCCCATAGCCAACATCATTGGCACATCCCATGTATTTGAAATCAAGTCACACACATACTATGAGTACGGAAACTTTGAGAGCTTCACGTGTTGGAAGTTGAACCCAATTGAGTTGGCTGTGGAGAGTGCGTGTTTCGGCTCTGTTGAAATCCAACTTGACACCTCAGGTTCATCTTTAAAGATATTGCAACCAGACCCATCTGTCGCAACCCCTTCCAAGCCTGCTGAGGATAAAAGAAAAAAAATGTTTGCTTACAATAATATCTGAAAATTATAAACTATAGATATACTTATGTCCCTTTGTCATACAACTTAATCATATAATGTATTTTGACGTTATTTTTCAGATATGACCTAGGAGATTCTGATACGGAAGTGGTACCGGTTAATCAGCATGAGGGGCAAGATGATTATGTGACCAAGGCAGCTGATAAGAGGAAAAAGATAGAAGACCATGATGCGGAAGTGGTGCCAATTACTGAACCTAACGGGCAAGATGATGATGTCATCAAGACAGTTGATAAGAAGAAAAAAAAGCATGAGGTCATGGTGCAAGCAAACAATCGCTTTATAAAACATACATTTGTGGAGATAATAATATATTAGTTTCTGATATCTGTTTGGATCAGTTAGACATTGCGTGATATTATATTTTACTACTTGAATGGAATAGTGATTTTATCTTTTTATATGATGTTTGGTTTCATAGAAATTGAATGGGATATATACAATATGTATGTTTAATTTTTTCTAACGAAAGACAAACTCATAAACGTGATTAAAACCACCAACATTATTACAATTGGCCTGTAATACTCAGTAGTTTATAAACTGCCCGTTTTATCCATCAATACATCCAGACAATCAAAACAGTTCTTGATATAAAGTAATCTAAAAATACAAAAATACATATGATTGATAATGTGCTTAATAGACCATTTCATGATTTACGTCACATGGAATTTTGTTAAAATTGCAAGCCATTTACATAAATGATTAGTAGTATAGATCCTCCCAGGGTTGATATAAACAATGCCAAAATGATGAGTCAATTGAAGTCACACATAATAAAAAAGGTTTAGAAGTGGACCATATATCAACAATGACAAAATGATCAATCGGTATATAAATGGAACATAATGTGTTTGTTAAAGCATTATATATTTTGCATTTGTGTTTGATTATTTTCAGTTTATAAGTTATTATGCCTGCCTATAATAAAAAAGGTATAGAAATGGAGCATATATCAACAATGGCAAAATGATAAATGGGTATATAAATGGAACATAATGTGTTTGTTAAAGCATTGTATATTTTGCATTTGTGTTTGATTATTTTCAGTTTGTAAGTTATTATGCCTGCCTTTTCAATGGTAATTACATTTATTGCATAAGTTAATCAATGGAATACAAAGAGAATACCTGATTGTCATTTTAATATAGATCTTGATCAGCTTCCAACCTGTAAAACAGTAAGCGTTATTCAGCTGATGACATAAAAAATGAACAATGGTACATTTCAGATCACATACCTTTCATGCGTTCGATTATGGATATTTTTCAGAACATATATGTTTGTATGTTAGATTTAAACTGATAACAAATGCAGGTACACAATCTTTCTCAGACATGCTTAACAACTCTATGGTCATTAATTCAAAAACAATTATTGGTGAAGATGGGACAGTACAAAGCTATTGCGGTTTACAAATGATAAACACCGTTATATCAGCTCGAGGTAAATACTTCTAACAAAAAAAAATAACAATGATACACTTGAAATGACAAACCTTCAATACAATTGAAATATTGTCATGTTTAAAACATATGTGTTTATATGTTATAGTTTAAACTGATAAAAGGTGCAGGCACACAGTCTCTCTCAGACATGCTTCAAAACTCAGTGGTAATTAATTCAAATACAATCATTTGTGAAAATGGGGTGGTCCAAAGCTTCTGTGGTTTAAAACTGAAGAACATCATTACATCAGATCCAGGTAAATATCTAAATATGCCACAACCGAATACATCCTTTAAATGATATATATTAGTATGTTACAGGTTCAAATGAAAACAACGTAGCTACTCAAACTCTATCAATGATGCCTCACGATTCTATGGGTATTCGTTCAAAAACAGTCATTGGTGAAGATGGGACAGTGCAAAGCTATTGTGGGTTAAAACTAAAAAACATAGTTACATCAGAACAGGGTAAATACTCACGCGTATCAGTTAGTTATAATGTAGATTTTCTGCAATATGATATGTATAAATATATATCCAACATACAAATAGCTAAAATGCTTATTACAATGCTTATTATTTGGCAACAATGCTTATTACAGAACCACCCAACATCTGAAGAGCTAAGAAAAATCCAAAAGGAGCAGCATGTACATCGGCAGGTGATTACCCTCTTATAAACCATCTAATATGAATTAGTAATCACAACAAACATGTATAATGGCCCCATATTGTTTTTTTTGGCAAGGTGTTCCTATGGTTTACCATAACCTTGGGCCTCCATCGTATGAATGTCGAAATTGCAATGCACTCATGTGGTATGAGGAGAGAAGTAACAAGCCCAACAGGGCTGCAAACCCAAAGTTCTCCCTTTGCTGCCAAGAGGGTAAGATCTTGCTTCAAAAATTCAATCAAACACCTCAACCACTAACCGCTTTGCTAGATTATAAGAATAATGCTTCTTCGAGATTCAGAGATCAAATTAGGGTCTATAATAGCATGTTTTGCTTCACATCTTTTGGAGCTAGAATAGACCATTCCATAAACACAGGAAGGGGACTATACACGTTTAGAATAAATGGCCAAAACTATCATCGAATTGGTTCACTACTTCCTACACCAGGTATTCAGCCAAAGTATGCGCAACTTTACTTTTTTGACACTGAAAATGAGGTGAAAAACTGGATGTTGGCCTTCATCGATAAGGAAGATAGTGAAGGAGTAGATCAAAACATAGTGGGAAACCTGATGCAAATGTTCGACCAGACAAGTGTTGTTGCTTTGGCATTTCGGATGGCAAGAGATTGGTGCCGATCACATAATTCAGCCAAATTTGAGCTGCGTCTCTTAAGTGACAGGCAAACTTCCCGGCAATACAACAATCCCACCGTGACAGAGATTGTAGCCCTTATCACTAATGATTTTGGTGATGGTCTTCCGACAAGAGACATTATTGTGAGCGACAAGGCAACAGGACCAAAACGTATCTTGGAATTACATCCACAATACATGGCGCTCCAATATCCATTATTATTCCCGTATGGAGAAGATGGTTTCCATGAAAAGATACCTTATAACAGCAACACAGGTAGTCGAAAAACCATAAGGGGTGTTGTAACAATGAAAGAATACTATGCTTACATAATACAACAGCGAAATAACCAAGGGACTACTTTACTAAGAGGTGGCCGATTATTTCAGCAATATTTGGTTGATACATACACGGCTGTTGAAGAACAGAGGCTTAAATGGACGAGAAACAATCAAGATACACTACGTGTAGATCTTTACCATAACCTATGTGATGCTGTAACAAGAGGTGATATGAGTGCAGCAGGGTTAGGGAAATGAATCGTTCTACCAAAGAGTTTTACAGGGGGGCCAAGATATATGATGCAAAATTACCAAGATGCAATGGCTATATGTCGCACATATGGAAATCCAGACCTCTTCATCACGTTCACATCCAATCCAAAATGGCCCGAGATTGATGAAATGCTGATTCATATACTAGGTCAAAAAAGTCACGATCGTCCAGAAATTGGAACACGAGTGTTCAAAATGAAACTCAATCAGATGTTAGAAGATCTTACGAAGAACCATATTTTTGGTAAATCTCGCGCAGGTATTACATCTCAAGCCATAATATCAGTCTGCCTACACTTTTATACAAAATTTAAAATCATATGACCCTTCGCTCTCATATAATTGCAGTTGTATATGTTATAGAATTTCAAAAATGTGGCCTTCCGCACGCTCATATCCTTCTGTGGCTAGAAGAAGATTGCAAATGCAAAACACCCGCTCAAATAGATGACATCATTTCAGCAGAAATCCCATTTCCAACGCATGATCCAGATGGGTATAAAGTGGTGACTGAATATATGTTACATGGTCCTTGCGGACAGGATGCTAAACACGCACCATGTAATGTTGAGGGAAAATGTTCGAAGCATTTTCCCAAACCATTTGTGGGTGAGAAGATTATTGATGAAGATGGATATGCTATATATCGTCGGAGGGAAAATAAATCGTCTGCTAAAAAGGGTAAATTCAAATATGATAACAGATATGTAGTACCTCACAATCGTTACCTTCTTTTGAAATACCAGGCCCACATTAATGTTGAATGGTGCAACAGATCGAAGGCTATTAAGTACTTATTTAAGTACTTAAATAAAGGTCCGGATAGAGCTACAGTTGTTATACAGGAGAACGTTAGAATTGATGGTGATGTCACGAATGTTAAGATTCTGGAGGTTGATAAAATACAAAATTAACTAAATTGTCGATTCTTAGCTCCATGTGAGTCAGTATGGCGTTTGTTTTCTTTTGACATCCATTACTCATATCCATCAATCATGAAACTTACATACCACCTGCCTAATCAGCATGCAATAACACTACGCGATTCAGAGAGTTTGCTAGTATTACTCCAAAGGGAAGGAATCGACGTAACCATGTTCACTGATTGGTTTGTGTTAAACAAACGTGATCCGGGAGCTAAAGAATTCACTTATGCTGAAATACCTAAGCACTATGTATGGTATGAGAAAGACAAACTTTGGAAAAAAAGGAAACAAAAAAAAAAAAGCATCGGACGAATCGTTTATGCACACCCATCTTCAGGGGAACGATATTATCTTAGAATGCTTTTGAATGTTGTGAAAGGTCCCGAATCTTTTTTACAGCTCATGACTGTAAACGACAAACTTTGTGCAACATTCAAGGAAGCTTGTTTTGCATATGGTCTCCTAAACGACGACAGTGAATGGACTCATGCTATAAACGAAGCTGGTGTTTGGGCATTCGGCCCACAACTCTGTGACACATTCGTCACAATTCTATTGTTCTGTGATGTCAGCAGACCTTTAAAGCTATGGGAGGCCTACTGGGAAACCTTATCGGAAGATATCCTGCACAAAAAAAGAAGACTTTTCAAACATCCTAACTTACATCTTACAGATGACCAACTCCGTAACTATTGTCTTCTAGAAATCCAGGATATACTAAATAGGCATGGAAGATCTTTAGCAGACTCTAAAGATCTTCCACGCCCTGACCCAAGGTTACTCAACAGCATGGACAACCGTCTGATTAGAGAGGCCCTGGATTTTGATATGAAGAAGAGTGCGATAGAACATCAGCAATTACATTCTTTGTTAAATCCAGAACAACGCTTAATTTATAAAGATGTTATTGACTCTGTCCATAATAAAAAAAGGTAAATTTTACTTTGTTTATGGACCAGGAGGAACTGGGAAGACATTTCTATACAAAACTATTATTTCAAGGTTAAGATCTGAACGGATGATTGTTCTTGCCGTCGCATCCTCAGGTATAAAATAATGCTAAAACAAAACATCCCATGATTTATAAAAAGGCAACATATGTAATAACTAACAAATGTTCTTAATATGAGTAGAAATTGCTTCATTGCTCTTACCAGGGGGAAGGACAGCGCATAGTAGATTTGTGATACCACTCGAATTGGTCGAGAATAACACATGCGGCATTAAACAAAACACGCATATGGCGGAACTCATGCAACAAGTCAAGTTGATTATTTGGGATGAAGCTCCAATGACTCAAAAATATGCTTTCGAGGCATTGGACAAAACACTAAAAGATATACTCGGGTACCATGATCCGGATAAAAGGAATCGAATATTTGGAGGAATAACAGTGTTGCTTGGAGGTGACTTTAGACAAGTTCTCCCAGTGATCCCAAAAGGAAAAAGAGCAGACATTGTTCAAGCGTGCATAAACCGGTCTGAGTTGTGGAAATATTGCAAGGTATTCACCCTTACGCGCAGCATGCGTGTCAATGAATACAATGAAAATGGGGATATTGATACACGTAAGCAACATTTTAACAGATGGGTTTTGGCAATTGGTGACGGGAGGTTGCCAGCAAAAATAAAGGAAGTGGAGGATGAGCTAACTTGGATCAACATTCCTGATAATTTCGTAATCAAGAACTGGGATTCACCTATTGAAAAGATTGTTGAGGAGACTTATCCTCATTTTACCACACGCCAAACTGATAATGAATATCTAAAGGAAAGGGCAATCCTAACTCCCCGGAATGATGATGCCGATATCATCAATGAATATATGTTTGAAAAGTTGGCAGGGCAATCTGTTACATACAATAGCGCGGATGAGATATGCAAGGCATTAACCGACACTCTAGACCAGCAAGACCTGTACCCGGTTGAATTTTTAAATTCATTAAATTTTACCGGGATACCACCACATGCTCTACACTTAAAAAAGGAACTGCCCGTAATGTTATTGCGAAATGTGAATCCAAGTAAAGGATTATGCAATGGCACCAGGTTACTGATCACTGATTTAGGCCAGTTTGTTATTCACGTATGGTTCTTACATGATCACATGTAGGGGATGACGTTGTAATACACAGGATCATACTCACATCTACATAGTCAAAATGGCTATTCATGCTAAAACGGCGACAATTCCCTGTAAGACCATGTTACGCAATGACGATAAACAAAAGTCAAGGACAGTCGCTTAAGTATGTTGGACTCTATCTGCCAAATCCCGTGTTCAGCCATGGACAACTATATGTTGCGGTCTCCAGGGTCACAAGCCCTGATGGTCTAAAAATACTCATGGTTGAACACACCGATCCGGAACTCAAGCACTGCACACGCAAGATAGTTTACAAGGAAACTTTCAACAGCCTAGCTTAATACAAATATATAATGTTTTCATAGTGATCTATCACTGCTTATATTAAATTTGAATAATACATCAATCTTATTAAAGACTCACATGTGTTTATCAGTTATGCGGATTTGTTGAAAATCGATGTAATCATTATCAACATAATTTTATTTGCATCTTCTGCTAAGCTTTGCTATTCAAACGTATAATAAAAAACATGTTGTCTACACATAGTGACTAATAGAAGCAAATAATCCCTGCAAACGCCAAAACATAATCAAACAACCAACTTTAAGCGATATAACGCATCTTGAATCGCACGCATAAAGATAATGACTCTAAAACCCATATTCCAGATACAACACCAAATAAACATATGATTCAAACAACAATACCTGAATGATTTAATCAACCCTCAAATCCATATTCAACTTATTCATCGAACATCCAGATCCTTTAAGATATTTTCCAATCTCATTGATTATTGATAAATTACATTTATGTCGATTGTAACTGAAAGCCCTAAAATCCTTATAGCGGATCTATTTTTTCTGTCTGAATTTTGTGTGTGTGTGTGAGAGAGACAAAAGTAAACTATAAAAAGTCAACACACGAGTCTAAATAAATTACCATATTAAATTAAATAATATATAAAACAAAACAACTTCTAAAAAGAAAAAAAAAACAAATAATAAAATATAAATTATAAATAATACATATAAATAATAAATGTGATTTCAACGCATGAACCTCTTTCATTGTTTATATATGAAGCAATTTGTATATTTATTGATGTAAAGATTTCAATAATTTTGGAACGAAATGTGATGAGTTACCATAACTTTGTTTCGGCATGCTACACGTATGTGAACATTTTACAGTACCAGGTCATCAACGTAGCATGAAGAAGAAAGGTAGCATGGTTATGTTTTTCCGGAGTAATATAAGAGGAATCCATCTCTTACTCATAGATGAATACTGTAATGAGCATTTGATGCCAATTCAATTGCCACAAGGAAAGAAATTGGAACCCAATATCTTTAGTGTGTATCTCTTTTCAACCATGTGACCTTACTGTTACAAATGGTCCAACAACAATAAAATATTCATAGTCCTAAATCCTAATGTACCTACAGATAACATTTATTTTAGTGGGCTGATTCTGCTTTGTATGCTTGGAGACAAAAGAACATCAAGCATGTTAGGACTCAGGAATATGTAAAAAAAATAAAATAAACATGTTTTGTACTTCTACAATGGTGTGAATCTGTTAGGCTTTTCAAAGCATAGATTTGATTGGGCAAGCACATCATTGCGCATTGAACATAAAGACACAATTGGTGCAACGCACGGGTTTTCCACGACTCGTTTATCAAATATTATAGTTTTGTATTGATTTTCAAGTTTATAAGCTTATTTTAATATTTAAGCATAATAAAGCCAAAGTATCATAAGCCAATAAAAAAGACGCCCCTAAAGTAGAGGGTCTATTGAGGTGAGGTCTTAGAAAAGGAAGATCAAAAGACTTTGAGGGGACTCGAACTGTGTCAACAATGGCGAGAATTCCATGGAAGTCGTATGACGATTATGGCGAAAATGTAAAATGGGCAAAACATTATTGTTCGAATCATCAGATATTGTTGGTTGGAGAAGGGGATTTCTCATTTTCTTACAGTCTTGCTATGGCTTTTGGAGATGCTTCTAATATCGTATCCACTTCTCTTGATTCTTATGGTAACCTTTTTTTTCTTACTGTCTTTACCCACTTTTATAAATTTATAATGTTATTCTTAAACCTTTCATTGTTTTCTAGGGTTTCAGTTATCAGATTTTGATGCATTCTATATGTTCATATGATTGTCTTTTCTTTTTTTTCTTTTTTTTTTTTCCCTCTCTGTTTTGGTTTTAGTATCTTTTATTTATGGTAAATGTGTAATTTTAATTTTTGTTTTTGTTTGGGTAACCGTGGTTTTCGACCTTTTGGCTGACTAGCCCATGGGGGTTGTACTCACGTTACGTCAAACAGACTCAAAATCGGGTAAAGTCCTCCCCTTTTCAAGAGGTTGTGTGGCCGGACTCAAACCGGGTAAAAGGGCTCACATTTTAGAAATGGTCTTTCGCCGCTAGCCCACCCATGAGTGGTTCATATCTTTTTGTGATAAACGTGTATTTGGTCACATATGTGATGAATTTGAATCAATTTTGTTGGATGGGATGATTTTGAAAGGTTACTTGTTTATTGTTTTCCAAAAAGTATATTTTTAGGGCTTATGAGTTTTTAATGATGAAAAAACCTTTTTTTGGAATCTTTCGAATGCATAAGGTTAACCAAACACCCCCTTTCTAGTAAACGAAAAAGTGAGTCGAAAGTAGCAGATGAAAGATTGTATATGCTCTAAATGTATACTAGCCATAATAAATGTATGATTGTTATAGTATGAGTAAAACTTTTATAACTATGTTTCGCATTATAATTGATTTTAAAGTAACACACAACCCAATTTATTTCGATATTGTCCAAAGATCAAAATTTTATCATTTCTCACTCAACATGCTGGGGGCATATTTTGAGTCAAAATTTATCATTTTATCATTTTACAGTTTTGAATACTGTTTATAAGATTTGAGGTTAGGAAGTTTGAAATTCATAAACGAATTCCCTTTAGGGTTTAACTCTTTTGTTGATGTTTCTTTAAAAAGATTCATGTTAAAAATACTAGTTAAGCTATTGGTGTCTTGGAAGAGTTTTAGTTTTAAGCAAGAAAATGAAAACCAGCTGGTGTCCTGATTTTGATAAATTATCTATGTTTGCAATTTTTTTGTTAGATGTTGTGATCAAGAAGTACAAGAGAGCAAAAGCAAACTTGGAAATTTTGTATAGGTGCGGAGCACAGTTATTACATGGAGTCGATGCAATGAAAATGAAGCTTCATACTGATCTACAAATGAGAAAGTTTGACCGCATTGTTTACAACTTTCCACATGCTGGTTTTCTTGGGAAAGAAAGCGATAATCGTGTTATTACGTGCGCTAACTATTTCTTATGCTAGCTATTTATCTTCGTATTATTATTGGTTTTCTTGGGAAAGAAAGCGATAATCGTGTTATTACGTTCGCTAACTATTTCTTATGCTAGCTATTTATCTTCGTATTATTATTGGTTTCTATGCTGCAAAACAAAATAAAGTAAATTCATGGTGCCTTTGAACCACCTTTTTTTTTTTCATTTAAAGTCTTCATATCTCATTTTGTGTTGCTTGCAGGATGCATAAAAATCTGGTGTGTGGTTTCTTCAAGAACGCAAGTAGAATGTTGCGTCCAAACGGTGAAGTTCATGTATCCCACAAAACTGCACACCCATTTGACTTATGGAATATTGAAGAACTCGCTTCTCAAAGTTCTTTATCATTGTTTGAACGTGTGAAATTCAAGATTGAAGATTATCCTGGTTACGCCAACAAAAGAGGAGAAGGTGAAAGATCAGACTGCCCATTTCCTTTAGGAGAGTGCTGTACTTTCAAATTCATATTATATTCAGAATCCAACGAATCAATCGGCTCACATCATAGAAGTACTCAAGAACCCCAAACGTGTTCATCAGAAGGAGCATACCCAGATATTGTTATGACTCGTGCTCCTATTGTGAACAACAATCAATGCTATCGGGTTTGTAGGGAGTATTTTGATAATGCACTTTCAACATATGGGCAAGCCAATGACTATATTTTTCATTCTGTTCCGCATATGTCGAGGATCGGGTTTGAAAGATGGAGCGCTGAAAGTAATGTAAATCCCTTGAATCATTACATGAGTCATTTGAAAGAGCTTGAATATATATGTGAACGAAGGATAGCATATTTGCAGAACCGTTCATTGGAAATAGATCGACTGTATGGCTTGTAGGTTTGGGTTCAACACACAAAAAAGGTCAGTGTATCATGTTTCGTTTTCCCTTGGTCTTTTTGCATCATACGGGGTTAACTTTTTGTGTCGAACACTCCAGACGCTGCTGTAATGCAGGATTGGGAAAAAAAAAGCTATGGAAAGTGTGGCTCTTGTCTTTTGTACGTAGTATGTTTTAGTTTGTTTCTATGGGTGGTATTATATCTGTATCACCTCTATATAATACTCCGTAGTATTTACATTTGAGTAGCTCTCAACCGTACCGATGAGCACCCTACTTGTTTGAGGAGAACTTATAGCGGCCATATTCTCGCAGATAATCGGGTTCTTTCGATTTTAACCCAACCACATAAACAAAAAAGCCTTACAAGTCTGATTTCTTTTTAGTAACTGAAGCACAGATAATTCACCATGTTGATGTAACGACAAACCTGCCTCTCATAAAGGAAATTATGTATCCTTTAAAAACTTTGTTCCAATAAATCTTCTTAATTATATGATCATTGCATGTGATAAAATCAAGAGATAGAGATGATGAGACCAAGCTTGTCTTTGAATAGATTACCAAGGTTATTTATATGTGTTGATGGGTAGGATTGGCCCTTTTTAAACGAATACAAAAACGTTTAAATTCTTTTGTTGAAGGACCAAAAGTTAGAATTGAAGTTAATTATAGTATTGATTTCCGTCAACCAAAACACAGGTTTGTTTATGAATTAGTTTCTTCAAAAACTATTAGTTCATGGAGAAATGTTCATTGTTTTGAAACTCGATCGAAGTACTGTAAAAAGAGAATAATGTGACCGAAAATCAGACCAAACTAAAGTTCGTACCAAAAGTAATAACTTTATGGCATAGGTTATTGGTAACCTTTTTGTGATCATTATACCCCAGTTAATTTTTTTATTTTATAATTGCGCTTTTTTAATATAAAACTGCGAAATAAACAGAAAATATAAAGTTTGACAAGTTAAAATTAGTTGAACACAAAAAATGCGGACCAAAAAACGATAAACAATTGTGTTAGCTTATTAAAAATGTGGGTAAAACTGTTTGAAAAAAATGCGGAACATAAAATATAACATTTGACAAATCAAAAGTAGTAAACGATAAAAAATCTGAAACGAAAAATAATAAAAAAACTGTCTTAGTATTCCAATAAAATGAGTATCAAGAGAGGGTAAGGGGTACTAAGAGTACCACCCTAACTTTGTTCGTCTTACTTTTATGGGATAATTTCAAAAATGCCCCGGTTGACAAAGATGTGAGACTATTTAGACGGAATCTTTTGTGTTTGCTTTTCTAGATTAGTTGCCATGGCAACTTGAATTTAGCCAACCATGTGACGCCACTTGTCCAACATGAAGGCCGCATGTTGCCCAAAAAGTACACTAGTTGCCCAAAAGTACACAAGTTGCCCTATCTTGTAATCTGTAAAGTCACACTTGTAACTTGCAGATTTTAGTTGCCCAAAAAGTACTGGTTGCCCTGGTCTAGAAAAGCAAACACAAAAGATTCCGTCTAGATAGTCTCACGCCTTGGGCAACCGGGGCATTTTTAGAATTATCCCTACTTTTATTGTTATTCTTTTTGTTTTTTATTCGTTCTCAAAAATATTGTTTTACTAGAAAATAGAGATGGTAGTAAGAAATTTTTAAGTTTATCATTTTCCTCTAATTATCTATGCTTTAAAATTTCATTTTTGGTAAACAAGGTTTCAAAACTTTTGGTCAAAAAATTCAACTAATTCATGAAATTTGAATTTATCGCAACACATACTTAAATTACGTGAAATCTTCTATTTTTAAAAGGTTGACGTGATCAGTTAATAAAATGCATTTAGCAAAAATTAAACTTGAAACATTTCACATTTTATTGATGCCACAATTTGTCACAAGGTCTTTGGATGGTGTTATTGGTACCCCCTCTACCACTCTTATCAGTATTTTACTCATTTTATTCACATGACGAGATAGTTTTTATGGTTTTCTGTCGAGTATATGTTTTCTTTTACTACATTTAACTTGTTAAACTTTATATATTATGTTTCGTATTTTCCGATTCGCACTTTCACCCACTTTATTAACAAAACAAAACAGTCTTTTATAGTTTTTTGTTGCATATTTTTTTTGAGTTTTATTAATACTTTTGATTTCTCACACTTTATATTTTATTTTTCATATTTCCTGTTTCGTAGTTTTATAATAAAAAATAAATATCAAAGTAAAAAATAATAATGTTAGAGGGATATCATAATCAGGAGTATGAATAACCTCTCTTTAGATTTTTTGCTTACATAAATATGAATTATTAATTAATTGTTAAAGGGTAAACTTTTTTATTGTGACCTTCTAAAAAAATAAAGCTATAGTTGATACAGTATAACGAGTTTTTTATTTGATCAAAGTCTTTTTAAAATTTATTTAACAAAATATGGTACTTTAAAATTTATTTAACAAAAAATAGTACTTTTACCTAACCATGGTTTTAGCATGCATATGCACGTACTATTATATTATCATTTAAATCATCATCTTCATATTATTTGTTTGTGATTTCGTTGCATGTTCCACGTTGATAGTAACTTTTGAACTTCGATATAATAAAGTAAAATTGGTGAGAAAATATTTACATTTCCTAATCACTTGGGAAGCCTGCAGTCCCCTCAAACAACTAGATGAAAGGTTGCGTCAATGCCTTGATATGAACTTCTTTTTTTTTTGAACGGCTGATTTTATTAAAGGCTAGCAAAAAGCTAGAGAAAAAATTACAAAGACTTAGAACAAGCTAAAATAGGATCATTGATCCATTCTAACCACATTGGTTTTACATTCCTATTTCTATTGTGGATCCATAAATGTGAATAGATTTTGACCTCGCCTAGAGTATCTTTCCTTGGAGGTTTAAAGTCAAAACAAACTCGATTGCGATATCCCCATAAAACCCAAATAGTTGTTTGAATAACCACGTCGAAGCATGCCTTGGAATGGGTGGGCATGTTAACCATTTCGGCCCATGAGAGCATATTCGAAAGCAACTTTGGGTAGTCGTTCAAACCCCAACAAGTGGTAACCATTTTCCATAAAGAAGAAGCAACAAAGCATTCAACAAATAAATGTTGAGATGATTCAAGATCGTCATCGCAAATTGGACATCGTGTTGAGTCAAGATCGACGCCCCTAGCATCAAGATTACAACGTGTTGGAAGTCTATCAAGACAAAGTCGCCATGAGTAAAAAACTTTGATGATTCACCCTCCTAGCATAGTTCCTAGCAGGTTTTTGATAGTAAAAACAATTATCCTGTAAATGTTCAAAACTACCACAATGATAACAAGCCTTGTTGATCATCTCAAAGTTACTTCCTAACCTTTGAGATATCATTATATTCCAATTCCTCTGGTTACCTCTAGGCCTATTAGTGTTCTCCCTAGGTTGCTCAGTGTATTCAACAATTTTCCTAGACACCTTATTACCAAAACTAGGTTTGACAAATTTAATATGTTCAACACTAAGTTTAACTGTTACACTTTCAACCTTAGGTTTAGACTTCACCTGTTCCTCATCATCATTAGACACCCAATCTTCAATGATAGGTGCATCAGAATATGTCTTTTCAGCCTTAGGTTTCTCCTCGTTAGACTTACTATTTTCTCCTAAAGATTTAGCATTAGACTCACCTAAACAAGACAATTTAGGTATAGGAGGTACATACTTTCCTGTTATTGAAGGAGGAACTTCATTATAACCTATACCAGTACCTCTCCTCATTAATTGACACTCAATTGTCTTATTTACACTTTCAGATGCAAATTCAAGCTTATTTACCTTAACTTGATGTTTTTCTCTCTCCTGATAGCCGCATCTTTTTCTTTTTGAGCCTTTTCAAACCTTTTAGTAAGTCCTATAATTTCATGCTTTTTAACATAAAGCTTACCGTCAAAAACATTAACTTTCTCTACATACTCTGACTCATTTTGTTTGAAAAATTCAAGTCTTTCATCAACAGATTTTAGACTTACTTTATAGCCTAAATTGTCTAACTTTAACATCTTTACCTCTTCTATTAGCTTTTTATTCCTAGCCTTAAGTTCCTCAATAGTATCTAAACAAGATTTAAATGAACAACCAGAATCATTAGATACCTCAGAATCAGAACTTGATGAAAAAGAGTAGGCCATAAGTGCAAAGTGTGGTCCTTCAGCTGCTTGGTCACTCCAATCATAGCCACCAAGACCATCACATTGAGACACTAAAGCTGTAGAAGTTGTATTTTCCATAGGCACAGTTCTCCTTGAAACTTCGTTACTCTTGTTGTCTTTGTTCCTTGGTGCCCTACGCTCTCTAGCAAAGTGACCCTTCCTGTGACAGTTGTAGCAATCAATCTTGGATTTGTCAAAACCCAAGCTATCCTGCCCATTGACCTTGAGGTTTCTTCCAGTCATCTTCAAAAATCTCCTTGCCCTCATTGTCAACATTGCCATCTGCCACTTCAAGATCATCTGGATGGATCTGTTCTAAATCTTCATGCATAATCTAAGAACTAGTATACTGACCAGCTAAGAAAGCATAGATAACATCATCACTCAAGTTATCAAGGGTTGTAGGCCCAACAACATTAACTTGTGTGCCAGCAGTACTAACTTCATGAGCAGTATTAACTGTTTCATTAGTACTGCTAGAACTGTTATTGGAGGAGGACACAAAAGCTAGGTTTTGTGTGTTTGATGATGAACTAGATGACCCTTTGAATTCAGGTTCATAAACTTTAAGATTGTTGTACAAATCATCTAAACTCATGGTATCAAGATCAGCCTTGTTTCTCCAAACCACAGTGTGTGTATTCCACTCTGGTGACAAGCTTCTCAGAAACTTTTGATTGACATCTTCTTGACTAATTAAGACTTCCACAAGTGCTAGTTGACTGATAAGTTTCTGAAGTCTGTCAAAAGTCTGATTAAGATTTTCAGAACTTGGAGCAGCAAAATTCTCATATTGTTGCTTCAAGAGGTTCTTCCTGGTCTTCTTGGTAGCAGCATTCCCTCCAAACCTTTTCTCAATTGCTTCTAGCAACAATTTAGCATCCTTGATGTGATTGAAGGTCAACTGATGGTCATTAGGAATCCCCATCATAAGAGTGCTTCTTGCCTTTACTTCCAGTCTTCTTTGTGCGTTATCCTCAGCAGTTTTAATAGGCAAGGTAATGATAACTCCATCAGCAGAAGTTTTAGTTTTAGGTAGTTGATTGCCAGTCTCTATAACCTCCCACATAGAATATTCAACCATCTGGATATACTGCTCTATCCTCATTCTCCATAGCTCATACTCTCCATACTTGAGCATGGGCACCTTTGATGTAGTAATCATGTGAATAGATTCTGAGTCCATGTCTTCAGTAAGATGAGTTTAAACAGGTTCTTCTTGATTCACAGCTTCTAGATCACAAGCTCTGATACCACTTGTTGATCCTAGTTGACTAATTGATCGAATCCCTTAGCATGTAAAGGTTAAGTAATATTGAATAAATCCAATATAACTTAGATGATGATCAAAAGGCATGGCTTGGATTATTTGCTCAATACTTAGATGAAAGACTTAGGTTTCGAGATATTTGGAAATTCATGGAGAAATACATTGGATACCGAAGCTGAAGTCTACAAGATGCCTATCTATAGAAGACCTGCATGATCTACCCTTAGGGGGAGATTGTTAGAACACCAAGTAAATCATTAGTGCATGGACTTCTATGTAATAATATGTAATAGATAGGGTAAGTTGTACACACGTTGTGTTGTTGTGAGACCTCCTACCCACGCAACACTTGTATAGTTGCGAGAGGAATCTAATATGTTGAGAGGTCTCTCAACGTTTGGTTGTAATGGTATAAATACCCCCTACCTCATGAGTAATGAGGTGTGTGTCCATCTTAATGTCTTGCGAGACTTTCCTTATGTTCTCTCGTTTCTCTCTCTAGGGTAGAAGTGATCACACCCGCTTTCTCTCTCTAGTTTAGTATTAGACGTGTTATTATGGTGACAACAGGAAGTTTGAAATTCATAAACGAAATCACTTTTGGGTTTTACTCTTTTGTTGATGTTCCTTTCAAAAGATTCATGTTAAAAATACTATCCAAGCTATTGGGTGTCTTGGAAGAGTTTTAGTTTTAAACAAGAAAATGAAAACTAGATGGTTTCTTGATTTAAACAATACATTAGAATCCGTGTTTAAACATTGTAAATGCTTGGACTAAATGTATGAAAATATGAAAGAGAAAAGATGAAAAAGGGTAAGTAAAATTGGTTGCAAATGGTTGGCATTTATAGAAAAATCTGCGTGTTTTTCACTGAGCCAAGGATGCACGGAACCCTTACGCACGGATCCCTCTGCCATTTCGGATCCGTGTGCATGCTGAGACAAAGTATGCCATTTGTTAATTTATGCAAACTAAGTATACAACCAAATCTAATTAAGATCATCCAAATCCTACCAAGATACATGTAATATTTTGGAAGTTTTACACAAGATACTTCTAGTGTGCAACCAAATCTAATTAAGATCATCCAAATCCTACCAAGATACATATAATCTTTTGGAATATTAACTTAAGATATTTCTAGAAGGATGATCAAGTTTAACACTAAAATGGTAAGATTTGCTAGATTTGTTTTGATCTTCAAAGATTGTTTCAAAAAATGTAAGATCTCATGTAATTAACCAAGAGATTAATTTTGTCATATTATCAAAGATTGTTAAGTATTTGTTTATTGTAGGATCATATTAGATTCACTTCCAAAAATAAAAGATATCATCTAGAAGCTTATATTTATTAAAACATTTTTACTTGCATTTAAATGATTTTTATAAAATAAAGTGTAAGAAAACTTAAATGTAAGTTTAAAAAAAAAAAAAAAAAAAAAAAAAAAAATCATGTAATGATGCAAATGTTTAGTGAAATATGCATGAGAAAATGTTCTTTGATCATCAACCAAGTTTTAGTAATCCATTATTCATACCTTAAGTGATTTACGTTAATGAAAACTTACGTCTAAAACTTGTTTACGTAAAACGTATTTTAAGCATTCTCAATGCTTGATTAAATGGTTTGATCAAAATGCAACATGAAAAACATATTCTAACCTGTGTTGAAGTATGAGAGGATTCAAGACGTCGAGAAGTGTTGATGAATATATACTTTGATGATTTGCGGTTACGAGTAAATAGCGCATCTTACGTTATTTATTACAAGTTACATGTTTATTATCATTAAAACATAAGAGGTCGATTAGTTTAAATATAGTAATATTTCAAAAATACTTATCTTTTAACAAGTTCTAAGTACTGCAAAAGCATAAACAGTAAATATAAGCAAATACAATACAAGCACCATTTTTTTTTTCTTTGGCAAAAGATAAGAGGGTGTTTCTTTTAATTTATACGTAGTATGATTTAAACTTATACTAATTTTATATCATGAGGTTTTGACATCATTCTTACATAATGTGGTTTGACAAAAATCTCATGAATTAGGTTTTTAAATGTATTTTCATTAGTATAATTTTTATCAAATATTTATATAACACAAACAATAATATTTAAAGTTAAAGTTGAAAAAAAAAATTAAAGTTCAAAACTGAACATTTAATATGTAACATTAGTAATAGATTTCATAAGCTTATTTTAAAATTCAAGATTGGACATTTAATATGAAACTATACATCTAATATATATAAAGATTCACTTTTCCTACATTTAATGTGGAAGAGTAAATGTGCATAAAAAGTTGTATGGTACAACATGCTTAGGCTTGAAATTTAATCCCAAACAATATATATCGAAGTAGTATTTTAGCAATTAAATTAACAAAGTAGTAAATGGTCTATGTAGAATATGAAATGGCTTAATCATTTACACCTCAATTTACACCTCAAAGAATATGAACCAAAAGAACCATTAATGTTAACATTAAACCCTCATTATATGAACTTCAATGATGTATAAAATACATCTCCATAACTTTTCTCACCCATACATACGGTTTGCAATACAATCCTTGCATACAGGTTGATGACGTATAGTCCGTATTCGGGTCACGAACCCGACCCATACTTAAGTCCATCACGAATGGGCTCTAGCCCGTCACGATATGGGCTATTGTGATAACGGTTTGGGCTTACGATGGCCCAAACCCAACGTTATTTATGGTTTTGATAGTATATCTTCTATTTATGGGATATATATCGACTAACCGCCCTACGCAGGATAGACCGAAGATTGGGGAACACGAAACCAATAAGGATTTCGTGTCCATATATAGAGGGCATCTCAACCCTCACAAAGGTACGACTGACAAAACCCTAACTCTTCTACAAACCCTAAATCGATTACTTACTCTCACGCCGGAGGATAATCGTGGGAGACAATCCTACGATAAGCCTAACGGTGTCTTTTTGTTTTCTTAGTGCGCAGGTCTCAAGCATTAAGATCTGATTGGTACGGAATCAAGGAACGCCCAACTTTTGTGTCAACAAGTGGCGCCATCCGTGGGACCCTACACTAAGAGCTTTGCTAAGAACTAGAATGACGAAACACGGAAGTCACAAGAGTCCACATGCGAAGAAAACGCATGACGACCTACTAGGGAAGAAGCATCAAACTGACGCGGCCTCTAAGCAGGCCTCTGGGACAACCAGCACGCCTAGAAGCTTAGGAGCGCACGCGGATCTGGTCTTTCCTACGGTGGAATCACTTACCAGGACTACCCCCGCTATTACAACAAGTACTAGCGCGATAGAACTGGAGCGCACTCCTCTTGCCATGCCAGAGGTGAACTTCACTGAGCCTCCCAATGCGCCTGTCCGAAACAAGGATCTTGTTTTGGAAACAGACTCCATGGCGCTAGAAGGAGTTACGCCTGAACTAGCGCCAAGCGACTTCGTATCTCAAAACTACGAAGCCTTGGCTACGCTCATGCGAGAGGAGGCAAAAAAGAGGTCAAGCCAAAGTCTGCACGCCAGGCTCAACTTCGACCCTGAGTATGAAGCATCCCCACCGCGCTACCGAAAGGAAAAACGCGAGAGGGATAGCCGCAAACACCCAGTGTTTACCAGGATTGGAAGGAAAGTTGTGGATGATGAAACAGCCGACTTTCAGCATCTGGAGGAGCATGAAGATGGGGAACGGCGCGCCAATGTCCACGCTAGGCTTGGCAGTCGCAGGATTCAGGATAGGCTTGGGCGACGGTGCTCCCCAAGTGAAAGCCCTTCAAGCTCTGATTCCGAGGATAGTCGGCGCAAGCGCCACAGAGGAGCAAGCTCAGATTCCGATGATAGTCGACACAAGCGTCGCAAAAGAGTAAGCCCATCCTCAAGTGATTCCTTGGACAACGAGGACAAAGAAACTGGACACTGGAAATCAAGAGGAAAATACCGCGACCAGGAAGATGAAGACATGTCTCTTCCCTGGCGTCGTCAAAAAGTTGATGCGTTTACTAGGCGCATCAGCGATTTTTCAGAAAATAAGAGAAGGCGCATGCCTGCTAATGTCAAAACATATGATGGGACAGGTGACCCTGATGATCACCTAAAAAATTTCGAGTCAGCAGCTACTATCGAAAATTGGCCACAACCTGTGTGGTGCCATATGTTTAACTCTACATTAGTAGGGAACGCGCGCAATTGGTTCAATAAGCTTCCACGCAGAAGCATCGGTGGGTTTGAAGAGTTACGAAAGGCGTTTCGTTTAAACTTTACTCAAAGAAAAAAGTGCGCCAAAAACCCTGTTGAGCTCGCTAGGGTAAAACAGCGACAAGGGAAATCCACAAGCGCTTTCATGGAGCGCTATAAGGACGAATGCATGCAAGTCAAAGCGTGCCCAGAGATACTAAAAATATCAGGTTTTATGAATGCAATCAATAACCCAGATTTAATAAAAAAGTTAAACGATAGGGTTCCCCACACCTTTGACGAACTCATGAAGCGCACGAGGTCCTTCGTTCAAGGAGAAGCAGCCGCTGCGGATAGCAAAAAAGGCTACTCGAACCATAGGTCACAAGAAGAGTCAAGGAGACAATCCAATGACCAGAGTGGCAATCGTAACAAAAGTTATCGCACCCAAGGAAGCGGAAGGGGAAACGATAAGTAAAACCCCACTAACAAAAACTCCAAAGGAGATATTCGCGACGGAAGGTGCGAACTTTCCAAGACCCCCACCTATGCGCACCCCGGAGGATCGGCGCGTAGGGAACGGATACTGCGAGTATCACGCACAGAAGGGCCATACCACTAATGAGTGTGTCCAGTTACGCCAACTAATCGAGAAACTAGTGAAAGAAGGCAGATTGGACCACCTCGTTAAAAATATCAAGGAGGGGAAAGACAAGCAGAGAACCGGAGGCAAGAAAGAAGCGCCTAAGGAAAAAGCTGATACTATCTACATGATACAATCATGGCAGCGAAAGACTAGGCAAAAGGTGAGCCAGAAATTCTCTCATGAAAGCGAAATCTCCTTCCCCACCTTGACTGCGGACAACGCAGCGGCAGAACCACTTACCATTGAAATAAATGCGGGGGGTCACGACATCCACC
Source organism: Artemisia tridentata subsp. tridentata (assembly GCA_021014915.2). Lineage (NCBI taxonomy): Eukaryota > Viridiplantae > Streptophyta > Magnoliopsida > Asterales > Asteraceae > Artemisia > Artemisia tridentata. Next base: position 350,049,479 of record CP139507.1, read on the forward strand.
GCATGTATGTCGATGGGGGCGCATCAGCGGATATAATGTATGAACATTGCTTTAAGAGACTGCGTCATGAAATACAAAGACAGTTAAGTCCAGCCACGACTGCGCTTACTGGCTTTACAGGAGAAAAGATATGGCCTATGGGGCAACTGCGCCTACCAGTCGCTGTCGGTAATAAGGAACACTCTACGACAGCCTGGATGAACTTTATGGTGATCAAATCTCCTTCGCCATACAATGGCATTATTGGAAGGTCAGGAATCTCGGCGTTACGCGCAGTACCATCCACAGCGCATGGGATGCTCAAATTCCCAGTAGAAGGCGGTATCGTCACCATTTACAACAACGATGCGCCACCAGAAGAATGTAACATGATTACATGTGAGACGACGCACGTCCCAGAATAGAGTGCAGCGAAAGTTCCAAACTTGAAGGTCGCAATTCACCCCGATTACCCAGAGCAAGAAGTATCAATCGGAGGATCACTGTCTGACAAAGGCAGAGCGACCGTGTGCGCACTCTTACAGAGGAATCTAGATATCTTTGCCTGGGAACCAAAGCACATGACTGGTGTGCCACGCTCGATCGTAGAACACAAGCTAAAAATCCGACAAGGATACTCCCCAGTGCGGCAGAAAAAGCGCGGCCAGGCTCCAGAGCGCGCAAAAGCCATTCTGGAGGAAGTACATAAACTTGTGGACGCAGGCATCATGCGTGAAGTCTATTACCATGACTGGCTCTCCAATCAGTCATGGTCAAGAAGGGTGATGGAAGCTGGCGGATGTGTGTTGATTTTACTGACCTCAACAAAGCATGTCCACAGGACTGCTATCCGCTGCCAGAGATAGACTGGAAGGTAGAATCTCTGTGCGGATACCCATTCAAATGTTTCTTAGACGCGTACAAAGGGTACCACCAAATCCAAATGGCCAAGGAAGACGAGGAAAAAACAGCCTTCCACACAAGCCAAGGTGTCTATTGTTATACAAAGATGCCTTTTGGCCTGAAGAATGCGGGCGCCACCTACCAGCGATTGGTAGATAATGCATTTGAAAAGCAAGTGGGCCGCAACTTAGAAGTTTATGTGGATGATCTTGTCATTAAAAGCCATACTGAAGACGAAGTGGTGCGCGATATAGAAGAAACATTTAAAACGCTACGGGCGATCAACATGAAGCTAAATCCCAAGAAGTGTACTTTCGGTGCTACAGAGGGCATGTTCCTGGGATACCTAATAGAACCAGATGGCATTAAGCCATGCCCAGAAAAAACAGAGGCTGTCATCCAACTTCCTTCACCACGCACGCTGAAAGAAGTTCAATCTCTAAATGGAAAACTAGCCGGTTTGAACAGATTCCTGTCCAAATCAGCGGATAAGTCACTTGCTCTTTTTAAAACACTCAAGAAGTGTACAAAAAAGGGAGACTTTCGTTGGACTGCGGAAGCGGAAGAGGCTTTCACACAGCTTAAGCAACATATAGCAGCGCTTCCTAAGCTTGTCGCACCCCGACCAGGGGAGGAATTAATCGTTTACTTATCTGCGACTCATGGAGCAGTCAGCGCAGTACTACTGACAGAGAGGAATTCTGTACAAACACCAGTGTATTTTGTAAGCAAAGCACTCAAAAAGACAGAGATTAATTACAGCTCAATGGAGAAGTTGGTTTTGGCATTGGTATTTGCTGCCAAAAGACTGCGCAGATACTTTCAAGCGCACCCAATAGCAGTGATTACCGACCAACCGATCAAACAAGTTATCTCTAAACCTGACGCATCGGGGCGATTACAAAAATGGAGTGTGCTGCTAGGCGAATATAACATTTCCTATAGGCCACGCACTGCGGTCAAGGGGCAAATACTAGCAAACTTCATCATCGAAAAGCCAGACACCGATGCTACACCTCCACCAAGCAAGGTAGAACTACAAGAGCCATGGATATTATTCACGGATGGATCTTCATGCGTAGATGGGTCAGGCGCTGGCCTTATAGTCACTAATCCAGAAGGAATGGAGTTCACTTACGCACTGCGCTTTGAATTCACAGCCATGAACAACGAGGCAGAATATGAGGCCTTAATCGCTGGATTGCGCATTGCAACTCGAATGGGTGTACGCAACCTAGAAGCAAACGTGGATTCTCGATTAGTAGCCAACCATGTGTTGGGCGAATATGTGGCTAAAGAGGACAACATGGTTCAATACCTTGAAAAGACAAAGTCACTAATTCAAAGTTTTGATAGGTTCACCATCAAACAAGTTCCTAGAGGGGAAAACAAAAAAGCAGATGCACTAAGCAAGATTGCATCTACAAGCTTTGCGCACTGATTGAACAAATATTCGTCAACCAAGCCTTCGATGGTGATCAAAGGAATAATGGGGTGTTGAGATTGCGCCAAGCTTGTTCTTAACCTGAGAATAAGAAATACAAAGACACTACGTTAAGTGATTGCGCAGGGGTTGGACCCTGCGAACCACCTCCGGCGTGCAAGTAAGTATGTGTAATGGTAATGTAGGTCGTAAATTTAGAGAGTGAGGTTAACTTGAAAATTACTTACATTGTTCTTGGCCCGACTATGCTATTTATAGGTGAGAAATAGGACATAGTGGGCGGTTGCACATAGTTCGGAGATCATGGGGGCGTCCCATGGAAAGTGGTAACCGCTAGGGCTTTGTAGCCCACGATCTCTGTTTTGGCGGGAAGCCAAAGGATAGAGGAGACGTGGGTTTGACCAGGTCTGGATGATCCTTCGTGTTAGTCCCTTCGTCAGGAATACCCCGAAGGGCTTAGGGCTTCGATTGGCGGATTCCCACATGGTAACCATTCGCAGGCGAATGGTTTTACGCCAATGAAACGTATTAGAAGGTTAACCTGGGCCTCCGAAGGGAGGGCTTTCTACAGGCTCGAAGGGGAGTCCTTCGACCCGTTAGGAGGGTACATCATCAAGCCCCCCAGTCGAAGGCGATATATATGTACGAGTATAAATTGCTTTCGACTCAAAAAACCTTATACACTCTATCCCATTTATCACAAATTCGGACGAAATGAAGATAAGTGCTTTAGATAAATTCAAATGCAAGAAGCAGTACTCTATCCTTCTGATTTTTAAAAAATAAAAAGGAATATGTCTAACTGAATTCCGCATTAAATGCGAACCATCATTATCCGGCCACTTGCAAACTCTTAATTGCTACTTCTTTGGTAATCGCAAAACGTCATTTCAAATTTGGCATCCATTTGAAATCCGCTTAGATAGTAAAGAAAGTGTACACGTGTTCGGTTATGATCAAAGATTTCACGAGTATTTAATCTTCGGCATGTTAAACCCTAGAACACTTTTACCTCCGCCCAAAATATACACAACTCTGTGTCATTGTGCTTTCATTGGAATCTAAAAGGTGAAATTCAGCCATTTTCTTTGCTCTCCTTACTTTATTTACGAGTATGGCTGCAAAACGAATAATTAAAGAACAAACTTGTACCTTGTCGAAACAAGCATTGTCTGATTTTCTGAATGATTATCCCATACCCTTGGAATATAAAATCATGCTTCCCAGTAAAAAGCAAAGTATTTTTGATGCTCCGAAAGGATTTGTAGGCTTATATGTGCATGCGTTTACGCAATTAAACTTTAGGATTCCCATCCACCCTCTTATTTTGGAGTTTTTGCAATATTACAAGGTGCACATTTCAAGGTTTAATCCATTTGGTTTAGCCAAGTTGACAACTTATATTGTGATGTGCAAAGCGTATGGTTTTGAGCCTTCATTGACTGTGTTTAGAGGCTTTGCCAATCTCTACCCTGGTGGAGATTGGGTAACTATTGCCAAAAGGAGTGAGTATGATGTCCCACACTTATTGACTAAACCTTTTTCGAATATTCGAAATTGGAAAGGTCAATTTTTTTATATTGAGAGTACCATCATACCCCCCGAATATCCTGAGCTGTTGGCCGAAGGGAATAGGTTTGATGAAAAACGATACAATGACCCATTACCTTATGAGGTGAGAAGTGAACCTATGTATCAACGTCTTGCACGTCATCCAGTGGACGTACAGACGTTTCCTGAGCCCATCTTATTCATGGCTGGCATTGCTAGGAGTTGGGAAGGGTCTCCATTGCTTCCTGAAATTATTTGTGAAGGAGAAAGTATGTATAATTTCTTATTTCATAAATAAATAACTTATCTGCTGATATTCATCTCTTTTCCTTTGTCTTGTGCAGAAATGGCTTTTCGAAACTTTGTCGTGGCTGGAGGTGCCAAAGAAGTTAGCTTTATGCCAAGGGACCCTCAAAATACAAGTTACGGAGCGGGATCTCCTTCCATTTCTGTTAATAATAATGATGTTGATATCTCTCCACCCAAGCCCCTTGCTGTGCTTCCCCCAGTCAAAGCAGTTGGTACTGAGGAAGCCCCCCAGGTAGTGGAGGACATTGGTGATTCTGATGATACCCCTTCCGGAGGTGATCAGCTCAGGATTGTGGGGTCCTCCGGCATCGCTGATAGAGTTCGGACTAGAAAGGGTACTAGTGCCAAGGCTGCAAAGGCTGTTACCAAGAGAAAATTGAACATTCCTACCCCGACTTCCCGAACCACCAAGCAAAAAACAGAGAAGTCTCGTGGGAAGACCATCATGTATGCTCCGGAAGGACTGGTCGATGAAGATGATATATCCGGTAAGCAGAAATTCTTCCAGCCTTTTTTCCTTTCCGTAATATTGCGTGTTTGGCTTATATTGCTTTCGTCTTAAAGGTTTGCCAGATACGAAGGAATTGCCCAACTCTCTATCCTGCCGCTTGCTTGTTGAGAATGTTACTCCTGCCTCATGGAGGAAGAAAATGAATGAAATGTCCATTGAAGAACTATGTGATCTCAACGACAAAAGTTATATCCGACAAGCAATGCTGGATAGTCATCTGAGCTTTCGCACCAGGGGATTGCTTAATAGGGTCCAGGAAGCGAAGGAGGAGGTTGCTGCTGTTGTTGCCAGAGAAAAGGAGAGGGAGAAAAATTATGTTGAATTGGAGAAGAGATGCGATGAAGCCATGGAGAACTTTGAGAAACATCCAAGGTATGAGGCTCTTCAAGACAGGATTGATAGTCTTGAAAAACAGCTTAAGGAGTCACAGGCAGAATGTGGTAGGTTAAAAGCTCGGAATTAACGAGACCAATTGTAGCGGTCCCACGGATGGCGCCACTGATTGAACAAATATTCGTCAACCAAGCCTTCGATGGTGATCAAAGGAATAATGGGGTGTTGAGATTGCGCCAAGCTTGTTCTTAACCTGAGAATAAGAAATACAAAGACACTACGTTAAGTGATTGCGCAGGGGTTGGACCCTGCGAACCACCTCCGGCGTGCAAGTAAGTATGTGTAATGGTAATGTAGGTCGTAAATTTAGAGAGTGAGGTTAACTTGAAAATTACTTACATTGTTCTTGGCCCGACTATGCTATTTATAGGTGAGAAATAGGACATAGTGGGCGGTTGCACATAGTTCGGAGATCATGGGGGCGTCCCATGGAAAGTGGTAACCGCTAGGGCTTTGTAGCCCACGATCTCTGTTTTGGCGGGAAGCCAAAGGATAGAGGAGACGTGGGTTTGACCAGGTCTGGATGATCCTTCGTGTTAGTCCCTTCGTCAGGAATACCCCGAAGGGCTTAGGGCTTCGATTGGCGGATTCCCACATGGTAACCATTCGCAGGCGAATGGTTTTACGCCAATGAAACGTATTAGAAGGTTAACCTGGGCCTCCGAAGGGAGGGCTTTCTACAGGCTCGAAGGGGAGTCCTTCGACCCGTTAGGAGGGTACATCATCACGCACCTATCAAAACAAGTATTGGTGGAGATTCTAAAGAACAAGTCCATCTCGGAGATGGAGATATCTACGGTGATAGAAGAGCAGGATCCTACATGGATGACCCCTATCATCGATTTTATAAACAAGGGCAAATTGCCCGAGGAGCAGAAAGACGCTCGACGGATACGGCGCACAGCGCAGAGGTTTGAGCTTAGAGATGGTATCCTATATCGGCGCTCATTCCTACAACCATGGCTTCGATGCGTTGGACCTCTTCAGGCAGGTTACGTACTCCGAGAGATCCACGCTGGTTCATGCAGTATGCATTCAGGACCACGGTCCGTCGTAGCACGCGCATTGCGCTCAGGATACTACTGGCCTACTATGCACCGTGATGCGCGCGATGTGATAAGGAAATGCAACGACTGCCAAGTTCATAGACCCATCCCGCGCAGACCACAACAAGAGCTAACGCCTATTACTTCTCCATGGCCATTCTACAAATGGGGCATTGACATTGCGGGTCCCTTCCCTGTCGCAGCAGGAGGACTGAAATTCCTTATTGTGGCAATAGATTACTTCACTAAGTGGATTGAGGCAAAAGCAGTTGCGACAATCATAGGTAACCAAGTAAAACGATTTTTTTGGGAAAATATTGTATGCCGCTTTGGATTACCTGGGGAAATCGTTTCGGACAACGGAAAGCAATTCCGTGATAACCCGTTCAAAGACTGGTGCGCGGAGCTAAATATCACACAACATTTTGCATCAGTTAAACACCCACAAACCAATGGTTTAGTTGAGCGCGCAAATCGCAGTCTAGGCGAAGGAATTAAAGCGCGCCTGGACAAACATAAAGGAAGATGGGTGGACGAATTGTCGCATGTCTTATGGGCGCACCGCACGACAATTAAGGTTAGCAATGGAGACACTCCTTTTTCCCTTGTCTACGGGACAGAAGCTGTTATACCAGCTGAAATTGGGATGCCAACTATCCGCACCGCGGAAGTTAATGTCGCGACCAATGACGACGAACGACGGATAGATTTGGACCTGCTGGAGGAAAGGCGCGAGCACGCAGCCATACGAGAGGCAAAAACCAAGTCAAAGATGAAGGGATACTACGATGCTAAAGTTCGAAGCACCTCTTTCAGACCTGGCGACTTTGTGTACCGCGCTAATGATGCAAGCCACACAGAAGACACAGGTAAACTTGGACCAAAGTGGGAAGGACCCTATGAGGTCATCGAAGCACTAGGACAAGGCGCGTACAAGCTGCGCGACATGGAAGGCCGTGAGCTACAACGCACATGGAATATCTGCAATCTCAAGAGATGCTATCTTTAGGAAAGGTTACGACCCAATGCATGGACACATACACACTTTAGTAAGTGCCAAATAAATATCCGTGTATTTATATTCTTTGTTTCATTTAGACAAATGTTTTTTATCTTTTTACAAAAACTTGCAAGTATTAATAAAATGTTGCGGTTTCTAGCTAACTCCGTGACACACTTTACTTTATTGCTTACATATAATTTATGTCTCAATATTGTTTGTCATATTATCTTTTGCCTACATGGCGTGCATGCACTAATTAAAAACCTACGATGGTAAAAGGATGAGTAAACCTAATAAATGACTCGTTGAGTAAGAGGGTTGCAAACCATCAACACCGGATCACGCATCCTTGTTAAACACCTTATTCTCAAGACGTTGGAGTAAGTTCCATGCGTACTCCACGACGGATACACATCAATGCACACTGTGCGCGTTTAACAAATTAGGAGTTAAGACAACTAACCCCTTAGTATGGTCTTAGTAGCACGCTGCAATCCATACACTTATGCACCCCACGATGGGTACACAGTAACTTGTAAATTTCATACACAATTATGTTATATACAACCATGTCATACACGACTATGTCATAAATTTCATACAAGATAAGTATAGGTGATTATGAATCCTTGTAAACCTTCTTCAAATGTGTTTATACAAGCGATTTGACTCTTAGACATTTTTTATGCAAAGATAAAATAACTAAGTACAAACGTTATAACCATAGCCAAATTTGATATAATATGCATACAATGGTATTATTCAAAATCAACGCTTCATTATAACAAGTTCATCAAAAGTACACATCCACAAAGCATATGTACAAGGAAAAAGTGGACATATAACAAAATACCACTACACCAAAACTACCAAGACATGCTACGAGTACGCCTTAGCCCTGAGCTACCTGCCTGGTGCGCCACACGACCAGCATCTGTAAGCATCTGCAACAACTCAGCATCCTTGGGCGCTACTGTTGGTACGCTAACAGGCACCCCATCAGATCTAGGAAGGTGGGCTGCGCCAAGACCACACAGGATAGCCTTCCCCTTCTGACCCCTCTTCTTGGCAAGTCTCATCTCATGAGCTTCCAAGGATGTCTTCAATGGAATTTCTCTCTCAAGAGAAAAAGGGTTGAGGATGTCACGCGGGCGAGCAAAAATAGGCACATGTAGCTGCGACACATCTGGCTTCAAAAAATAGTCAAGCTGCTCCTCAGCACCCTCGGATGAATGCCTAGCCAAGGTCAAACCCTCCATAATCACACTGATAGGGAAATCCTGGTCACGCTCCAGCTGCGCTATATGAGGAAGCTCAAAAAGTTTTAACCTCTCCATAGCAGAAACAAGCTCACCATAAGCATTCTCATTATAACCAGGCACTTCTGAGGGAGACATCGCCAAAACCTTGGCCGCGCACAGTTCCTCTACTGCTTCCGCCTTACCACGCGCTAAGGCACATTGAACCACATTCCCGAAGGACTCCTTAACCTCTCGAGACTCCAGCGTGGTCATGGCGGCAAGACGCAAACCATGGCTGATAAGCCACCTGCGCTCAGCTATAGTTGATACCAAATGAGGATACAACTCCTCATCATACTCAATGCTGAGTTTGCGCAGTTTGCTCTCCTGATTCTCCAGCAAGCTCTCCACAGCCTTGCGGAATCCATCCAAATCAGACATGAGCTTCCCCTTGTTCAGCTCCATATATCTCATGGCCCAAAGGCAGGAGGCCTTGTACTCCTTTGCTCCAGTGCGCTCTTTAGCCAGATCAGCCATGAGCAACATCTTCTCATCAGCAACCTTCTGGTCATACATAGCGGATGTTCTCAATTCAGCCTGCGCCTCAGCCAACTGCGCCCTTAGAAGCTCAATTTCCTTATCCCTCTGGGCAACCAGGCTGCTCTCACCAGCATACTCAGCCTGTAGCCGCGCAACCAATGAAGCCTGGTGCGCAGCAGCCAACGCCAACTCCTCAAGAAGGCTACTTCTTGGCGCATCTCCAGCGGATTTTTCCTCATCCACTGGACTCTCAGGCCCAAACTCACCAACATCAGTCTTGGGAGGCGAACTCTCCACATGCGCATCATCATCAACAGCAGTCTCAGCCCTACACGCAAATAACAAAGTTACTCCATCATACTAATAGCGAAATAAAGGACTGAAGATCTAAAGACACAAATGCTTACGTGGGGGGAGGAGTTTTATGCGATGACGCATCCTCTTCGGTGGGTCGCTCGACAAAAAGAGCAGGGCGCTTACTTGATGTCCCCGCGCCATCATCACCAGACGACCTCTTGCGTTTCCGCACCAAGCCTTCCTCTCCAGACTCGTCCATCGCACTCTCCGACGAGTCTACTCAACAGGGATCTGTGACCCAGCAGAGGGAAAGCTACGCAGGGGAGTTGCCATAGTGACACCTGCAGGAACCTCCCCTATCTCCTCTGTCTCTTCTGTCTCCTCCTGCGCAATCAACATTGTGCGCCCTGCAGTAGCCTCAAGCAATGGCTGCTCCCCATCTCTCAAGGGGCGCACCCCTACAATCACCTTTGTGGGCTTCGCCAAACGAACAACATCAAACAAGTCCATCTCTGCGCAACAAAGCAACAAACAAATAGCAAAGGTGTTAGATAAACTACAAAGGAAAGAATGCTTACAACTACTAAGTGAAGAGGAAGGAAGAGACAAGCACCCACCCCGGCTGTTTTCATCCAAAAATGTTGGCACCTCTTCCAGACTACCAAAGTAGTTGCGACTGATGCCCATGTGCACCAAAAATTCCTCTGGATACGGTTCAATAGGTATGCGATTGGTGTCTATCGTATCCGCATCCGCCACATTATACAATCCGGGGTCTGGGTGCTCATCTCTCGGTAACGATTCTTGAGTATAGAACTCAAATACCCAGGGAAAAAATGCACTATCAATCCAGAAAAAATTTTCCCTCCATACCCTTAGTGCGTCTAATTTCTTTGTATAACACTGCAGAGATCCCGCGCGCTTAGCAAAAGAGACCCACCCGTTTGACCACGACGTGTGGTAAAACGCGCGGAATAGATGGACTGTGGGTTCAATCCCCAACAGGCGACAATTTACCTCAAAATTGGTAACTTTTGCCGCACCTATACAGTGCAGTTGAGAGATATGCAAGCGATAATGGTTTAAGATATCGCACAAAAACAGGGAAATGGGAACACGCTGGTTCGCAAATTCGAAGAAGCGCGTATAAACCCCCACCTTCCCTTGCGGGAAATTCGCTATTGACGCATTCGCGGCCGGAACTACCGGATGCAATGCAAGAGGGATATAATAGTCTGAGGTGAACTGACGAAGTTCATCCTCAGATATATCGAAACTAATCTCAGATAATTGAAGAACCATGATACCTATTATCGGCGTACGCACTATTATCTTCGCTTTTGTTGATTTGTTGATCGCTTTCTTGAAGGTTTAACAATGGCGAAAAATGATGATTTCTTTTTACTGTGGTAACCACAGTCAAATGACGGCTACAGTTTATATAGGGTACACATATTCATGGATGCACGACATGTGTACCCCACTTGCTCCAATCGGATGGTTGGGAACCCAAAAGGTAAAGCACTTTTTCACCCACCCTCACGATTTTCGAAGAAGATACATGGACTAGATTAACTTGCTAATTTTGGGCGGGAAATACTTGAAACTTCCCCGCTACGCATCAAGGAATATTTTTTAGTTAGTCTAGCATCCGCAATTTCGCATTGCGCACACTAGACTGGGGGGACATGATGACGTATAGTCCGTATTCGGGTCACGAACCCGACCCATACTTAAGTCCATCACGAATGGGCTCTAGCCCGTCACGATATGGGCTATTGTGATAACGGTTTGGGCTTACGATGGCCCAAACCCAACGTTATTTATGGTTTTGATAGTATATCTTCTATTTATGGGATATATATCGACTAACCGCCCTACGCGGGATAGACCAAAGATTGGGGAACACGAAACCAATAAGGATTTCGTGTCCATATATAGAGGGCATCTCAACCCTCACAAAGGTACGACTGACAAAACCCTAACTCTTCTACAAACCCTAAATCGATTACTTACTCTCACGCCGGAGGATAATCGTGGGAGACAATCCCACGATAAGCCTAACGGTGTCTTTTTGTTTTCTTAGTGCGCAGGTCTCAAGCATTAAGATCTGATTGGTACGGAATCAAGGAACGCCCAACTTTTGTATCAACACAGGTAATCCCAGGCAATGGCTGCAAACGATGGAAGCGGACAGTCCCACATGTTCCTTGATGAGTTGAAAATGGAGTCCACCGGCACCATTGTAGTTATGATATGCATGATGTGGGATGTTAACGCTACAATTGGCCGTTACTTGAGCACCGATTTCATTGTATCTGATTCAATGGTATATTTGTAAATATATGATTTAAAAATGAATACAGATTACCTCGATTGTATCTGTTTAGTTATATGTCATTGGAAAAGGTGTATAAAGTTTGTTGAGTTTAGAAGAAACTACTGAAATTGTAGCACATCTTTTTAATAGACCAGTGGGTTTAATAGGTATATGTCATTTGGAAAGTCTTTACTGATTTCAGATGGGTTTATTAGGTATCCTTTTCAGTTGGTTGATATCGAGAAGATAGAACCTACGGAAAACAAATATCTTATTGGTGAGTTTATATTGTTTTTGTATATCTATTAATTTCCCACGGTAAATGGTATGAAGCATTGATATTCAAATCATTACCTTCTAGATGTAGCCGGATATGTGACCAATGTTGGCAGGATGAACCACACTAAAGCTGGCTCCAAAAATCTTGATTTCTACCTAGCAAACAAGAGGTTAGCAACATTGTATATGGTCATTATTATGTCGACCAAAAAGGTCACACCCCCAAATTTCGTGACTTGCAGCGGAATGAAGCATTCAGGGGCGCGACTGGTCATAGCACCAAAGTTGCAGTTATATTGAACGACCTAAAGTGTCGTTTAGAAAATACATCGTTTGATTATTTAAAAACATTCAGAGTTACAAAGCTAGGTCCCAAAAGGTGAAACAAGTTTTCATAAAACAAGTTCATACAATTCAAACGATGGATAAGTGCATAAAATATAAAGTGAGACGCGTCGACTCCATGATGTGTCCATATGCAAGCCAACATGCGATACCTTAATTTCCTGAAAATACATTGCTAAAAATGGTCAACAAAAATGTTGGTGAGATCATAGGTTTATGTAAATAAAATGTTGTACGGATACCACAAGTATAAAGTGTATGACAAAACCATGCCACATAAAAATGATACATTAGCTCTAAGCTCATGACCCCGAAGCTAGACTGAATGAAATGCCCCAACCGAGTGTTTGCCAATCACTCTAATATGACAGAAATGAAATGCGTTCGTTTGACCAGTTGGTGCTACCAACCCGAACGGAGGAGTCACCCTCAATAGATCTATTCACTCACTCTCGCTTGCTAACAATTAACGGTTCATGATAATAAAAGGGGACTTTAATCTGGGCAATGATGTAACTTAAGCAATGTAATGAGTTTGTATACTTTGGTTCGCATATGAAAATGGTGCAATTTATTCTTCTCCGAGAGTTTAGAAATCAATAAACAATTTAAAACGGGGCTATGAAAACTCACCTGATATGATATAGCAACAATGACAATGATGGATATGATGAAATAAAGCTCGGTCTCTAACCGCGACCTATTATGAATGATGTGATCCAATGTAAGTAATGATACAATGCAACACATGCAAATACGTATGTTAACGATACCACTTGTTAGTTTTGAAAATAACGTTTATCGACGAAAAATACACTTTTGACGTCTCGTTAAGTTATAAACTACTTTTCGTGTAATTATGTTGAAACGGTACTCCAAGATCCTCGTTTGGTGTTCTATCGGAAAAATGTAGCGTTTTCATCGCAATTTAATATTTTCCTTAACTTGTGAAAATATGTTCAAATTGGCTTCGTGAAACTAGTCGTGAAATATTGCACGTTAAGTGTTAGTTGATCAAACTCGACGTTTTTGAAAACCTTGTAACAATGTATTAATGTCGTTTCATTTAACTTTTGATTGTACACGCCTCGATCAATTAGAAAATCGGCTATCAATGTTATGTCTCGCAAAAACACTAGTTTTTATACTTAAAACACTTTCTATTTGTGGGCTGTCAAAATGAACATGGTACGTCGGGCTTCAAACGTGAATAACTCGGCCGTTATAAGCTCGTTTTCTACGTTCTTTGCATCCACGGCTTCGTATAAACATGAACTAACATAATCTCAGTAGGTTGGGTCATCTAGATCATGTCTAACGCCTCGTTTTGTTCTTTGCATCTCGGCGATCAGCAACTAAATTTTCAGAAAATTAGTTTTCGTCGTCTAACTTTGAAAAATCATATCTCCTTCGTTATAAGTCGGTTTTTAGTGATTCTTGCGGCCACGGTTTCTTTTTTGAAAGAACTTTCTGAATATGAAGGCCAAAATAGTTCAAAAGTTTCTGAGTTTTCCAGTTTACACGATTTTGGTCAGAACCTTATTTATACATGTTAAAACTCATTTTCTTAGTTCTAAACTTGATCATACTACTTCAAATCAACTCCACAAGAACGCAAATCCTACCATACACCTCTTAGGGTGTCATGGGGTCCTAAACATCACCAACCTTGGTGGATTTCATGAGATCATTAGTGAAACTTATAGATCTAGTGTTAAAGATAGTTTATGTGCAAAAGTGGTATCTAAAACATAAGTAACTTGCATGAATAACTAATATAACTTGAAAATACATAAACATATGAATCAAATGAAAGTATAAGATGATCAAAATGTGTTCTTGAAACTTACTTGATGATTTGAGTTGATTTGGATGAAAATGTGCAAGAAACTTTGAGGTTTAACCACAAAACCTTAACTAGGAAGGTAAATGGAGCTTGATCATGATTTTAACTTGGAAAATTTATGGATTTATGGTGGTGTTCTTGGTTTGGCCGAATGGGGAAGAAGAAAAAGAAGAGAGAAATTGCTTGGTTAGCTAATATGATCTTGTGTTATGTGGTGTTGTTAGTGGAAGGGAAATTAAATCAAGGTAATTCATTAATGAATTTTTGGAAGCATTAGCCTAAATGGGGGGTTAGGGGGCGGCACATGTGGGCAAAATGGAAGGGATTTGATGTTTAAGCAAGGCTTTGTCCCCCATTTAAATGAGTATTGATAGTTTAGTGTATACATTGAGTGTTATCGGGTACCGAGTTAACTAGAAATGAATCATGACGAGGTGAAATGAAATACGCCGAAGTTGTAAAAATTGTAAAATCATATTCCTTGCAAGAATCGGGTGTTAGAATGATTATCGGATTGAAATTTCGTAAACCGGCGGAGTTATAAGCGTCAAACGAAAAATATAGCGATGGGTTTAAAAACACCGGGTAAAGTAATAATATAATCTCTATATCATTAAAATTAGCTTGAAAATGTATTAGGATCATTGTCAGGAGTATTGGGTATAATGTTAGTAGAAATGACTGAGTGGTAACGTTAATTAAACAATTAAGCATACGTTAATGAAAATCACACAAACCCATGCATGAACTGATATGATAATGATGTCACTGATGATATGCGGACTACCCTAGTCTGTATGATGTGTCTTTACTGATGATGCATGAATACGCAGCTAAACCTAACTGGTTACGCGCATTTGAATACCCGTAAACCAAGTTTACGACATGATGAATGATGCCCATGAATAGTGATTTCCCTCCGGGAATGAATAGTGTCAAGTGAATAGTAAAATTTTTGACGACTTCTCAAATTCTCAAATTGACTTCAAAAATGATGAATAGTGATCGGTGAATAGTGATTGATGAATAGTAACTCATGAATAGTAAATTGTCGGGGTTTAGAAAATGACCTGAAATTACGAGTTGTGACAAAAAAAACATATCTTGCGATTATCATCCTAACGGTAAATTAACATTTATCATAATTTTGTGTTCAATGCAACAGGGGACAATCAATAAGGGTGACGTTATGGGGGGGATTAAGTGATGTGCTTATTGACAAAAAAACCAAACATATAGGCATGTGTCCTGTTGTGATAACCTCTAAAACTGCAAGACATTACAACAGTATGCCTCTGTGAATATTAAAACTTACTTGTACAAATCACTTTTGACCTGTGAATCTGACTTTAGGCATTCCATTCCAGATAAACTGTATCTATCTAGCAGTTCGTCCACTATTATTATGGATAACATTGATATACCTGCAATAAAGGAGTTGCGGTCAGATTCAAGGTATGCATTCATAATGAAAACTGTGTATAATTGTTTACTTGCCAATTGTATGGCTGTTAGTGGTGTGGGGAAGTCAAATGTGGGTGCCCGTTTTGTGGACTCAGAACCTAAAGTTGGGACACTTGAGAACTTGCTGGTGTGGGCGCGCAACCGAAAGAATGAGGTAAATATTTTGCGCATAATCCCATTTCTATATTATCATCGAATGTCGCGTTGTTTACAAGTTTTACCCTGATCACAGACTGCAACCTTTCACATAAAGGCGAAAATTGATAATGTTAGGACTAAAAAAGGGTGGAGTTTCCCGGCATGTGGTGGGGAGAAATGCAAGAAAGCTGCAACCCGAAAGGAAGGGGGCTTTTGGTGCGATAGCTGTGACAAATCGATTGCATATCCTATTATGAGGTAATGTTATAGTTTGTACCTATGCATTGTGTAACACCCCCAAAATATCGCAGCGGAACGATAGTGTCAATGGGGTGCTACTTCTCAATATAAAGCACATGGTATAGAAAATGACCTCTAAATGAGACATTTTGAAAAGTTACCATTCAAATTATTTAAATCAGAGTCATTACATGAGGTCTCAAAGTATAATAATACATAAGAGTTTTCAAAATAGATTGAATGGTAAAGGATAAAAGCATAGACTCCAAAGCATGCAAAAGACTCTATGATCCATGCATTCGCTATCGCCTTACTAACCTGAGAATAACATGCTAAAAAGTGTCAACACAAAGGTTGGTGAGTTCATAGAGTTTAGTTTAAAATGTTAAGTATTTGAATAAAGATTTCACAACAAAGGCCTTGTAAATCCACTCAGTCCCAAGTCCCGCCCATACAAGACTTGCAACCTGTGTGTTTACAATCCACTGCTAAAATAGTATGTCTGTCATGTGTCATCCATATAAATGGCCTTCCAACGTCGCCATGTTGGGATGTATGTCTGCACCCAATGTTAATAGTCTTCTGACATAGTCATGTCAGGATGTATGTCTGAATCGAGTCTAGTCAATATAAGTCAAAAATAGGGTGATCAAGTCTGTATACAAGTATTTATGTAAATATAAATAGTGCAAGTAAATCAAGCGAGTAAAGTATTTTTAAGCATGTATCTTCCTCAAGTACTATAACTAGAACAGATGTATATAGAAATACGTATCAATGTCATAAGAGTTTTGAGTATTTTCAAAAGTAAATAAATATAGTTTGAGCATGTATCTCCCCCAAAGAGTAAATAATAAAAAAAAAAACGTATAAAAGTAGGGGCTATGACTCACCTGAGCAGTCTGGATGGAAAACAAATTAAATATAGTTGATAAACGTCTCCGGCACGCAACAAACTCCAAAGGAAAGAGTTGGAACGTTTTGTATGATCGAAGAAGGTCTCGATGGGATTCGTACAAAGGAAATGTTGCTTCGGTTTTTATTGAATATTTCTTGGTATAATGGAAATGAAAATGAATGGTATTTTACGAGTACACATATATATAGGAAGTGAGAGTGAAAGGCATGCATCAAGGGCGGATCTATGTTGGGGGCCGGGGGGGCCCGAGCCCCCCCCCCCCCCCCATTTTTTCGCTCAGTAGTGCTAATTTATCCGTATTTCGTCCGAAAAAATTTATATTTATTAAGTCGGCCCCCCGATTATTTTTCTTAAAAACTTTTTATATTTTATTAAGTTTAAGAGTCTAATAAAATTTACCTTTTTAATTTTTATAGCCCACAATCCACTTAACCCACTTAAATTATTTAATCCATTTGACTCTACCTACTTTTGTTTCCCTCCTTTTGTTCTAGCTGTAAAGAAAAAAAGAAAGAAAAGAACTAAATTATTTAATCCATTTGGCCCTATCTCCTTTTGTTTACCTCCTTTTGTTCCATACCACCACCAGCAGTCCACCACGACCACTCGACCAGTCACCACCATCAGTCACCAGGTTTTTTTAATTTTGTTTTTGCAATTAATTTTGTTTTTGCCCTAATTTAATTTATTGCTAAGTTAATTGTGTTTTGCCCCAATTTAGATTATTGCTAAGTTAATTATTTTTGGCCTAATTTAGTTTATTGCTAAGTTAATTGTTTTTGCCCTAATTTAATTTTGCCCTAATTCAGTTTATTCCCTGCTAAGAGAAATTGCTGAAAAGATTGATTCCATGTCGATAATCGATGCTTTCAAAGATCTTAGAGATCGTAAGGCTGATCTGTAACTTTGCTACCCGGTACACACATTTTCTATCAGTATTTTCATATCTATTTTAGTTTTTGTTTGTTAGAAACTATTTACTTTTTATGTGTAAGAACGATAATTTGAATGATTGAAGAAAACTTAGATTTTTAGTGTTATTTTTGTTTGACCCGACCCGAATTAGAAGACGCTAATATACTAACCGAAATATAACGATAGGACAAAAAAATTTCTGGCCCCCTCCACAATTTTCTTCGAGATCCGCCACTGGCATGCATGGTACAACAGCTAGACACGTTATACATTATTGAGTTGTTGTGTTTTACGGTTTAAAATCCTATACGTACATAAATAGTCACTTTTGCATGTCATACATGATCATGCATGGATATAAATCTTATGGCAATTTATTCATTCACGTACACATGTGATGTCTTATGAATAGATTGCATGAGATTTGACTATGTGGAAGATTTATACACACATATCTATATAGCAGGTGATGTTAATTTATGTCACACGTACATATTGACCATATGGAGAAATTATAGTATACGTATGGTATAAATGGTAAGTAGTATGTGGCATTAATTAGAACACATATTAATAATTTAAGATATAGTTTAATTCTGGTAATTATTAACATTAAGTCCTTAAGTCACGAAACTTAAAATCAGGTAACGTAAAAATATAACGTTTATAAAAATGTCAAAATTTATTAATATACTCTAACTAATTATATTAGACGTGTGATAAGTTTAATGAAGAGCGTATACGTTAAAAAAAATCTAATAGGTTTGAGTACTCGTACTACGTAAAGAGTATAATGTAAAATAAAAATAACAAAGTGGCAATAGTTCATATAAAATATATAGACTCATTCTAATCTTGTGTTGGTCGTGAGTAAAAGTCATATGATTACACTTTTGTGATCGTTACTAAAAGTAATATTTTTTTTTAATAAAAACGTAATAATAATTTGTCATTAAATAGTTACAAATAGACCTGAAATATACGAGGTACACTCCTTGTTTGGTTACTTGGTCGCGAGATGAGATAAATATATTTTTAAAATCAATGCATTAAAGATTTGTAAAATAAGCTTTAAATATTGTACTTTAGAGTTGTAAAATTAAATAAAACAAGTTAAGGTTTTGTGCTTTAAAGACTTGTACATTTGCCTTAAAATGTTGTACTTTAACGTTGATGATTTAAATATATAGAATCATACATATAATAAATTTGGGTGTCGTAAAAACTCAAAATAATAGTAAACGTTTTTGTTTGAACTTTTAATAGTCGCATGTTAATGTAAGATGTAAATAAAAGTTAAAAGCTTTTATACTATATATATAAGGAAAGTTTATTGGTATTAAATGCAAAACACGTTGGTGTCGCGTGAGCATGTTTATTGAAATGTAAGTTACGTCGCATTAGTTAGTTGTTGTTTAATTTAAAAAAAATTTAGACGTAGAAAATGGATAAGTATTAAATTAATATAGTGGAAATTTACCGGTGGTTACACATTGTTATTTGTGATGCAACATATATAACCACTAACGTACCAGTTCAACGTATGGTTAACAGGTATAGGCTTGAGCTTGGTGTGACCGATGACACTGCTCAAACTGTCTTTGTGCTTTTTGATGAACCAGCGACTGAATTGGTCAAGTGCTCAGCATCATCTCTCATGCAATCAGAGGATGAGGTAAATAGATCATGTATGTAGTATTTCACATATCAGTCTTTATCTAACCTTCCTATACAGTCTTCAGATGAACATGCAATCTTGCCACCCCCCATAGCCAACATCATTGGCACATCCCATGTATTTGAAATCAAGTCACACACATACTATGAGTACGGAAACTTTGAGAGCCTCACGTGTTGGAAGTTGAACCCAATTGAGTTGGCTGTGGAGAGTGCGTGTTCCGGCTCTGTTGAAATCCAACTTGACACCTCAGGTTCATCTTTAAAGATATTGCAACCAGACCCATCTGTCGCAACCCCTTCCAAGCCTGCTGAGGATAAAAGAAAAAAAATGTTTGCTTACAATAATCTCTGAAAATTATAAACTATAGATATACTTATGTCCCTTTTTCATACAACTTAATCATATAATGTATTTTGACGTTATTTTTCAGATATGACCTAGGAGATTCTGATACGGAAGTGGTACCGGTTAATCAGCATGAGGGGCAAGATGATTATGTGACCAAGGCAGCTGATAAGAGGAAAAAGATAGAAGACCGTGATGCGGAAGTGGTGCCAGTTACTGAACCTAACGGGCAAGATGATGATGTCATCAAGACAGTTGATAAGAAGAAAAAAAAAAGCATGAGGTCATGGTGCAAGCAAACAATCGCTTTATAAAACATACATTTGTGGAGATAATAATATATTAGTTTCTGATATCTGTTTGGATTAGTTAGACATTACGTGATATTATATTTTACTACTTGAATGGAATAGTGATTTTATCTTTTTATATGATGTTTGGTTTCATAGAAATTGAATGGGATATATACAATATGTATGTTTAATTTTTTCTAACGAAAGACAAACTCATAAACGTGATTAAAACCACCAACATTATTACAATTGGCCTGTAATACTCAGTAGTTTATAAACTGCCCGTTTTATCCATCAATACATCCAGGACAATCAAAACAGTTCTTGATATAAAGTAATCTAAAAATACAAAATACATATGATCGATAATGTGCTTAATAGACCATTTCATGATTTACATCACATGGAATTTTGTTAAAATTGCAAGCCATTTACATAAATGATTAGTAGTATAGATCCTCCCAGGGTTGATATAAACAATGCCAAAATGATGAGTCAATTGAAGTCAGACATAATAAAAAAGGTTTAGAAGTGGACCATATATCAACAATGACAAAATGATCAATCGGTATATAAATGGAACATAATGTGTTTGTTAAAGCATTATATATTTTGCATTTGTGTTTGATTATTTTCAGTTTATAAGTTATTATGCCTGCCTATAATAAAAAAGGTATAGAAATGGAGCATATATCAACAATGGCAAAATGATAAATGAGTATATAAATGGAACATAATGTGTTTGTTAAAGCATTGTATATTTTGCATTTGTGTTTGATTATTTTCAGTTTGTAAGTTATTATGCCTGCCTTTTCAATGGTAATTACATTTATTGCATAAGTTAATCAATGGAATACAAAGAGAATACCTGATTGTCATTTTAATATAGATCTTGATCAGCTTCCAACCTGTAAAATAGTAAGCGTTATTCAGCTGATGACATAAAAAATGAACAATGGTACATTTCATATCACATACCTTTCATGCGTTCGATTATGGATATTCTTCAGAACATATATGTTTGTATGTTAGATTTAAACTGATAACAAATGCAGGTACACAATCTTTCTCAGACATGCTTAACAACTCTATGGTCATTAATTCAAAAACAATTATTGGTGAAGATGGGACAGTACAAAGCTATTGCGGTTTACAAATGATAAACACCATTATATCAGCTCGAGGTAAATACTTCTAACAAAAAAAAAATAACAATGATACACTTGAAATGACAAACCTTCAATACAATTGAAATATTGTCATGTTTAAAACATATGTGTTTATATGTTATAGTTTAAACTGATAAAAGGTGCAGGCACACAGTCTCTCTCAGACATGCTTCAAAACTCAGTGGTAATTAATTCAAAACAATCATTTGTGAAAATGGGGTGGTCCAAAGCTTCTGTGGTTTAAAACTGAAGAACATCATTACATCAGATCCAGGTAAATATCTAAATATGCCACAACCGAATACATCCTTTAAATGATATATATTAGTATGTTACAGGTTCAAATGAAAACAACGTAGCTACTCAAACTCTATCAATGATGCCTCACGATTCTATGGGTATTCGTTCAAAAACAGTCATTGGTGAAGATGGGACAGTGCAAAGCTATTGTGGGTTAAAACTAAAAAACATAGTTACATCAGAACAGGGTAAATACTCACGCGTATCAGTTAGTTATAATGTAGATTTTCTGCAATATGATATGTATAAATATATATCCAACATACAAATAGCTAAAATGCTTATTACAATGCTTATTATTTGGCAACAATGCTTATTACAGAACCACCCAACATCCGAAGAGCTAAGAAAAATCAAAAGGAGCAGCATGTACATCGGCAGGTGATTACCCTCCTATAAACCATCTAATATGAATTAGTAATCACAACAAACATGTATAATGGCCCCATATTGTTTTTTTTTGGCAAGGTGTTCCTATGGTTTACCATAACCTTGGGCCTCCATCGTATGAATGTCGAAATTGCAATGCACTCATGTGGTATGAGGAGAGAAGTAACAAGCCCAACAGGGCTGCAAACCCAAAGTTCTCCCTTTGCTGCCAAGAGGGTAAGATCTTGCTTCAAAAATTCAATCAAATACCTCAAACACTAACCGCTTTGCTAGATTATAAGAATAATGCTTCTTCGAGATTCAGAGATCAAATTAGGGTCTATAATAGCATGTTTTGCTTCACATCTTTTGGAGCTAGAATAGACCATTCCATAAACACAGGAAGGGGACTATACACGTTTAGAATAAATGGCCAAAACTATCATCGAATTGGTTCACTACTTCCTACACCAGGTATTCAGCCAAAGTATGCGCAACTTTACTTTTTTGACACTGAAAATGAAGTGAAAAACCGGATGTTGGCCTTCATCGATAAGAAAGATAGTGAAGGAGTAGATCAAAACATAGTGGGAAACCTGATGCAAATGTTCGACCAGACAAGTGTTGTTGCTTTGGCATTTCGGATGGCAAGAGATTGGTGCCGATCACATAATTCAGCCAAATTTAAGCTGCGTCTCTTAAGTGACAGGCAAACTTCCCGGCAATACAACAATCCCACCGTGCCAGAGATTGTAGCCCTTATCGCTAATGATTTTGGTGATGGTCTTCCGACAAGAGACATTATTGTGAGCGACAAGGCAACAGGACCAAAACTTATCTCGGAATTACATCCACAATACATGGCGCTCCAATATCCATTATTATTCCCGTATGGAGAAGATGGTTTCCATGAAAAGATACCTTATAACAGCAACACAGGTAGTCGAAAAACCATAAGGGGTGTTGTAACAATGAAAGAATACTATGCTTACATAATACAACAGCGAAATAACCAAGGGACTACTTTACTAAGAGGTGGCCGATTATTTCAGCAATATTTGGTTGATGCATACACGGCTGTTGAAGAACAGAGGATTAAATGGACGAGAAACAATCAAGATACACTACGTGTAGATCTTTACCATAACCTATGTGATGCTGTAACAAGAGGTGATACGAGTGCAGCAGGGTTAGGGATATGAATCGTTCTACCAAAGAGTTTTACAGGGGGGCCAAGATATATGATGCAAAATTACCAAGATGCAATGGCTATATGTCGCACATATGGAAATCCAGACCTCTTCATCACGTTCACATCCAATCCAAAATGGCCCGAGATTGATGAAATGCTGATTCATATACCAGGTCAAAAAAGTCACAATCGTCCAGAAATTGGAACACGAGTGTTTAAAATGAAACTCAATCAGATGTTAGAAGATCTTATGAAGAACCATATTTTTGGTAAATCTCGCGCAGGTATTACATCTCATGCCATAATATTAGTCTGCCTACACTTCTATACAAATTTTAAAATCATATGACCCTTCGCTCTCATATAATTGCAGTTGTATATGTTATAGAATTTAAAAAACGTGGCCTTCCGCACGCTCATATCCTTCTGTAGCTAGAAGAAGATTGCAAATGCAAAACACCCGCTCAAATAGATGACATCATTTTAGTAGAAATCCTATTTCCAACGCATGATCCAGATGGGTATAAAGTGGTGACTGAATATATGTTACATGGTCCTTGCGGACAGGATGCTAAACACGCACCATGTAATGTTGAGGGAAAATGTTCGAAGCATTTTCCCAAACCATTTGTGGGTGAGACGATTATTGATGAAGATGGATATGCTATATATCGTCGGAGGGATAATAAATCGTCTGCTAAAAAGGGTAAATTCAAATATGATAACAGATATGTAGTACCTCACAATCGTTACCTTCTTTTGAAATACCAGGCCCACATTAATGTTGAATGGTGCAACAGATCGAAGGCTATTAAGTACTTATTTAAGTCCTTAAATAAAGGTCTGGACAGAGCTACAGTTGTTATACAGGAGAACGTTAGAATTGATGGTGATGTCACGAATGTTAAGATTCTGGAGGTTGATGAAATACAAAATTAACTAAATTGTCGATTCTTAGCTCTATGTCAGTATGGCGTTTGTTTTCTTTTGACATCCATTACTCATAACCATCAATCATGAAACTTACATACCACCTGCCTAATCAGCATGCAATAACACTACGCGATTCAGAGAGTTTGCCAGTATTACTCCAAAGGGAAGGAATCGACGTAACCATGTTCACTGATTGGTTCGAGTTAAACAAACGCGATCCGGGAGCTAAAGAATTCACTTATGCTGAAATACCTAAGCACTATGTATGGCATGAGAAAGACAAACTTTGGAAAAAAAGGAAACAAAAAAAAAAGCATCGGACGAATCGTTTATGCACACCCATCTTCAGGGGAATGATATTATCTTAGAATGCTTTTGAATGTTGTGAAAGGTCCCGAATCTTTTTTACAGCTCATGACTGTAAACGACAAACTTTGTGCAACATTCAAGGAAGCCTGTTTTGCATATGGTCTCCTAAACGACGACAGTGAATGGACTCATGCTATAAACGAAGCTGGTGTTTGGGCATTCGGCCCACAACTCTGTGACACATTCGTCACAATTCTATTGTTCTGTGAAGTCAGCAGACCTTTAAAGCTATGGGAGGCCTACTGGGAAACCTTATCGGAAGATATCCTGCACAAAAAAAGAAGACTTTTCAAACATCCTAACTTACATCTTACAGATGACCAACTCCGTAACTATTGTCTTCTGGAAATCCAGGATATACTAAATAGGCATGGAAGATCTTTAGCAGACTCTAAAGATCTTCCACGCCCTGACCCAAGGTTACTCAACAGCATGGACAACCGTCTGATTAGAGAGGCCCTGGATTTTGATATGAAGAAGAGTGTGATAGAACATCAGCAATTACATTCTTTGTTAAATCCAGAACAACGCTTAATTTATAAAGATGTTATTGACTCTGCCATAATAAAAAAAGGTAAATTTTACTTTGTTTATGGACCAGGAGGAACTAGGAAGACATTTCTATACAAAACTATTATTTCAAGGTTAAGATCTGAACGGATGATTGTTCTTGCCGTCGCATCCTCAGGTATAAAATAATGCTAAAACAAAACATCCCATGATTTATAAAAAGGCAACATATGTAATAACTAACAAATGTTCTTAATATGAGTAGAAATTGCTTCATTGCTCTTACCAGGGGGAAGGACAGCGCATAGTAGATTTGTGATACCACTCGAATTGGTCGAGAATAACACATGCGGCATTAAACAAAACACGCATATGGCGGAACTCATGCAACAAGTCAAGTTGATTATTTGGGATGAAGCTCCAATGACTCAAAAATATGCTTTCGAGGCATTGGACAAAACACTAAAAGATATACTCGGGTACCACGATCCGGATAAAAGGATTCGAATATTTGGAGGAATAACAGTGTTGCTTGGAGGTGACTTTAGACAAGTTCTCCCAGTGATCCTAAAAGGAAAAAGAGCAGACATTGTTCAAGCGTGCATAAACCGGTCTGAGTTGTGGAAATATTGCAAGGTATTCACCCTTACGCGCAACATGCGTGTCAATGAATACAATAAAAATGGGGATATTGATACACGTAAGCAACATTTTAACAGATGGGTTTTGGCAATTGGTGACGAGAGGTTGCCAGCAAAAATAAAGGAAGTGGAGGATGAGCTAACTTGGATCAACATTCCTGATAATTTCCTAATCAAGAACTGGGATTCACCTATTGAAAAGATTGTCGAGGAGACTTATCCTCATTTTACCACACGCCAAACTGATAATGAATATCTAAAGGAAAGGGCAATCCTAACTCCCTGGAATGATGATGCCGATATCATCAATGAATATATGTTTGAAAAGTTGGCAGGGCAATCTGTTACATACAATAGCGCGGATGAGATATGCTGATGCGTGGTTTTGCAACCTTACAACAGGTTTTACCTCTCGAGGGATCTCAAGAGGCTTACAACCCCACCAGGCAGTGTACCTGACCGATGTAGTATAGTATAGTGGTAAGTACGGGGGATTGATCGTTCTCCACAGGGAATAGTGTTCGTTAGGTATGAAAAACTACTCTAATAGGTCTAAGGGTGAGAGAAGATTCTTTTTATGTTTTTTTATAATTTTATGAAAGCAAGTAAAATCTCGGGTTTGAAAGAGTGGGCGGAATTAGTTGCTAGTCAACTAACCCAAGTTACTACGAATGCAAATAAAATAAAATAACAGAAAATGAAAAGGTGGTGAAAACTTATGTGGAGAGAAATGTGTTTACTTAGATTTCCTTACTCCCTAACTATCTTTTACCGGTTGATTAGTGTGTATTAATTGCGTGGATGACGGGTGTATTCCTTAATACCAATCGTGTGGTGGCGTACGTACTTCCCCAACTCTACAAGCTCCTACTTCACTCCTATGTCGAGCCGGCTAGGAAGCTCCTAACATGGGATCACTAGAATTCGCTTGTGCATTAAATACAACCATAAAAACCTTAGTACGCATTGGTTCATGTTTCTTAAGACGTTCAAGCAAGTTACCGAATAGGAAGTTAGCCAGTTTTCTTAAGCCTAACATAGACGAACAATCATCCAATACAACTAATAACACACTAATAACCAATAATCAATAGCTAGGTTTCATTAGATCTAAGCAAACACAAGATAAATCTAGCCTAGCATGTTAAACAAAAGACAAGAACAAGATAGAATCAAACAACACATAGACATATTGAATGATTAATTGATAACTTATCTTCAATGTAACATGGAAGATCTCAAGGCAAAAAGCCTTGAAAAAGCTGCTAAAATCGTCTTAGGGTTTTCACACACAAAGTTCCGCAATAAGTTCCACCCTAATGACAAAAAATTGCAAAACTATATATAGACTTTCAGATCTGACGGCGTCACGTTATGGAGTGTGACGCCGTCACCTCGCCGCTTTTAGGGTTCCCGGATGGCCTTCTTGACGCCGTCCCTCTTTAGCTCTCCAAAATCCGTTCTGGCTTATCAAGGCTTGACGCCGTCAGACTTAGGGGTGACGCCGTCCCTCTTTAAATTAAGCCGTGACGACCTTGATCACATTAAAGCGTGACGCCGTCAGAATTCCATGCAAATTTCTCTGGCTTATCATGAGTAATTTTCACATCCACCACTTTTGCCAAGCCATGACGCCGTCCAGAACAAATCCTGACGCCGTCAAAGGTAATTTCCAGCACAATTTTGAGTCTTTGTCGTTTTCTTCACTTTTATGCTCCAAAAACGTCCAAAATGCCTCATTTTCCAGATTTCTCCTCAAAAGTACCTAAAATGACAAAAGGAACGATTTAGGGCAATATTTGATCAAATAAATACGATTTAGGGCTTAAATGACCCCTTAAAAGCGGTACACTTTTCGCTTCATCAAATACCCTTACACTTGAGATTTGCTTGTCCTCAAGCAAATGCGCTTTTATTCTAATCAAAATACAAGTTAGGGGTCATTTAATGCTAACATAAAAGTAATTACAACAAATATTCGTTCCACTTTAATCATAATAAGCACGGAGATTACAAACTAGCACCTCACAAGTAGTGTTTAGATACTCACATCTCTCAAGTGTCATCAAAATAAATCTCGTAAATGAAAACAGATAATATCTCTCACTACCTGTTGTAGCAAATAGATTACCATAGGCTTGGGAAAGGATCGAAAACCTCCTCCACTAGGCGTAAGCACCTAAGATAAACTATCAAAGAGGGCTTTTAAATGGGTTATAACGTTAGGTGTAGGGAAAAGGAAAACACGGTTTTGCTGGATAAAGGATATTTTACTGGTGGCGAGTTAAAGATCTTGATCAATTACATGTACTATACAATGTTGCTAAGCCAAGACTCGACTCAATCTTAAGCTAAAAATAAAATAACAAAAACATAAAATAAACATAAAATGAAACGGGATGGTAGTCCGTATGTTTTTTCTACTTTTCTTTTTCTCATTTTTTTGTATTTTTTCGATTTTTTTTTTTTTTTTTTTTTTTTTTTTTTTTTTTTTTTTTTTTTTTGGCATACACTTTTGCCCTACCATCCAAAATAATACATCATAGGGGCATTGCATTCCCCTTACACTTGAACTTTTACATAACTTTACAAATAACTATTCTAATGACTCGAATTTAAGATAATTGAAAAACTTGGAGTACTTTTAAAATTATTTAGCACATATGGGGGTAATAAACGATGTTCTTCCCTATTACTCCATTACACTAGTACTTCACCCATGAGTCCCAATCGTCCCAAAACAATATGTACAAGGATATGACTCGACTTAGCAACCATGTAATCAATTAGATAATTAACTTGGGGTTTAAACAAATGTTGTCACAATAATGCACTAAAAATGAGTGCATACAAGGTAGGCTAAGGCGATTTGGGTGTACATTTAAGTGGGGTGTAAACAAATTCTTCCTTTAAGTAAAATGCTTAAAGGTCGAAACGAAAAGATAGGCTCTGAGGGGTGTACTAGGGGTATCGTGTACTAAAAATGAGTACAACGCAAAGGGTGTGGGAGAATTACTTGACCAATGTAGCCAACGTAATTATAACAAAAACACAGGTGTAAAACAATGGGTTAATCCTAATGCCTCTTATCATGTAGTAAATCTAACTACACGAATGTAGTCTCACTTGTGGCCTCGGAATGGTCCTAACGCAAGTTCTAGAATCTAAGTGCTACCGGTACACACATCATAGCATAAATGCTTTTCCTACCAATTCTAGGGGCGAACCTCACATATTTGGGGTGGAAAATTTTTTTAGTGGTACGGTTTTTGTGCTTGTCATATAATTCCTATCCATGAGACGCTCATTAAGATCAAAGTTTCACTCCTAAATATTGTAAAAAATTTTAAATTTGGCACTAAAATTGCCCTAACAAGTATTTCTCTCAGTTTTATTACACATCTACCATTAAACAAACAAAAATCAAGTGCAATTGCATTCTCTAAAGTATCGTACTTTTACCCCCCTTACACTTAAGATGAACATTGTCCCCAATGTTCAAATAACAAGATGTAAAAGCATAAAGTAAAAGAATGAAATCAAATACTCCCCTGATTCGCTCGGTGGATAATGAAGTAACACGGTTAGATCTTCTTCCAAGGTAATGTTGAAGCTCCATGACTAATGCATCGCCAAAAGCTTGATCCAACAAACATTTCCTTGTCCAAAATAACCTGTTAAACCTGAGAAAACAAACACGAAAACCTGCATAACATCGGCGGGATAAATCTATATATAAGGATATAATGCTTGTGGAATGATAATTTTGCAGATGCCTGGAGATTATAAGTTAGAAATTTAATAAAAACTTTTTATGAAAACAAAACTTTCAAAAATTTCAGAAAATTAACACCTGACGCCGTCAGGTTGTAGATCCTGACGCCGTCAGAAATAATCTGACAGAATTCTCATGTTATGTTTCCGGAAAATTTTTGGAAAAAACTATACCTTACTTCCTGGAAATCCTGCAAAACATCATTATGACTCGATACAAGCATTTGACTCAAACAAATACTAATATGTATGTTCATTTATTATTATTATGATTCATGTTTATTTGTGTTCTAATAAACCGATTTAGATTTCCCTTACACTTAACTTTTGCCAAATACCTTTATATGTAGTTAAGACGAAGTCAAAAACAAAATAAAGCATTTTCACAAATTAGTTTTTGAACATGAATCAATAATAATAAAATTTAAACACACATACGGAAACAAATAAAATCAAACAAACAAATAAATAAATAAACAAACAACTAAGGCTTGCATGCAATAAAGAAAATCAATGTCGCAAATGTTTAAAGGCCAACAGAGGCCTTATCCTAAACTATTACAGACCCAATTGTTCTAAATCATACAACCATAAATTAAATTGTTCAAATATCATAACATCAAAACAAATCATCACTGGGGTGGGGGACCTTGGCGATAGTCATAGTCAGGAGGAAGATGCCCGTAGTACCCATATGGTGGGTAGTCCTGCTCACGTCCCGGGAAAGGGTCGATCTGCAGGTGTGGGTCCAACTGATCACGCGTAGATAAGTGCTGCATCTGACGAACAGTGTGATCATACATCCAGTCGAACCTCTCGTCCACCCGGGTCCTCCAAGTATCAACCTGGCCCATCCATGCCCCCTGATGAGCCTGCCAATCCCCCCTGCTCATGTGCCGGTAGTAATTTGCGGTACCAGCCTCATAACCCCCATGCTGCTGCTGCTGCGGCTGCTCCTCCTCCTCATCATCCTCATTACCAGCATCCTCATCACCATCTGGATGATACCACATAAAGGTCCCATCATGCATCTCCATAACCACCTCCATCTGCTTCAAGGACCTCACCTTCACCGTCCTGCATGCATCACCACTCAAATACCTCATGACCTCGGGCCTGAGGACTCCATAAGATCGGGCCAGCCGGGTGATAAACATCCCACCATAAATCCTGTCTCCTTCCCTTTCCCCAACTCCACCATGCAGAAAGCTAGCAACCCAAAATGGGATGTTGCAGTAAACCTCATTTGAGTAAATGGTGTACAAGTAGAAGAGGTCTGAAGCAGTGACACGGTGGTAAGAGCTGTGGCGCCCTGTCAAGCTGTAGGTGAGACATCTATGGGTCAACCTAACTCTAGGCTACCTGATCTGAGATGCCACAGTAGTCGAGGTGTACATCCCATCCCCAATAGTCGGCCAGAACATGGAACATCTAAAATCATTCCTCATCGACTCCCCATGCAACAACCTATTCATGAACCCCACCTGAGTGGTTTCATGCTGACTATACAACCCAAGTCTCCACCCAAACTCAGTAACCGAGCACGTCCTAAGCTCACCCCCCAGCCTGAAATAGATGGTGGTCCTGCCCACATCGGTCCTTGCCTCAGCCATGTCAAAGTGAAAAGTGGCAAAGAATTCACGTACCAACTCTTCATATACCGGCTCTTGAATCCTAAACAGTCTTTCCCACTGAGGGCCGGTAAATTCATCCGTCTGAAAGCTTTGGAGAAAGGTTTGCTCAAGACCTTCCCTCCTCAGAAAGCTCCAATCTACAATAGCTCTATTTTCACCTTTATGCTGCAGCAACTGGGTGTATTTAGTTGTGGCGGCATCATTATCAAAGACACCCCAACTGAGGACCGTGTCCCCAAAGTTCTCTTGTTGAGATCTGGAAGAACTCCCTCGGCTAGGTCTTTGACGCTTACTCATTATCTGGAACAAAGCAGGGAGGAACAAAAGTGTTAATATGTGAATTAAAGATTTGGTGGAGCATCAGACAGGTCTGACGCCGTCACCCTTTGCTAGGTGACGCCGTCAGGTTCGACCAAATTTAAATCCGAAATTACGAGGGAAAAATCAATATCCAAACTTTAAGCTTAAACCAAACGCCCCTTTTTACAGCAAAATGGGTGATTGGATCATAGGTTATGGTTCAAATTCGTGGCCTCCCCATTAGTGAATAGACCCAATTGATTGCCAATTATCAAATGCTTTAATTATTGCTAAATAACACTAATTAAAGGACATTATGAGTTCTAAGCATGAATCAATCCTAGGGTTTCATGAGTTGGGGATTTTCGAAATTTACGAATCCTATGAATAATTAAAGCGAAAAGAATGAATAAGAATTACTTACCACGTGGAGATTGATAGCGAAAGTCGGTGAATTTGATCTTGAAAATTCGTGGGTGGGGTTGGAGTGGATATGGTTTGTGGGGTTTGTGATGAAAGTGATGGAATTAAAGTTGTTATTGCTGTGCAGACGGGGTGACGGCGTCACGTTCAAATCCTGACGCCGTCATGTTAGCGTATTTTACTACTTTGTGCCAGTTTACAAATGAGCCCCTTGTACTTTAAGGGAGCAGCTAGTCAGGGTCAATAATCCTGATAGCTAGTCTCGTTAACAAGTTCCTCCTGGGTCAAATGTTTTGTTACTGTCACGGGATGTAGTAAAATGTTGAAAAAGGCCGGTTGACGTCTCATTCAGGTTCCAATTTCCATCACGGCAGGTATTCAGGGAGTGGGAGGAACTTTTCCAGGGGGTGTTCGAATTGAGGGTGTGCTTTAATTTAGTTCTTCTCACACCTGGCTTAAAGCCAAAAGATCGTTTCCTAGCTTCATGAAAGTTAGGGAGAGTGACAACCATGCTTCCTACGAAAATGCCATGATCTTGAGAATTCTCTTTCTCGTGAGGGGGTCCAAATGGATAAAAGGGTTGTAAATGTGAAGGCTTAGGGGGAGGGGTTTCATCATCTCTCCATTCGTTGTATGGTTTATTAGGGACTGGGAGTTCAAAGATCTTCTCGATCTTTTTGTGTGAAGCTTTTTCCCTAATTTTCTCTTTTATTCTCAAGATGAATTTTTCTGCTAGCTCCATGAACATATCTTGGGTGTTTTTCAAGTGAGTTTCTAATTCCTGGATTCGTCTCTCTTGGTTGTTCATGAAAGTTAGCATTATCCCTTCAAATTCATCTTTTCGCGAGAATTGATGAAACGTATGTCTACCACTTGTGTTTACACACTCATCGGGATTTTCATCAGCCGTAGGTGTCTCGGCTTTCATTAATTTCTCAACCTGCCTTTTTATGTTTTCGAACAGCTGTTCTTGGGTTGCACTTATGCAATTTAAAGTCCCTACTTCCGAGAACATTGAGTCATTCCATTCTTCTTCTTCGTACTGTGCTAAGTCCTCGATGACTTCCCAGCACTTATCGACACTGAGCCTGCTCAGCCTCCCATTGGCAGCGTAATCAAGGGTTCTTCTAGTTTGATGGTTTACGCCGTCATAAAATCGTTGGATTTGTAGCCAAGGATCCATGCCATGGTGAGGGACTTTTCGGAGTAAGTCCTTGAATCGAGTCCATGCCTCGTAGAGGGTTTCGCCTTGACGTTGTTGAAACATCAAGATATCATTTCTTAGCTTGGTAGTTCTTCCTGGTGGGAAAAACTGAGCAAGAAAACGAGTGGTGAGATCATCCCAAGAGGTGATGGATCCTGCGGGTTGACGCTCTAGCCATTGACTAGCTTGGTCCCGCAAAGAGAATTGAAAGAGACGCAGTCGGGTCGTCTCTCGAGTGGCAACATCAAGGTCTATAGAATCAACGATTTTGAGAAAGTCCTTGAGATGTTGATTAGGATCTTCAGAACGAAGTCCATGGAATGCGCATCCGCTTTGCACCAACCGGATGGTGTCGGATCGCAAGGGAGTGACATTGGCTCCTTGAGTGAGCTCAATGGTGTTTCGATAGCCATGGTGGCTAGGACGGGAGTACTCTCCTAAAGTACGGGCTCTAGGAGGTGGTGGTGGTTGTTGTGGTGGTGGGTTGTTGGGATCAAGGATATTACCATCTTCCATGATGTCGAATGGTAATGGTTACGAACAAAGAAACGAAGAAAATAGATAGACTAAAGAAAACCTAGAAAAAGAAAATAAAAATCTCACTAGAAAGGAATCTAGTGAGTAGACCTATAAAATAAAAAATTCAACCTAAACAATAAATATTCCCCGGCAGCGGCGCCAAAAACTTGATGCGTGATTTTGCAACCTTACAACAGGTTTTACCTCTCGAGGGATCTCAAGAGGCTTACAACCCCACCAGGCAGTGTACCTGACCGATGTAGTATAGTGTAGTGGTAAGTACGGGGGATTGATCATTCTCCACAGGGAATAGTGTTCGTTAGGTATGAAAAACTACTCTAATAGGTCTAAGGGTGAGAGAATATTCTTTTTATGTTTTTTTATAATTTTATGAAAGCAAGTAAAATCTCGGGTTTGAAAGAGTGGGCGGAATTAGTTGCTAGTCAACTAACCCAAGTTACTACGAATGCAAATAAAATAAAATAACAGAAAATGAAAAGGTGGTGAAAACTTATGTGGAGAGAAATGTGTTTACTTAGATTTCCTTACTCCCTAACTATCTTTTACCGGTTGATTAGTGTGTATTAATTGCGTGGATGATGGGTGTATTCCTTAATACCAATCGTGGGGTGGCGTACGTACTTCCCCAACTCTACAAGCTCCTACTTCACTCCTATGTCGAGCCGGCTAGGAAGCTCCTAACATGGGATCACTAGAATTCGCTTGTGCATTAAATACAACCATAAAAACCTTAGTACGCATTGGTTCATGTTTCTTAAGACGTTCAAGCAAGTTACCGAATAGGAAGTTAGCCAGTTTTCTTAAGCCTAACATAGACGAACAATCATCCAATACAACTAATAACACACTAATAACCAATAATCAATAGCTAGGTTTCATTAGATCTAAGCAAACACAAGATAAATCTAGCCTAGCATGTTAAACAAAAGACAAGAACAAGATAGAATCAAACAACACATAGACATATTGAATGATTAATTGATAACTTATCTTCAATGTAACATGGAAGATCTCAAGGCAAAAAGCCTTGAAAAAGCTGCTAAAATCGTCTTAGGGTTTTCACACACAAAGTTCCCCAATAAGTTCCACCCTAATGACAAAAAATTGCAAAACTATATATAGACTTTCAGATCTGACGGCGTCACGTTATGGAGTGTGACGCCGTCACCTCGCCGCTTTTAGGGTTCCCGGATGGCCTTCTTGACGCCGTCCCTCTTTAGCTCTCCAAAATCCGTTCTGGCTTATCAAGGCTTGACGCCGTCAGACTTAGGGGTGACGCCGTCCCTCTTTAAATTAAGCCGTGACGACCTTGATCACATTAAAGCGTGACGCCGTCAGAATTCCATGCAAATTTCTCTGGCTTATCATGAGTAATTTTCACATCCACCACTTTTGCCAAGCCATGACGCCGTCCAGAACAAATCCTGACGCCGTCAAAGGTAATTTCCAGCACAATTTTGAGACTTTGTCATTTTCTTCACTTTTATGCTCCAAAAACGTCCAAAATGCCTCCTTTTCCAGATTTCTCCTCAAAAGTACCTAAAATGACAAAAGGAACGATTTAGGGCAATATTTGATCAAATAAATACGATTTAGGGCTTAAATGACCCCTTAAAAGCGGTACACTTTTCGCTTCATCAAATACCCTTACACTTGAGATTTGCTTGTCCTCAAGCAAATGCGCTTTTATTCTAATCAAAATACAAGTTAGGGGTCATTTAATGCTAACATAAAAGTAATTACAACAAATATTCGTTCCACTTTAATCATAATAAGCACGGAGATTACAAACTAGCACCTCACAAGTAGTGTTTAGATACTCACATCTCTCAAGTGTCATCAAAATAAATCTCGTAAATGAAAACGGATAATATCTCTCACTACCTGTTATAGCAAATAGATTACCATAGGCTTGGGAAAGGATCGAAAACCTCATCCATTAGGCGTAAGCACCTAAGATAAACTATCAAAGAGGGCTTTTAAATGGGTTATAACGTTAGGTGTAGGGAAAAGGAAAACACGGTTTTGCTGGATAAAGGATATTTTACTGGTGGCGAGTTAAAGATCTTGATCAATTACATGTACTATACAATGTTGCTAAGCCAAGACTCGACTCAATCTTAAGCTAAAAACAAAATAACAAAAACATAAAATAAACATAAAATGAAACGGGATGGTAGTCCGTATGTTTTTTCTACTTTTCTTTTTCTCATTTCTCACTCAACATGCTGGGGACATATTTTGAGTCAAAATTCATCATTTTATCATTTTACAGTTTTGAATACTGTTTGTAAGATTTGAGGTTAGGAAGTTTGAAATTCGTAAACGAATTCCCTTTAGGGTTTAACCCTTTTGTTGATGTTTCTTTAAAAAGATTCATGTTAAAAATACTAGTCAAGCTATTGGTGTCTTGGAAGAGTTTTAGTTTTAAACAAGAAAATGAAAATCAGCTGGTGTCCTGATTTTGATAAATTATCTATGTTTGCAATTTTTTTGTTAGATGTTGTGATCAAGAAGTACAAGAGAGCAAAAGCAAACTTGGAAATTTTGTATAGGTGTGGAGCACAGTTATTACATGGAGTCGATGCAATGAAAATGAAGCTTCATACTGATCTACAAATGAGAAAGTTTGACCGCATTGTTTACAACTTTCCACATGCTGGTTTTCTTGGGAAAGAAAGCGATAATCGTGTTATTACGTGCGCTAACTATTTCTTATGCTAGCTATTTATCTTCGTATTATTATTGGTTTTATGCTGCAAAACAAAATAAAATAAATTCATGGTGCCTTTAAACCACCATTTTTTTTTTTTTCATTTAAAGTCTTCATATCTCATTTTGTGTTGCTTGCAGGATGCATAAAAATCTGGTGTGCGGTTTCTTCAAGAACGCAAGTAGAATGTTGCGTACAGACGGTGAAGTTCATGTATCCCACAAAACTGCACACCCATTTGACTTATGGAATATTGAAGAACTCGCTTCTCAAAGTTCTTTGTCATTGTCTGAATGTGTGAAATTCGAGATTGAAGATTATCCTGGTTACGTCAACAAAAGAGGAGAAGGTAAAAGACCAGACAGCCCATTTCCTTTAGGAGAGTGCTGTACTTTCAAATTCATATTATATTCAAAATCCAACGAATCAATCGGCTCACATCATAGAAGTACTCAAGAACCCCAAACGTGTTCATCAGAAAGAGCGTACCCAAGAATTGTTATGAATCATGCTCCTATTGTGAACAACAATCAATGCTATTGGGTTTTTAGGGAGTATTTTGATCATGCACTTTCGACATATGGGCAAGCTGATGACTATATTTTTCATTCTGTTCCGCGTATGTTGAGGATCGGGTTTGAAAGATGCAGAGCTGAAAGTAATGTAAATCCCTTGAATGATTACACAAGTCATTTGAAAGAGCTTCAATATATATGTAAACGAAGGCTAGCATATTTGCAGAACTGTTTATTGGAAATAGATCAATTGTATGGCTTGTAGGTTTGGGTTCAACAGTCAACACACAAAAAAGGTCAGTGTATCATGTTTCGTTTTCCCTTGGTCTTTTTGCATCATACGGGCTTAACTTTTTGTGTCTAACACTCCATAGACCTGATGTAATGCAGGATTGGAAAAAGAAAAAAAAAAAACTATGTAAAGTGTAGCTCTTGGCTTTTGTATGTTTTAGTTTGTTTCTATGGGTTTATTAGTTAATATCTATATCACCTGTATATAATACTCCCTGGTATTTACATTAGAGTAGCTCTCGTTTAATAGATACAAGTAGAAGGCATGACGAGCCTATAACTTTGAGGATGAAAAAAATGACACGTCATGAAAATTATAGACTTGAGCTCGTCTTAACCGCAAAGATTAGGTACATCATGGATTCATAGATATGTATGATAGGTTTGAAGATTAAAATCCTCTTAAATCCCTTAGGTACATCATGAGCTTGTTTTTTCGAGTTGAAACAAAATCGAACTAATGAACACCCTACTTGTTTGGTCTAGTTTGATCTCGGTTTGACTGAGAAAATTTCTAAATTGAGAAACTCAAAAACTGTACCGATGAGCACCCTACTTGTTTGAGGAGAACTTATAATGGCCATATTCTCACAGATAATCGGCTCTTTCGATTTTGACCCAACCATATAAGCAAAAAGCCTTACAAGTCTAATTTCTTTTTAGTAACTGAAGCATATAATAAGAAAATTTTTGACCTCGGAAGCACAGATAATTCACCATGTTGATGTAACAACAAAACCGCCTCTAATAAAGGAAATAATGTAACCTTTAAAACTTTGTTCCAATAGATCTTCCTAGTTATATATGATCATAAAGGGAATAGATCTATTGAGAAGATAATTTCAAATGAGAAGAATGAGAAAAAAATTCAACCACACATTTCAAATGAAGGAGAGAAATTTAAGAAAAAATGCATCTATGTTTGTATGTGCATCTGAAATATGCGGTTGTATTTTCTTCTTATCTTCTAATTTGATCCTTACTCTGATCATTACATGTGACAAATTCAAAAGATAGAGATGATGAGACACAAGCTTGCCTTTGAATAGGTTACCAAGGTTATTCATATGTGTTGATGGGTAGGATTGGCCATGTTTATACGAATACATAAACGTTTAAATTCTTTTGTTGTTGAAGTGAAGGAACTCAAAAATTAGAATTGAAGTTGATTATAGTATTGATTTCCATCAACCAAAACACAGGTTTGTTTATGAATTAGTTTCTTCAAAAACTATTTATCTCATGGAGAAATGTTTATTATTTTGAAACTCGATCGAGGGTATTGTAAAAAGACAATAATGAAACCGAAAATCCGACCAAACTAAAGTTCGTACAAAAATTAATAACTTTATTGCCTAGGTGAACTACACCACTCCTACTTTTATTATTATTATTATTTTATTATTTTTTTTTAATTATTATTTTTTTTTATAAAAACATCACTTCATTAGAATAAAATAGGATTTACAAGAAATTAGAGGGGAGCCGAGATACCAACTGGGCTCCCACTCCTTTAGCTATCGCAAAGCTAATCATATTATTATTATTATTATTATTATTTATTATTATTATTATTATTATTATTATTTATTATTATTATTATTATTATTATTATTATTATTATTATTATTATTATTATGCACAATGTTGCAAAAATTGTGAATCGGTAGCCGGGCGGTCGACCACCCTGCAGCGAGTAATCGGTGATTAATCGGATTGTCATTTTTTGCATGTTTTGGATATTTCTGGAGACCAAACTAAAGATCGTAACTGATTCCAAGCCTACTATGTTTCCAAACCTCAATAAAAGGCTCTAATTCTGATTATGAGGCTCATTGTGCGTTATAAGTGAAATAAACGATCCCCAAATTAAGTAGAATGCCTAAATTTTTATTTTTTCAAAGCTGACCGATTTGGCCGATTTTTTTGCCTGACCGATTTTTTGGCCGATTTTTTAAATTCTACAAGGTATAGGGCCGATTACATTGTAATCGGCGATTAATCGGCCGAGTTGACCGATTTTTGCAACATTGATTATGCATGACAAAAGATACCAAAAAGAAAATGTAAAGGTGGACAAGTTAAAAGTAGTTGAACACAAGAAATAAGGAGCATAAAATCATAAACAACTGTGTTATCATGTTAATAATGTGGGTAAAACTGTCAAAAAAAATGCGTGTTATGATATCCCTTGTGGTTTTTTGCCGAGTTTATTTTGTCTTTTTACTATTTTTAATTTGTCAAACTTTATATTTTATGTTTCGTACTTTGTGATTCGCAGTTTTACCCACTTTATTAACATAACAATATGAGGAGCGGGATTCGATACACTATAAGGTTGTTAGACCTTTGTTGCTTTGTGTATATGATATATTGAGTTAATATGATTAAGTTTGCGGAATCTACTTAACCACACTTAGAAGGTTATTTGGATATGGAAATGGAACAATTATGTTTGTTATAGAACAATGAACAAAGAAAGTTTATTACCAAACGATTCAATATTATTCACAATAATACGAGTGATCTTCACTATCACTAGGGTTACAAAACCTTGAATCTTATTTTTCTATGACTTATGATATTGTTGTGTTTGTTCTATTCTCTTAACAGATATTCAACATAAATTAAGCACACATAATATCTAGTCTAAGATTTCTCTTTTATAATCCAAGAGAGATCTTTACAATATTGTCAAGTCTAATCGAACACATGCTTGAGAGTGTCAGTCATTAAGATATAACATGTATCTGTGTTTACAACTTGTTACTGAACACTTTGTCTAAAGATATTATCTACCGTGTATTGTTGACTATTATACACATAATATCTTTGTATTCTTATCCAACCAGCAGTAGAATATTTCAATAGTTATCCACTCAGTAGTAGAATCTTCTTCATTAGCAGCAGCATCATTCAGCAGTAGAATGTTTAGCGCTAGCAGTAGAATCAATTGCACTAGCAGTAGAATGATACTTAGAGTATTTCTTTGAGTAGTACTGATCTTGTAATCCTTTAATTCCCGATACTAATCTTCAGAATATTTAATTCCCAACAATCCTCCCCTAAACATGTGAATCCTTTTCAACATGTTTCTGAATTAAATTATGGATTGTGAAGATCTTTCAAACACTTCTGTAGTCAGATTCTTGATCTGAGCTATCTTCTGTTCTTCAAGATTAAATATCTTTCTCAGTAACTCATCTGCCATTTTCTTTTGACTTCGACAATATTAGTACCTATCTTTAAGTTTTAAACAAAGCCTAAAAGATGGTGCAATTTTCTAGGATGGAGGAATTATAAGAGGCAATGATGCTGTGTATCTTGGATGCTTGTTTCAACAAGTGAAATCATCTATTAGCATGCCTTTGCATGTGATGAACAAACATAGTGAACTGAGATTGACCTAGATAGAATTTTCTCCTTTGGAATGCTTCATCCCTTCTAAATATATATAATACTCCAGAATCAGCTCTGTTCTTGTCATTTTCAACCTCTATGTCATCATCTTGTATGCTCTTGTCTTTTCCTTCCTTACATTTGGTTAATCTTCCTTGGGCTTTATTTCCTCCCCTAAGATGCAAATAACATTTTATCCTCCCCTGTTTGGAAGATCTCTCACCATCATTCCATCATTATCTGATCTACCAATGTGAACTTGTTTTCAGACAATGTTGTACATGAAGCCATCAATTCCTTAAGAGTTTATGTGCTGCCCTCATCACTTCTAGGTGTGTTAACTCCTATGAGAGGTGATTCATGGGGCATTGACTCATTATTCATCAATGGATGGTTTTACTGAGTCCCTTTGAAAATCCTTTTTAAGAAACTTTTGACTTAGCAGTATGTTCATGATTTTATTATAGAAAAATCATACTACTTTCAACCATTTTGAAGGGATTAAGTGTGTAACAGACACTTAATCTAGAATTCGGTTTAAAGCAATCTCTGGTTGTGTGAGAACCAATGTTTTTCAGTTATAAATAACTGCCTGTGTAAAGATAAACCTATTCAAAAGGCTTTCTTGACAGGATTTCCAGCTCATAGCAAT
This sequence comes from Artemisia tridentata subsp. tridentata, assembly GCA_021014915.2. Classification (NCBI taxonomy): domain Eukaryota; kingdom Viridiplantae; phylum Streptophyta; class Magnoliopsida; order Asterales; family Asteraceae; genus Artemisia; species Artemisia tridentata. The sequence continues at coordinate 350,090,409 of CP139507.1, forward strand.
TGTTGCCTCTAACACAAGTGTTAGATTCACTTTCACTAGCTATTCTTTCTATTAGATATCCTTAGACTTGCTCATTATACTTAAAAATATAAAATGATAGAAAGTGAGTTGAGTCAGTTACTATCTGACCAACTGAACCATCAAGTCAATGTGAAATATGATAACTAGGTTTCAAGAAAGAAGTTTTAAAGAATCAATTAACTTAGGTGTTAACCTTTGTTAATGAATTCCCAAACTCAGTCCATCATAAACCTATTATGTCAGCAACTGATATCATCATTCTGCTGCTTCCATTTCACTTGAAACTTCCTTTTTGTTCAATGTTCATACCTGAAAATGTTAGTCCAAAACCAAGAAACAAAATGCAAAGCATATGTCTTATAGCAGTATCATAGATATGACTAACAAAATGAACTTAAACAAATAAAATTTATACCAGCAGCACAAACTTTTCACTAACAGTAGTATCTTATAAATTCAGCAGCACAATCAAAAATTTATACACAAAACCACACAGATTAAAAAGTTTAAGGATTAAGCATTCCAATACTTGCTACCAAGTATTGAAACCTTCCAACATCAAAAGCTTTAGTGAGAAGATCTGCAAAGTTGTATTCAGAATCAATTTTGAAAACTTGAATCAACGTTTTCTCATTGCAATCTCTAATAAAATGATGTCTTATTTCAATGTGTTTTGTTTTAGAATGTTGCACTGGGTTTTTAATTATGCAAATAGTACTACTATTATCAATATGTATGACAGTGTTCATAAAATTGTACCAATAGTCAAAAAGTTGGTTTTGAAGCCATAGGACTTGACCACAGCAACTTGCAGCAGCTACATATTCAGCTTCAGTTGTTGAAGTAGCCACAATTGTTTGCTTCTTACACTGCCATGAGATAAGTCTACACCCAAGGAATTGACATCCTCCAGTTGTTGACTTTCTGTCCAAGCTAGCACCAGCATAATCACTATCCGAAAATGCTACCAAGTCAAAAGGTGATTCCCTTGAATACCATAGACCCAACCTTGGTTGACCCTTAAGATATCTAAAAATCCTCTTGACTGCTGTTAAATGATAAACCTTTAGAGTTACTTGAAATCTTGCACAAGCACAAACAGAGAACATGATGTCAGGTCTTGATGATGTGAGATACATCAAAGAACCTATCATAGATCTGTAAGTGTGTACATCTACATTGTCTCCATCTAAATCTTTAAGAAGTGGCTTCTCAGAGTCCATTGGTGTGCTTGCCATTTTTGAATCAGCAAAGTTGAACTTCCTTAGTATCTCAGCAACATATTTATCTTGACTAATAAATATGCCTTCACATGATTGTTTAACTTGCAAACCCAAAAAGAATGTAAGTTCCCCCATGGAACTCATCTGAAACTTATCATGCATAAGCTTCTCAAACTCCAAACACATCTCCTTCCTTGTAGATCCAAAGATGATATCATCCACATACACCTGTACTAGCAAAAGATCACTCTTGTGCTTCTTGATGAATAATGTCTGATCAATCTTGCCTCTTTGAAATCCATTTTCAATTAAGTAGGAAGCCAGTGTTTCATACCATGCTCTAGGTGCCTGATGAAGGCCATAAAGAGCCTTAACTACTCTGTACACTTTTTCTGGATGGTCAGGATCAATGAAACCTGGAGGTTGTGAGACATACACCTCTTCTTCAATAGTACTATATAAAAATGCACTCTTGACATCCATTTGATAAACTGTGAAGCCTATAAATGAAGCATAAGCTAAGAAAAGCCTAATTGCCTCAAGTCTTGCTACTGGAGCAAAAACCTCATCATAGTATGTACCTTCTTCTTGTGTGTACCCTTGGGCTACTAATCTAGCCTTATTCCTAATCACTATGCCCCTTTCATCCCTTTTATTCTTGAAAACCCATTTAGTGCCAATTATCTTTTCATCCTTAGGTAAATCAACTAGTACCAAAACCTTCTGAATCTTAAACTGAAGAAGCTCCTCTTGCATAGCTTCCACCCAGCTTGAATCATCTAGGGCTTTAAGAATGTTCTTTGGTTCTGCCTGAGAGAGAAAACATACAAACAAGAAAGAGTTTGAAAACTCATGCTGCTTTGAAGCATAAAGGGCCTCAAGAAGCCCTTGTTGGTCTGAAGACATCAGTTGTTATCTTGTCTTCACACCTGATTGTACATCTCCAATCACATTTTCTAGGGATTGGACTTTGTGAATCCTGGTGTGTGGGGTTGAAGGAACTTGATAGTTGGGTGTGATATTGCTCAAATCCACCTCTTTATCTGAGAAATCTGCTTCATTTGAGTCTGAAGGGCCAGCAGTAGAAACATTTGGCCTAGCAGCAGAAAAATTAAGCCTAACAGTAGAATGCTCTGTCTCAGCAGTACTATCATCAGCAGAAACATTTTGCTGTTCCTTTGTTCCATCTTCCTTGTGTTCATCTTCAACATCTTCTTTAGCTTTACCAGAAGAAGATTCATCATTTTTTGAAGTTGAAGCCACACTGGTACTTATTGGCATCCATACATGATCTTGATTTGTCTCCTTGTCTAACCCTGCCTCATTTGTTGTTTGTGAACCTGAAAAATCATTAGTTTCTGCAACAACAGGAACATAATTCATAGAATGGGTTAATGACTCAAGATCAAATAGCCAATTAGGACCTTGACCTGCTACATTGGATTTATTCTGTAAAAATTCCACATGCAGGTTTTCATCTACTCTTCTAGTTCTCAAGTTGTATACTCTAAAAGCTTTGCTATTGAGAGAATATCCAACTAAGAATCCTTCATCTGCTTTGCCATCAAACTTTTCAAGATGGTCTAAGGTATTTAGAATTGTCACATGACATCCAAAAGGTCTAAGAAATCCTATTGCAGGAATTCTACCTCTAAAAAGTTCATATGATGTCTTATTGTAAGATTTGACAACCAAAACCCTATTTTGAACATAGCAAGCAGTGTTGACTGCTTCTGTCCAAAAAGTGATAGGCAACTTAGAGTCGGCTAACATGGTTCTAGCAGCTTCTATGAGTGTTCTATTTCTCCTTTTAGCTACTCCATTTTGCTGAGGAGTGCTAGCTACACTAAATTCTCTCCTAATACCTTTTTCTTTGCAGAAATCATCCATAACTCTATTTTTGAATTCTGTCCCATTATCACATCTAATGAATTTTACTCTTTTGCTTAGTAGGTTTTCTATCTCTGTAATGAAAGTCTTAAGGATGCTAGAAGTCTCATCCTTAATGGCTAAAAAGAAAACCTATGTAAATCTACTATAGTCATCAGTAATAACTAGACAATATCTTTTATGCATCAGGCTCCTTACAGAAGTAGGACCAAATAAATCCATATGAAGCATAAACAATGATTGATTGATAGAGTTAAAAATTTTGGGCTTACAAGAGGCTTTGTGTTGTTTGTCTTTAATACAAGCAATGCATGTTTGGTCATTTTCAAATCGTTTTTGAGGTAAACCTCTTACCAAACCATTCTTAACAATATGATTTATGGCTTTGAAGTTAATGTTACCAAGCCTCCTATGCCATAACATTGATTCATCCAATATGGCCATTGCAACAAGACAAGTTAAAGTCTTTTTAGGAACAATGTTCTTCATATCAACACTGTACATATTGCCCTTTCTAGGAATTTTAAGAAGTACTTGACTTTCATCATGCATCTTAAAATCAGGAGAAAGCACAAGACATTCAGTGTCACAGAAAAGAACTTTGTTCTTTTTGTCACACATTTGTGAGACACTAAAAAGATTATACTTTAGCTCTTGTACATAGTACACATCTTCAAAATCTAAATTTTCAGTTTTAATTGTACCTTTACCAGAAATTTTGCCACCAATACCTCCTCCAAAGGTAACATAGCCTCCATCTATTGATTGAAAATCTGAGAGATAAGACTTGTTGCCTGTCATGTGCCTTGGACATCCACTATCTGAGTATCCTTGATCCTCTTGTTTATCAGTTGAATGTTCCTGCACAGTAATAAGGAGTATTAGTTTCCTTTGGGGACCCAAGCCATTACTGACTTGGATCTGCCTCTTGCATCAATGAAATGTAATCTTTTGAGAACAGTTGATGCAACATTGGATTTAAGAACCCAACATGCTGAGGCCTTAACAGCATTTGCCCTGTTTTCCCAAGCAGTAGTATGAACTACATGCTTAGCAGTAGAAACTGCTAGCTTTGTAGTTGTTCCCTTTGGTTTCCAAACTTGTTTTTGGACCACTGCTCTTGTTTGAATGGGCCTTTTAACAGTTTTTGATGTATTTTTGTAAGTTGATTTTGCATTTTTAACTGTTGGTCTTGGGTTAACAGTCATGAATGGTCTAGCAGTAGGAACTGCTTGCCTAGCAGTAGAAACTGCTTTTGAAACTGCTCTGGGGTTTGTTCTCTTAGACTTAGAGTGAAAATGAAATTGAGGAGTTTGCCTTTTGTAATTCACCCTATTGTTTTCATACCCAGATACCCATTTGTTACAGAAAGATGCAAGATGATCAAAACTACCACATGTGTAACAAGCATTATTATAAAAGAAAAAGTCATCACCTAATTGGTTAGACTTGAGGCCATTCCAATTTCTTTGGTTACCTCTGGGCTTGCTAGTGGATCTATATTGTTCACAATATTTAACTGATTGCCTAACATGTTTAATGTTTGTTCTAGGCTTAACAGTATCCTTTTTTTTTTTTTTATCACTTTAGGAACCCTTGTTCCTGCTTTCTTAACTACTTCAGGTTTAGACATAACCTGTTCATCTTCATCATCATCAGATACCCAGTCTTCAATGACTACTCTATCTGATCTTCTATCAGAGGACATCTTGTACTCAGGAAGTGAAGTTTTACTTAAACTTTCACTTACTTTCTTAGGTTCATCAACAACTAGCTTTTGTTTTTGGCTGTACACCATATTGTAGCTCAGGTTGTTGAAATTCAGGGACACCTGAATTTTCTAGGTCTATCCCTGGGGTTTAGGGATTCCTCTATAAGGGGGTGGGACAGAATTATATCCTAACCCTGACTTGGCTCTATTAATCACTTGACATTCTTTCATGTTGGTCACACCTCTAGAAGCATGTTCTAGTGTTTGTGTAGTCAAATGAATGTTTCCATTTTCCTTTTTGACCCTATCAAAAGCCTCTCTTAAAAGCTTAATTTCAGCATCTCTAAAGAATATGTCTTGTCTAAGAAGAGCTTTATCATCAGAAAAAGCAAATTCATTTTGTTTGTAATGAATGATCTGCTTCTCTAGGGATTCTAAACCACATTTATAGTCTACTAAGTCTTGTTGAGTTCTGCTTAGGACTTTCTTTTGGTCATCATAATGTTTGATTAAAGTTTGTAGTTCTGAAAGAGCTGTGCAAGTATTAGAACAAACTTTATGATTTTGTACCTCAGTAGAGAAAGCCATGAGTGCCATCTGTGAAGAATCTTTTTCTTCATCAGCCATGAAACTCCAATCAAAACCTAGCCCATCAATAGCTACCATAGCTTTTGAGTTTGGCTCAGAAACCTCCCTTGTTTTGGATGTGCTTCCAAAACCTTTGTTCTTGCTATCCTGCTGCCTTGGCCTTCTACATTCTCTTGAGAAGTGCCCCATCATGTGGCAGTTATAGCACTCTATCTTTGACTTGTCAAAACCAGCAGTATCAGTGTTGCTGATTAAGAGCTTCTTCCCCGTCCTTTGATAGAACTTCTTGGCTCTCATGCTAAGAAGAGAGATTTGCCATTTTAGGTCCATTTCCTCCAGATCATCATCATTGATCTCTTGGAGGTCTTCATAAGTGAGCATGGACCCATCATTTCGACTTGTGAGAAATGCACAACAAGTCTTCTCATCCAAAATACCCATGGTACTGCTTGATGAACTAGCAGCACCAACACCATCAACAACTTTCACATCTTCACTTGATTTTGAGGCACCAGGAGTTGACATAAATGCCATGTTCCCAGTATTAGAACTAGTACCTCCATTTTTCTTCAAATCTTGCTCCACAATCTTAAAGTTGCTATACAAATCTATCAGTTCCATTGTGTCAAGGTCTGGCTTATTCTTCCAGACTACAACATGTATAGCCCACTCTTCTGGTAAGCTTCTCAGAAATTTTGAGTTCAAATCTTCTTGAGGTATTTCAACACCGAGAATAGCAAGTTGGATCACAATATTCCGAAGCCTATTAAACATATGGTCAAGAGATTCATTGTTGGTAGAGGAGAAGTTTTCAAACTGCTGATTGAGCAGTGTCTTGTGGGTTTTCTTGGTGGCTTCATTTCCACCATATCTGGCAACAATAGCTTCAAATAATGACTTGGCATCTTTGAACTTGCTGCAGTTTAACAGTTGATCATTAGGAATGGTCATCATCAGCATACTTCTTGCCTTTAGGTCATTTTTCTTCTTTATTCTGTCTTCTGCAGATGTTGGGTGTTGTTGCAGAGTTGTCACCACTTTGCCATCCACTGTTGATGTAGTGGTTGTAGGCTGGTAAGAGTTTCCATCTTCAATGATTTACCAAAGTGCATAGTCTTGCACTTGAAAATATTGCTCTATCCTCAGCCTCCACATCTCAAACTCATTCTGTTTGAGCATGGGTAATTTTGCAGCAACATTGGTTTGAATAGATTCAACGTCCATTTCTTCTTCTTCTTCTTCTAAATCAACTATATCAGCCTTGCTCTGATACCAATTGAGGAGCGGGATTCGATACACTATAAGGTTGTTAGACCTTTGTTGCTTTGTGTATATGATATATTGAGTTAATATGATTAAGTATGCAGAATCTACTTAACCACACTTAGAAGGTTATTTGGATATGGAAATGGAACAATTATGTTTGTTATAGAACAATGAACAAAGAAAGTTTATCACCAAACGATTCAATATTATTCACAATAATACGAGTGATCTTCACTATCACTAGGGTTACAAAACCTTGAATCTTATGTTTCTATGACTTATGATATTGTTGTGTTTGTTCTATTCTCTTAACAGATATTCAACATAAATTAAGCACACATAATATCTAGTATAAGATTTCTCTTTTATAGTCCAAGAGAGATCTTTACAATATTGTCAAATCTAATCGAACACATGTTTGAGTGTGTCAGTCATTAAGATACAACATGTATATGTGTTTACAACTTGTTACTGAACACTTTGTCTAAAGATATTATCTACCGTGTATTGTTGACTATTATACACATAATATCTTTGTATTCTTATCCAACTAGCAGTAGAATACTTCAATAGTTATCCACTCAGCAGTAGAATCTTCTTCATTAGCAGCAGCATCATTTAGCAGTAGAATGTTTAACGCTAGCAGTAGAATCAATTGCACTAGCAGTAGAATGATACTTAGAGTATTTCTTTGAGTAGAACTGATCTTGTAATCCTTTAATTCCCGATACTAATTTTCAGAATATTTAATTCTCAACACAATACAATCTTTTATTTATTTCTTTCTTTATTTATGTATTTTTATTTTTATTTTTAATTTTTTTTACTACTACTACTTTTGACTTGTCACATTTTATAGTTTATGTTTCGTACTTTCTGTTTCACACTTTTATAATAAAAATAAAAGAAAAAATGTTTGATGGATATCATAACCACTTTGTAAAGTATGTATAACCTCTCCTTCGATTTTTTGTTTACATAGAAATACCAATATACTATTCATACTCTTTAAAGGAAGAAAATGATATATTTTTCTACATTTCATTCCTACATATCATCATATTCATGTAATTGGTGCATTTGCAAAAGTGATTAGATGAGATGATGAAAGACAAAAAGTGGATTTCACTTGTCATTTTTATGTGTGAATAAGAATACAAGTAGGAGGATATAACAATGCTCTTTAAAAAGCCAAAGCTATAGTTGATACTTTTTCTTTTATGAGCAAATTTTATTTTTGCTCCAAAAATGAAAGTTGGTGCCCTCCCCCCCCCCCCCCCTCCCCTCCAAAAAAAAAAAAGGATTACTTGCATGGGACATTTGTTAAAATTTAAATGGAGTCACCCAGGTCGCGCAAGTCTATTGTGAAAAGTGCAATGTATTCTCTTGTAATACAACCATTCATGCTATAAGGAGAATATGATGCGTAGGATATACATTATCCTTTATTAACCTCTTAACAAGAGGATTACTTAATGCATGATTTTTTAGGCATATTGTTTTCCCAATCATCATGTTTTCCTAAATGAAAATTGGTAATTTGAAATTTATGTAATGACAATTACAATATGTGCTTATATATACAAATGATTTTCACAAAATGTTTATGACACGAATGATTATTAATAAAGTATTGTTATCATTTATGACACTCTACCAACATGTGTTAGGATTAAAAGTGACGATCATTATCGAATCAACAAGTATTGTAATAGTTAGTTATATATAGTCGTGTAATAGGAAGTAATAGTGCTAGTCCAAGTAGTAAATGTAAAGCCAAAAGGCTCGGCCCATTAAGGGTCCATGAGAATGCCCATGAGGCCTAGTGTAAGAAGTATATAAACTCCTCCTAAGTTTGTTAGGAGGTGTGGGAGTTCATTCATTCAATGCAATATTATTAAGTTCTCTCCACCTCTCTCTACTACTTTCTCTCTCTAAAACTCACGCCTCATCTCAAGTCAGCTAGCTTAATATTGTGTGATAAGGTTATAGATCTAAGGTCCTATAAGTGGTATCAATCGCTTAACAATGATCTAGGAGTGTGTTGTGTTTTAGCCTTTTTTTTGCTCTTCGAGTTAGTTTTTTATTTTTTTTAAAACCCGATAAAAACGTTAAAGGTTGTGAATTTATGATAGTTTAGGTTGTATTTTGGTCAGATCTGGTGAAAACTTGGATTAAAAAACGTGTTTTGTAGCGTTTTTGGGTGATTTTTGAAGTTAAGATATGGTATCCTTCAGTAAGGGTTGAATTTCTTCGAGTTAGAAGAATTTCTTCAAGTAAGGGCTTGAATTTCTTCGAGTTAGAAGAAGTTTTCGAAGTTAGGTTGAAGTTCTTCGAGTAACAGTTAATTCTAAGTTCTGTTTATATTTTCCGAGTTAGGAAATCAGAACTTCTCTTTCTTTATATCCTTCTACTAAGGGGTTATGTACTTCGAGTAAGAAAATTCTTCGAGTAAGCATTTTTTTTCTTCGAGTAAGGATTTAAGTCTTCGAGTAAGGATTTATGTCTTCGAGTAAGAAACCTTCGAGTAAGAAACCTTCAAGTAAGAAACCTTCGAGTTAGAAACCTTCGAGTAAGAAACCTTCGAGTAAGCAATTCTTCGTGTTAGAATCTTCGAGTAAGGACAAAACTTCAAACGGCCATAACTTTTAAACCGTAACTCTATTTTCAGCCCATAACCTATCAAAACAACCGTGAGAATGAGGAGAACGACACGTTGAATGAACTAACCTAACCTTCGAGGCCCAAATCCCTTCCGAACGGAAGTTATCGAGATTTTAAGTTTTTTAGACCAAAACTTCACTACAACAACGGAACTTCACTTTCACCAAACACAACTCCTTTATCGTTGAAACGATCCGAGAACAACTTTACCACACATCATAACTTAATGGAAAAGGAAATGCAAATGAAAAAGAGAGATTCAAAGAAAGCGTTTAAGGTATTCAAGTCACAGGTGGAGAAGGTCATAAATACATCAGGATAAGAACAAAGGTTCGATCAGGCATTTGAATACTTCATCAGAGTCCAATTTCATCATTTCAAAGAAAAACTCATCCAAAGCCTGAATCAACTTGAAAAGCTACTTAATGAAGAAGAACTTTATACGCGTAACTGCAAGGAAGCTCTTAAAGTGATCAAAACTCAATTTCTGAGTATATTTAACCCTTGGTTATTGAACCAATCAGAGTTTATCGATGCGTTTTACCAAAGATTTTGGGTAAGCTATATGACCTTCCGAACTAAATGCATCGATAACATGGGTGAACTCGAAAAGATACTTGATGCAGAGGAAGTTGAGTTAAATGAAATTGAGAAGCAGAAACTGGAAAAAGAGCATACTAAAAAAGATATGCAGTTAAAAGAAAGAGAGCTAATTGAAAGGGAAATGTTGTTAAAGGAAATAGAGGTGAATGAAAGAGAGACAGACAAAGATGAACAAATAGTCAATGAGGGTGCAACATCTGATGCTAGCTTGGTTTTCACGGGAAGTGATACATCTTCAGAACAGTAGGTTGAAAGCAACAGTCCAAGGTATGATTCAGATGCTGATGGTACACACAGGAATGAAGCTGTTTGGGATACCGAGGATGATCATATCAGACCTTCATTTGACATAGAGATATTGGCTATGGTACAACATTCAAACGATAATGATAATGTTGTTGTGTTCTATAATGTATTTGCTCATGATAAGACGCATCCTGCGCATCCTGAGTCCGTAAGTGACACATATGTGGTGGAACGGTTTGATAGTAATATAACTCCTACAACTCCAGATATGGATCCTAATGGAGGTGAGCTTGCCCAGGATGGATCTACTTATGAACAAGATTGTGCCTTATTTGCTTCATTAATCAATAATTTCAAACATGAAATTGATAAGTGCAAAGAGGACAATTGCGAAGCTAAGCAAGCGAATGTCTTATTGACCAAAGAGCTTGAGAGATTTAAAGAAATGGAAAAAGGTTTTGAAAATGTAACAAAAAGCAAAGCTGAACTTGAAATTGAAATCTCGAACCTTAAATCTCAAGCTCGGAAGTATGAAATGAACGGAGATTCTGTCAAACCACTTTTAAAACAAAAAGAAGAACTTGAAGTTGGTTATAGAGAAGCTATTTTTCGTGAAAAATGTTCCATTCAAAAACTAGATGAACAAATGGTACTTAACAACAGAAAGGTTTAAGCGCTTTTAAAAGAGATCTCTGATTTAAAAAGTGAAAATTCGAAGCTTCAGAAAACCACTTCAAATTTTGAGATATTTAAAACAAAACTTGAGAATGAAAATCAAGAGTTTTTGAAACGAGCAAACAATCTTGAAGCAAAACTTCGAAAAACAGGACAGACTGTTCAAACTTTTCAAATGATGCTTCCTAAAGATGAGGACGTTAATCAAGGAAAATCCGGACTTGGTTTTGAAAATACTGATCATTTGGAAAATAATTTGGAAAATGATTTAAAAAATGAAAAACCTTGTTTTTTAAACAAAGTGCAAAAGTTGACACCTAGTTTGTATGATGCTGGAAAACTGGGAAAAGGTTTGTCGACTGATGTTCTGTTCAATTTAGAAGATGATGAAAAATCTAAAGAGGAAAAACGTTTAAAAAAAAAAAAAAAAAAAGCCCATTCTCGTGCAACGGCTTTGTGTATGGTTGTACATAATTGACAGATATACCAAAAGGACCTTTGAAAAGAAAAGATACAAATATGATAAGATATTTCAAAGAAGCTCAATTTGCTACTTATAATGATAAGTTATGGCAAACTAAAGCAAGGAAAAAGTTTTGTAATCTTAAACATCACATTGAGCAAACGTTAAAAGTCATTTGTGTTAAGCAACAATACACCAATAATGATTACACTAATCCTCTTTCATCGGATTTACGCCTAAAAATTGAAGTCAATAAGATTTTAAAAGATGAGATTGAACCTCGTGTGAAAGGTATCAACTTAAGTTTTGATCACTTTGAAAAGTATCTTGTCACTGAAATGAGAGAAGATTTAAAGTACATTCATTCTCTTGAAGACGAATTTGATGAAAAATGCTTAATACTTGACATTCAAAAAGAATTTTTCACAACTCAAATTGAGTCATTCAAGTCAGTATCTGTCAGCCATGAGTATGAGAATGTGCATTTTGAACAAACATCTTCTTTGAAATCTGAAAATCTTTGTCTCAAAAAGAAAATCACCGAGCTCTCAAAAGAAGCAGCTGATGTCAAAGAAGAATTGTCAAAAAGAACTGCTCAGAAAGATCTTGCAAAACTCGAAGTACAAAGTATCTCTTTCCAACTCAAACTGCAGGAGAAAAATGTGAAAATGTCTTCTGAAAACCCTTTGACATTAGTGCTTAAAGGAAAAGAAAAGATTTTTAAAGAAAATTGTGATGATGCCAAAATCAAGTTTGATTTTGACGAACTTGATACAAAAAATATTGAGTTGGAACATGCAGTGGCATCATTACAAAAAGAAAATGAGCATTTGAAACAGACTTACAAAAACTTGTTTGATTCAATCAAACGATCAAGAGTTCAGAATCAAATTTCAAACAAATCTGACTCTCAAATCACAACAAATCATCATTTTGAAAAAGAAAATTGTGTGCTTCAAAAGAAAGTTGTTGATTTGGAAAAGATCTTAGCACAACAAGCCAAAGCTTTTAATGATGCCAAAACCAATTTTCAATCGAAACGGACAGATATGAAAAATATTTTGCACATCTTGAAGATCAAAATGTTTCATTACATGAAAAACTGGCATCACAAGATCATCTTACGATTCAAAAAGAATACAATGATTTGAGAACGACATACAATGCCTTAAAAGCAAAGTTTGATGCTCTTAATCGATCAAAAGGCAAATCTCATGTTTCAAACTAGTCAACACCAAAAGTAAGTGTTTCGGAGAAGGTTTACACGGGTGAATCTTCAAAACCATTTTCGAAAAAAGTTTCTTAGTTCACGACCTATTCTTTGCAAAAAGGAAGGAAGTGTTCAAAGGGACTGAATTTTTCCGAAACAATTGCTCCTCAAAAGTTTTCAAGGTCAAATACTTCAAAAGAAGAGAATCAAGGTTTTCAAACTCCACACTCTCATTTTACACCGGTGAAGAAAGTGTGGAAACCAAAGCAAAGTCGTTCAAAACCTTTGAAATATTCAAACTCTGAAATGCTTCCGCTACAACAAAAGAATGTCTTTGCTTTGAAAATTCCAAATTCCGGAAGGTTCCCATTCATCTCAAAAACGAATTTTCGAAATAAAGCACCAGGTTTCAACAATGGATGGAAAACTTCTTCAAGTTTTAAAACTCCAAGAGAGACACCGGGTTTCTCAAACAATTTTCAAAAGGAAAAGAGTTTTAAATCACCGTTGATTCCACGAGCTTTATTTGAAAATGAAACACCGGTTTTCAGCCCTCATTGGAATTCAACTTCGTTGTATCAGATTGACACAACATACAAATGGATTTCAAAATATGGTAAACTCGTTGGCGCCGTGCTTAAATGGGTTCCAAAGTTTGTTGTCTAATCTGATCTCATAATGACTTCTAAACACTCAGTTTAGGACTCGTCCTTCAATATAATGGCTTCTAGACACATCAGTTCAGGACCCGTGCTTCAAAGAAAGGAAAGTGCTTAATCAAAATAAAGGTTTTAAATATTTTTCGTGCACTAATCCTAAAACCATAATGGCTTATGTACACATAACAGTGCATAACCCGATCTTTGTAAAGAAAGGACCCTGTTGTGCGTTTTACTGCAACAATCCTAACAAATAAGAAGTTCTCACGCAAAGCTTATCAAAAACTTCTTAATATTGAGAAAAAAATTTCAAAATTTTTTCAAAAGGTTTTTTCAAAACTTTTCAAAATTTTGCTCAAGATATTACTCCCTCAAGTCCTTAAAAGCTTATATTTATTAAAAATGTTCTATTTTTGAGGTGGAGTATTAAAAAGATGTTCCAAAAAGTTCATGCTATCAAAGAAAGAAACGGATGTTTTTGCACGAAAAGATGAAAATATACAAAAATGTTCTGTGATTCCGTTTCTCCCCATAAGCTATCCAAAAACAAAGGTTTTAATCAATCGGTATCAAAAATACCATGGATATGCTATTTTTGAGGGGGAGAAATGAGATTAAAAGGTGATCATGATGGAATCTCATGTGAGCTCGACTCAGATATAACCAACGAATTGACGAAGCTTAAATGTCAGTAATCGAAAAAACTTGTCCTGGACGGGTTATAATTTCTAGCTGGTCTAACCAGTGATGTAAGCGTGTCTCGAATAGGACTTTTCTAAGTAGAGTGTACCGTCTCGAGATACTTTCTTTGAACTTGACCAGGATGGGTAATAATTTCAAGCTAGTCTAACTAGTGATGTAAGCGTATCTCGAATCGGTCAAATTAACTGAAAATCGATCAATTCAAAAAGTGAAAACTCTACCCAACATGTGTAAATCTATCTTAAAAACTTATGAGCACATGTGAAGGGGGAGTATTTCCGACTATGCAAAACTCTCGAAGTGTTAACAAAATATGTTTTATAATTATAAACACTTTGAGAGATTTTACAAAAAAGTTTAAGGATATGAACAAACCTAGGATAATCATGGAGTAATAAGGTAATTATGGTTAGGTTTATGTCCAATGATCCGCCAGAGCCGGAGGGATCTACCCAAGGACAATCCAAATATATTAGAATTAGAAGTCCTTAGGTATGATTGAACAAAGGAGTAAATGAGAAAGGAGAAAGAAGGGGTTGAAGAATTAAAAAGAATAGTAAATGAAAGGGTGAAATGAAATAGCCCTCCAAATGTTCAACCTTAGGGCAGAAACCAGGTTCAATTTATATACTATTGGTTGTCATCAAGGTGATGCCGGTATTGAAGACAAGACGTCATGGACCCAGTGACGCACTGCACTAAACCTTCTAAGCCACTCAAGTGTCTCTTAAAAGATTCTTGTTTCATTTATCGCGGAGAACCTTGCATAATCTATCGACCTCTCACTCCGAGATGTACTGATATTGAAAAGGTGGCACTCTGCTCCAGCCTCCGCTAGTTAAAATCAAAATGCACAAATTGAGTCTAGAGCCACGAGATTCTTTAAAAGATCTCTTTGGATACCTTTTTCCATAAATACACCTGTGTTCGACAAAAAGAGCACAAGGTGTATAAGAGTCTTCTAATAGATCTTCAGATCTTGCCACATATATTTCATGATGGTTACTTGTTTCAAACGGTCTACAGTCGTGGAGTGATACTTCGGTATACTTCAGCGGCTCACCTGAATTGTTGGTTTACTTTGGTATATCTGTGTAAGCCTTCTTGAGGGTATCCAATTCAGGAACAACCTTTTAAAGGATTAGAGAGAGTCTTCACACTATGCTATTGATTATCTCGAAGTCTGAGCCTGTAAGTGCTGGAAATCCCGCTAAGGAGATTCCGTTCACGAATTGAGTCCTGAAAATGTGGGTCGGTACTTAGATTTTATCCAAAGTACTAATAACTGTCCTTAATAGGATTCGAAGGCTAATGTGCCCGACCAAGGTGAATGGAATCAATACATTCATCAGTATAACAATCGTAGTAGTCTAATCTCTAAGAAAAGTCCACCGTGATCGATTGGTATTTTCAACTAACATTAATTATGCAGGTACTGAGCATGTTGGAGAAGATGCAAAGACAAGACAATTGAAGATTTTGATCTAAGGCAAGATAAAGACAAGAGATTATACTAAAGATCATAAAGCATGATTGGAACAAAGGAACTAGAAAAACTATTACACAACAAGACTCAAAGTTCAAGACAACAAGCTTCAAAGATCAAAGATCAAGGTCACAAAAGAGAGATCTCAATGATCACCTCTTAGGGGGAGATTGTTATCAATAGATGTGTTGATCATTTATGTAATTAAAGAGAGATCTCAATGATCCCCCCTTAGGGGGAGATTGTTAGGATTAAAAGTGACGATCATTATCGAGTTAACAAGTATTGTAATAGTTAGTTATATATAGTCGTGTAACAGGAAGTAATAGTGCTAGTCCAAGTAGTAAATGTAAAGCCAAAAGGCTCGGCCCATTAAGGGTCCATGAGAAGGCCCATTAGGCCTAGTGTAAGAAGTATATAAACCCCTCCTAAGCTTGTTAGGAGGTGTGGGAGTTCATTCATTCAATGCAATATTATTAAGTTCTCTCCACCTCTCTCTACTACTTTCTCTCTCTAAAACTCGCGCCTCATCTCAAGTCACCTAGCTTAATATTGTGTGATAAGGTTATAGATCTAAGGTCCTACAACATGTATAAGTAATCTTTAACACTACTTATATTTAGTGAAAATTAGGAAAAATAAAAAAGAGTATCATGCTCCTTTGGTATGGTGAAAAATAGATATAGTCGATTGTTATCAACTCGGATTTTCTCAGATGCATAGTCTTTGGGTTTTGAGTTTGAATGACCAAAGTTACATAAGTTGTGCATTTGCTCGTACTTGGTTTTCTGGTTATGACAATTTACCAATTGCATTTCAAGGTAAATATTTGAGAACTTGGATGAGTATTCCAAATTGTCAATGCTACTTTATTGTGTATATCTTTTAAACATGTTGGTGTAATGTTTGGAATAGGTGTTCATTAGGTGTTTTGAGTAGTAAGGAGTAATAAGCTGCTGAGGTGAATAGGGGTGTTTATTTGCCTTATGTGGGACTGAGGGATCCTTATTTAAGGAAGACAGATTCCTAACGAGGGATCTGTGGCTATCTGGTGGGCAGTTTCTTTTTTTAATTTGAGATAGCTATTGAGTTGGGTGAGCCGGTTTAACATATGTTGTCAAAAAAAATGCTCAAATTTGGATGTACGGTTAGGACTTTTAATGATTGCATTGCAAGTTAAATTACTTTAGTATTTCAGATGAAATATTTAAGTGTCAAACCTACTTCGTTATGTTTTGTAAAGCTTGGAACGCAATCATGGATAAGTAGACTTGATAATACATCATCAACACAATTGTGAGTTATGATCCGATGCAAATCCTTGTCTTCTTGTAAGATGACACATTATTCTCATGCTAATCAAGTGAGATAAAACATGTAAATTAGAGTTATGATTTGATATTATCCGTTATCTTGGCAAATAATGAGTCTAGCTTCATGTTCATACACAACATATGTCAATTCGATTCGATAATGAAATCAACCATAATTTGAATAATGAGTTGATATATACCCGAACTTTTTCTTGACCCTTACGCACATTGTTTTAAAAGAAAACAAATAAAGATTTATGCAATGTGTTCCGATAAGACTTATCCGAGTCTTGAGTATGAGATGATAAAGACGACAAGTAAATATTACTTCTTTAAGAATTGAATTTGTATGTGCGAAAAGCAATTTGTTATTATGTTCAATATACACATATTTTATATGAATAACAATTATCCTAACCATTTTTAAACAATACAAACAACTTGTGTAATACTACATGTTTATATAACTTTATCAAGTATTTAACTAGAGTGAATGTTTTATTTCAAGTTAATACCAATAGTGGTAACACAATTTAACGCTTGAACAATTAGAAGGATAATTGCCTAAACCAATGTTTTTCAATATGTTTGACTAACTTGCTTAGTTCATATTTCTAGTGAGTTACTAAGTAAAATATACAAGATGTTAAAATAATATATGCAAGGAAAGTGATTTATTCCTATATGCAATGAAAAACACAATTTCACAACGAAGTGCAAGAAATCTAGGATAAGTCATATTATGCATATTCATGAAATCGACAAATAAATAGCATGGCATAGTTGATACTTATGTTTCACGACTTAAAAAACTCAACTACAAATTTCAATAAGCAAACAAAAAGATATAGAAACTACACAAAGTAAAACAAGTAGTCATTTATCATAACACACAAAAATACATTTCTTCATTTTGTGTATTATATATAACAAAGTATAAAAAACTTGATTAGTTTCCTCCCTATTTCTAAATATGACCAGATCCTTTAGTTTCAAAAGAAAATACATCAACTTTCAAAGGATACCAACCTTGAAACCCCCGAATCAAAAGTTTAAGTTTCTACACTAAAACGAATTTTAATATTTTGGATACTCTGTAGTATTTTGCTTATTTGGCTCACTTAAAATTCGAATTAAGACCTGAGACTAATTCCATTGGAAAGTACACTCGAAGTACTTCAAAAATGGTTTTGACCTCATCGAAATCCGATGGACGGTTGGTTTACTTCGAAGATTTTAAGATGACCAAAATCTGGAAACTACATAGACGGATCTGATGGATCCTTTCAAAGGGATCCATGGTTAG
Source organism: Artemisia tridentata subsp. tridentata (assembly GCA_021014915.2). Taxonomy (NCBI): domain Eukaryota; kingdom Viridiplantae; phylum Streptophyta; class Magnoliopsida; order Asterales; family Asteraceae; genus Artemisia; species Artemisia tridentata. The sequence goes on from CP139507.1 coordinate 350,108,435, forward strand.
TAAGGTATCCATCCCTAGCTACTACATATTCACCAAAACTTGTATTTTGACGCAACGGAAATGTGCAGGACTTAATAGACTTGACAGTAAACATATATCACATATTTTAACCATTATTTCTTCATAATTAGTTCTAACAACATAGCTAGACACTTACAAACTATTTTCTTTATCTTGAACTTGTTTTAAGAAAACTTTCTTTTAATTCTAGCGAAAACTTTCAAGCTCGTATAACAATGATATTTAATAGCAAAATCTTAACTTTGTCGTATCAAATAACCGATCAAGTGTGACGTAGATGAAAAGTGACAATATTTATTCTACATAATCACAATAGTAAAGTCACAAAAGAAAACATATCATCACGACCTAAACATAAACAAGGAATAAACATAAAGCCACAACACAAACATAAACACATCAACACAAAGAATAACATAAGACAAGAATAAACGTAAAGCAATAAGTAAAAGAAAGCGCAAACCGGACAAGAAGATTTATAATGGTTCGGTCACGAAGCTCCTCTCCGCCCTACTGCACTCCCCAAGTTTCCGACTCGAGAGTTACTTTACTAAGTCAACAAGCTCCCTTCTCGGCGGAGAAAATCTTACAACGTCGCTTACATTATTTACCGATACTAAGCTAGATATTGAATCTTTTTTCGGGTATAACCGAACCCGTTATGTTTGATGGCCCAACATAACAAACTAACTAACCTTGTGTTTTATAGCCTAAACAAATAAATCATCTAACCTCTAATTTGGTGTATAGTTTGTGATATAAAGTGTTGTATGGTGATGATACATAAATGTGTATAATGATGATCCAAGACATAAGTGTCTAGTGGATATAAATGCCTAATCTAAATGAACTTCTTTTGATAAGAAGTCTTTAATGGATGAAGATGATAAGATCACTAATCTTGTTGTGGTGGATCTTCGTATGTGTGTATTATGTGCTTGTGATGGATAAGGATGGCAAGATTTCTAAGATTGCTTGGATGGATCATCAAGTGAAAACATGCATGCAACAAATGAAAGTTAGAAGCATTATGATCAAGTGCTAGTGATGTTTTAAAAACTTGGGAATGTATGTTTATACATTGTAAATGCATGGTGTTAATGGTGACTACATATATGTAAAAGTGTAGAGAAAATGTGTTAGTAAGTAGTAAAGATATAAGTGCACAAATGGCTTGTATTTATAGCCAAAATTGGACCAGTATCATACGGATCTTACGAATCCCTTCGAAGGGATCCGTAGGTGTCTGACAGACCAGATTTAAGACCAAATCTTTCCAATATTTTATAAGGTTTTTTCATAATCTTTCAAAATCAAATCTGGATTTGAAAAGATGTTACTTCTGAAAGATGATCAAAAGTCAACTTGTATGATGTGAAAATTCTTCTAAATGATATGATCTCCTAAAATCTAACTATATGTTATATGATTTGCTAAATCTCAATAAGATATGATGTGATTTAATAAATCGTGATTAAATATTACAAGATTTGCTAAATCCTAACTAGATATTGTAGAAATATTGAAAATATTGTATTATCAGATTTAATGAATTACAGATATTACATGATATTAAATAGAAAACTAATTAATCTAAACCTAAGAACTAACGGGCCAAACCCAACGGGCTTGCGGGCCTTTATTATCTAACACCTCCTCTCAAACTCGCAATGCTACAGCGATAAACATTGAGAGTTTGCCAAACAGAAAATAAAGTAAAACTGAAAAACAAACGAAAGCAGAGTGTCCCTAGAGTGCAAACAGACGAGCAGATTCAGGCGTGCAGACAGACAGATGCAGATTCAGACAGACAAATGCATATTCAGATTCAGATTCAGACTGATTCAGACTCAGATAGATTGGGACAAAACCAGACGAAACGAGATGAAGAACTTAGTGTGAAACCAAAACAATATTTAATATTTAAGAATAATAAACCCAAAGCATCATAAGCCAGTAAAAAAGACGCCCTTAAAGTAGAGGGTCTATTGAGGTGAGGTCTTAGAAAAGGAAGATCAAAAGACTTTGAGGGGACTCGAACTGTGTCAACAATGGCGAGAATTCCATGGAAGTCGTATGACGATTATGGCGAAAATGTAAAATGGGCAAAACATTATTTTTCGAATCATCAGATATCGTAGCCACTTCTCTTGATTCTTATGGTAACCTTTTTTTTTCTTACTGTTTTTACCCACTTTTATAAATTTATAATGTTATTCTTAAACCTTTCATTGTTTTCTAGGGTTTCAGTTATCAGATTTTGATGCATTCTATATGTTCATATGATTGTCTTTTCTTTTTATTTTTTCTTTTTCCTCTCTGTTTTGGTTTTAGTATCTTTTATTTATGGTAAATGTGTAATTTTAATTTTTGTTTTTGTTTGGGTAACAGTGGTTTTCGACCTTTTGGCTGACTAGCCCATGGGGTTTGTACTCACGTTACGTCAAACAGACTCAAAATCGGGTAAAGCCCTCCCCTTTTACTCAAACCGGGTAAAAGGGCTCTCACATTATAAATGGTCTTTCGCCGCTAGCCCACCCCTGGGTGGTTCATATCTTTTTGTGATAAACGTGTATTTGGTCGCATATGGGATGATTTTGAATCAATTTTGTTTGATGGGATGATTTTGAATCAATTTTGTTTGATGGGATGATTTTGAAGAGGGTACTTGTATATTGTGTTTGAAAAAGTATAATTTTTAGGGCTTATGTGTTTTCAATGTTTAAAAAAACATTTTTCAGAAATTTTAGAATTCATCAGGTTGCCCAAAAACACCCCCTTTCTGGTAAACGAAATAAATGAGTCGAAAGTATATACTCTAAATGTATATGAGTCGTTATAAATTTATGCTTGTTGTAGTACGATTAAAAATTTTATAACTATGTTTCGCATACTAATTGATTTTAAAGTAACACACAACCCAATTTATTTCGACATTGTCCAAAGTTCAAAATTTTATCATTTCTCACTCAACGTGTTGGGGACATAAGTTGAGTCAAATAAATCTTTGCAAGCTGTACAATTTTGAATACTGTTTGTAAGATTTGAGGTTAGGAAGTTTGAAATTCATAAACGAATTCCCTTTTGGGTTTAACTCTTTTGTTGAGGTGTTTTCGGAAAATTCATGTTAAATATACTATTCAAGCTATTGGGTGTCTTGAAAGAGTTTTAGTTTTAAACAAGAAAATGAAAACTAGCTGGTTTCCTGATTTTGATAAATTATCTATGTTTGCAATTTTTTTGTTAGATGTTGTCATCAAGAAGTATGAGAGAGCAAAAGCAAACGTTGAAATTTTGATTAGTTTTGGAGCACAGTTATTACATGGAGTTGATGCAACGGAAATGGAGCATTTATTTCGTTTAGGTTAATTTTGATTAGTGTGAAATTCGAGATTGAAGATTATCCTGGTTACGCCAACATAAGAGGAGAAGGTGAAAGATCAGACTGCCCATTTCCTTTAGGAGAGTGCTGTACTTTCAAATTCATATTATATTCAGAATCCAACGAATCAATCGGCTCACATCATAGAAGTACTCAAGAACCCCAAACGTGTTCATCAGAAGGAGCGTACCAAAATATTGTTATGAATCGTGCTCCTATTGTGAACAACAATCAATGCTATCGGGTTTGTAGGGAGTATTTTGATCATGCACTTTCAACATATGGGCAAGCCAATGACTATATTTTTCATTCTGTCCCGCATATGTTGAGGATCGGGTTTGAAAGATGCAGCGCTGAAAGTAATGTAAATCCCTTGAATCATTACACGAGTCATTTGAAAGAGCTTGAATATATATGTGAACGAAGGGTAGCATATTTGCAGAACCGTTCATTGGAAATAGATCGCTTGTATGGCTTGTAGGTTTGGGTTCAACACACAAAAAAGGTCAGTGTATCATGTTTCGTTTTCCCTTGGTCTTTTTGCATCATACGGGGTTAACTTTTTGTGTTGAACACTCCAGACGCTGCTGTAATGCAGGATTGGGAAAAAAAAGCTATGGAAAGTGTGGCTCTTGTCTTTTGTACGTAGTATGTTTTAGTTTGTTTCTATGGGTATTATATCTGTATCACCTCTATATAATACTCCGTAGTATTTACATTTGAGTAGCTCTCAACTGTACCGATGAGCACCCTATTTGTTTGAGGAGAACTTATAGCGGCCATATTCTCGCAGATAATCGGGTTCTTTCGATTTTAACCCAACCACATAAACAAAAAAGCCTTACAAGTCTGATTTCTTTTTAGTAACTGAAGCACAGATAATTCACCATGTTGATGTAACGACAAACCTGCTTCTCATAATTCCAAAAATGCCCCGGTTGCCCAAGGCGTAAGATTATTTAGACGGAATCTTTTGTGTTTGCTTTTCTAGACCAGTTGCCTTGGCAACTTGAATTTAGCTAACCATGTGACGCCACTTGTTCGACATGAAGGCCGCCTGTTGAACAAAAAGTACAAAGTAAACAAGTTGGCCTTGTAATCTGTAAAGTCACACTTGCAACTTGCAGATTTTAGTTGCCCAAAAAGTACTAGTTCCCCTGGTCTAACAAAGCAAACACAAAAGATTCCGTCTAGATAGTCTCACGACTTGAGCAAACGGAGCATTTTTGGAATTATCCCTACTTTTATTGTTATTCTTTTTGTTTTTTATTCGTTCTCAAAAATATTGTTTTACTAGAAAATAGAGATTGTAGTAAGAAATTTTTAAGTTTATCATTTTCCTCTAATTTATCTATGCTTTAAAATTTCATTTTTGGTAAAAAAGGTTTCGAAACTTTTGGTCAAAAAATTCAACTAATTCATGAAATTTGAATTTATCGCAACACATACTTAAATTACGTGAAATCTTCTATTTTTAAAAGGTTGACGTGATCAGTTAATAAAATGCATTTAGCAAAAATTAAACTTGAAACATTTCACATTTTATTGATGTCACAATTTGTCACAAGGTCTTTGGATGGTGTTATTGGTACCCCCTGTACCACTCTTATCAGTATTTTACCCATTTTATTCACATGATGAGATAGTTTTTATGGTTTTCTGTCGAGTATATGTTTTCTTTTACTACATTTAACTTGTTAAACTTTATATATTATGTTTCGTATTTTCCGATTCGCACTTTCACCCACTTTATTAACAAAACAAAACAGTCTTTTATAGTTTTTTGCTGCATATTTTTTTGAGTTTTATTAATACTTTTGATTTCTCACACTTTATATTTTATGTTTCATATTTCCTGTTTCGTAGTTTTATAATAAAAAATAAATATCAAAGTAAAAAATAATAATGTTAGAGGGATATCATAATCACGAGTATGAATAACCTCTCTTTAGATTTTTTGCTTACATAAATATGAGTTATTAATTAATTGTTAAAGGGTAAACTTTTTTATTGTGACCTTCTAAAAAAATAAAGCTATAGTTGATACAGTATAATTAGTTTTTTATTTGAACAAAGTCTTTTTTAAAATTTATTTAACAAAAAATGGTACTTTAAAATTTATTTAACAAAAGGTAGTACTTTTACATAACAATGGTTTTTTGTATTTTTTTTCTTTTAATTTTGTTTTAGCATGCATATGCACGTACTATTATATGATCATTTAAATCATCATCTTCATATTATTTGTTTGTGATTCCGTTGCATGTTCCACGTTGATAGTAACTTTTGAACTTCGATATAATAAAGTAAAATTGGTGAGAAAATATTTACATTTCCTAATCACTTGGGAAGCCTGGAGGTCCCTTCAAACAACTAGATGAAAGGTTGCGTCAATGCCTTGATATGAACTTTTTTTTTTTTGAACAGCTAATTTTATTCAAGGCTAGCAAGAAGCTAGAGAAAAAAATTACAAAGACTTAGAACAAGCTAAAATAGGATCATTGATCCATTCTAACCACATTGGTTTTATATTCCTATTTCTATTGTGGATCCATAAATGCGAATAGATTTTGACATCCTCGCCTGGAGTATCTTTCCTTGGAGGTTTAAAGTCAAAACAAACTCGATTGCGATATCTCCATAAAACCCAAATAGTTGTTTGAATAACCACATCGAAGCATGCCTTGGAATGGGTGGGCATGTTAACCGTTTCGGCCCATGAGAGCATATTCGGAAGCAACTTTGGGTAGTCGTTCAAACCCCACCAAGTGGTAACCATTTTCCATAAAGAAGAAGCAACAAAGCATTCAACAAATAAATGTTGAGATGATTCAAGATCGTCATCGCAAATTGGACATTGTGTTGAGTCAAGATCGACGCCCCTAGCATCAAGATTACAACGTGTTGGAAGTCTATCAAGACAAAGTCGCCATGTGTTTATGTTGACTTTAATCGGAAGCATTCTATTCCAACGTATCTCTTCTTCTGTTGTAACAAGGATTTTGCACTCAATATACTTTGGCATGGCTGAAACAGAGAACAATTTGGAATTGCTTAAAGTGAATTCCCAGCAGTCCCTTGCATTTGTTGGGTCGAATGAGGCAAGTAGTGATAACAACCCATTTAATTGGCTATTTTCAGTCCCATCTCTAATCATTCTTCTCCAAGCCCAAGTTCTAGAGCGAGGCCCATAAGACATATTGCATCTGTTGGCAACACAACAATCTTTATCTGTCTCCAATTGGTACAGACGTGGAAAAATGGATTTAAGGGTCAAATTACCAAACCAAGCATCATCCCAAAATTTTGAAAGTGCAACCATCGCCAATTTTCCTAGAGAAAACCGAAAGTGCAACCATCGCCTTGATATGAACCTTAACACAGATTATTTGGAGGTTTCAAAATTGGGGTTGTTTTGATCACAAATCTCCACGAAAAGATATACTCGGCGAAGAGATGATAGACTTTTCTCATTCATGGACCTGATTACGAACTTCAACTCAATTGGATGGACTGGATTAATTATCTAACCTGAACTTGTACAAACTTTATGTAACTCACTTTATCTAGCTTCTTGATGGTTGTTGTTTAGAAAATCGCCGTGTAGAAAAGTTATAACAGTAAGCTTGGTTTTTATCTAAACAATCGTACCAGCATACTCACTGAAATGGGACGATATGTTTTTATTATGCTGCATTACTATCTTATTTTGTTATTCTTTAATTGTGATTCATTTAGTCACTATCTAAATAATACGGAGATGTGGCAATTTGTGCCCAAAATGAAAAAATGGGCTAATTTTGACTACCTTATAAAAGATTTGGGCACATTTAGCCCCCTCATTTTTTTGAAATGGGCACATTTAGCCCATTGAAAAGTTAAATGGACACAACGGGCACATATTTTCTCGCAATTAGAGAACATTATAATCGTTTTTGAAGAAAAACTTATATATATATAACATATTTAATTTTTTAAATATAAATGGGGTATTACGTTTAATGAATTTATTTCATCATTTTCGGTCTTCTATAAAGCGATTTGTATAACATGTACCCGTTTAAGCCCGTGCCTATTCTAGCCCATGCCCGTTCTAGCCTGTGCCCGTGCCCGCCCGGCCCGCCCGTTTTGCCACCTTTCCTTACAAAGAGTCGTGTTTGTGGAAGATATTGTTACATCTTTTGATTTTAATGAATATAGAATATGCATATTATTGGTGTTCAATTCATGCACTTTAGCACAAGAATTCATCTTTTAATCATATAATAGTATGTGAATATGCATCCTAAAACAAAATTAGAAGAATACTCTAACAGTTCCAACTGCTGGTGTATATTCTTAGGACTGTTCAAGTTATAACTAACCGTTCTAACTGGTAGTTATAAAGAAGGTACTGCTAGTCGATAGTCGATACTGCTGAGTGGATAATTGTCACATATACAACTGCTAGTTGGATAAGTATTGAAAAAATATTTGTGTACTAAAGTCAAGTATATACGGTAGATAATATCTTTTAACAAAGTGATCAATTACAAGTTGTGTTCTCAGATACATGTTGTATCTTATGTACTGACACACTCAAGATAAGTTAGCAAGTAGTTTTGATAAGACTTAACAATATTGTAAAAGATCTTTCTTGTAATATAAAAGAAAGATCTTAGACTAGAGATATGCGTGTGTTAAAACTTATAGTGCAAAATATCTCTCTCAAGAACAAAGAACAAAAACAATATCACAAGATATAGAAACATAAGATTCAAGGTTGTAACCCTAGTGATATCTCAAGATCACTCGTATTATTATCTTAATAATATTGAATCGTTTGGTGATAATCTTTCATTTGTTCATTGTCATATAACAAACACAACTGTTCCATTTCCATAACACAAATAACCTTCTAAGTGTGATTAAGTAGATTCCGCATTCTTAATCATATAAACTCAATATATCATACACACAAAGTACAAAAGGTTTAACCACCTTAACCGTGTGTCGAATCCTATCAAGTGGTATCAGAGCAAGGATGATATTATTGATTTAGAAGAAGAAGCTTAAGAAATGGATGTTCAAGATACTGCTACACATGTTGCTGCAAAGTTGCCCATGATCAAACAAAATGAGTTTGAGTTATGGAGGTTGAGAATTGAGCAATATTTCATGGTCCAAGATTATGCTCTCTGGGATATCATTACATATGGTGATTCTTTTTCACTAGGCTATTCAGATGCTATCATTGACGGCAAAACAGTAAGACAAAGAAATACTGGACCAGTTTCAAATGAAGAAAGGATACAAAAGAGAAATGATCAAAAAGCAAGAAACTTGTTGCTTATGACCATTCCTGGTGAACAAATGCTATCCTTTAGCAAGTATCCAGATGCAAAAACTCTTTTTGAAGAGATTTGTGCATGGTTTGGTGGTAATGAAACTACCAAAAAAACACAAAAGACATTGCTGAAACAACAATTTGAAAATTTCAGTTCAAATAGCAATGAATCTCTTGATAAGCTGTTTTCTAGATTACACAAGCTTGTCAGTCAGCTAAGTGTATTGAGTGTTGAGGTAGCAAAGGAAGATCTCAACATGAAGTTTTTGAGAAGTCTACCTGATGAGTTCCATACTCATGTGGTTATCTGGATGAACAAGCCAGATATTGAAACCATGAAACTCAATGATTTGTTCAATAACTTCAAAATTGTTGAACAAAGTCTAAAGAAGTCTGGAATCTATAGTACTAGTTCTGGGAATGTGGCACTCTTGTCATCTCCTAGTATTAGTAAGTCAGAAGAGGTAGATGAAGTTGAAGGTGTTTCTATTGCTACATATGGTGGTCCTTCTACTAGTTCACAGAAGAATGTTGCTGGACTTGGAGATCCATCATTCTATGTATTCATGTCTAGTCAAACTAGTGGTTCTTCTCTAATTCATGAAGATCTTGATCAGTTGGATGATAATGATCTGGAAGAGATGGACATCAAATGGCAGGTTGCTTTGCTTAGCATGAGAGCTAAGAAGTTCTGGCAGAGAACTGGTAAGCAGATTACCATTGATGGTAATGAAACTGCTGGGTTTGATAAAGGGAAAGTAGAGTGTTTCAACTGTCACAAGTTAGGACACTTTGCTAAAGAATGTAGAAACCCAAGGAAGCAGTATAATAGAAGCACATGGTATAGGCAAGAGAAGAAGAAGGAAGTCACAGTTGAAGAACCAAGGGCTATGCTAGCCATAGATGGGGTTAACTATGACTGGAGCTTCATGGCTGATGAAGAGGAAGCACCAACAAATGCTGCTCTTGTGGCCATTGAGACTGCTCTAATGGCCTTATCTGTTTCAGAGGTAAATTCCATAACCAAATGTTCTGAATCATGTTCTGCTCTTAAAGACAATGAATAACTTAAAAGAAAAGCTGATAATAGGCGAGAAGAACTAATTATTGCCTTAGCTAATTTAAGTAATCATAAAAGAGCTATAGGTGTACTTGCAAGACAAATTGCACATCTTCAAGGTAATGAATCTAAGTTTACTGATGATTTAAATGCTCTAAAAAGAGGCATAGCATTTAGAGATGAATTACTTACTAATCAAAGTAAACAATTAGCTGAAGCCAATAATAAAACTGAAAATGTTAAGATAACTGTAGATGCTTTAGCTCATGCCTCAGAGGGAATGAATAAGATTTGGGAAGCTCAAGTAATCGATAAAGCTAAGTCTGGTTTAGGATACAAATCTGTTCCTCCACCATATAGAGGTGTTCCTTCACCTCCAGGTGTTGACCTAGCACACACAGGTTTTGCTGAGTTTCAAGAACCAATAATGGAATATGGTTCTAAGGCCACTAAGAGTCCTAAGATAGAAAAAGTAAGTGAAAGTTTAGATAAAACTTTACTTTATCAGGACAAGGTGTCCTTTGTTAAGAAAGGAGATGCTATAGTTGTTGAGGATAGTACAACTGATAGTGATGAAGAAGAACAGGTTATGTCTAAACCTGAAAAAGTTAAGAAAGCAGGAACTAAGGTTCCTAAAGTGGTCAAAAAGGATACTGATAGGCCTAGTTCAAACATTAAACATGTTAGGCAACCAGTTAAATACGGTAAACAATATAGATCCACTAGCAAGCCCAGAGGTAACCAAATAAATTGGAATAACCTCAAGTCTAACCAATTAGGTGATGACTTTGCTTTTTCCAACAAAGCTTGTTATACATGTGGTAGTTTTGACCATCTTGCAGCTTTCTGCAACCATTGGGTATCTGGGTATGAAAACAATAGGGTGAATTTCAAAAGGCAAACTCCTCAAACTCACTTTCACTCTATTTCTAATTTTAATAGAACAAAACCCAAAGCAGTTTCAAAAGCAGTTTCAACTGCTAGACCATTTAAGACTGTTAACCCAAGACCAACATTTAAAAGTGCAAAAATAACTTCAAAACATGCACCAAAACTGTTCACAGGCCCATTCAAACAAAAGCAGTGGTCCAAAAACAAGTTTGGAAACCAAAGGGTTCAACTGCAAAACCAGCAGTTAATACTGCTAGTCCAGCAGTTAATACTGCTAGGAAAGCAGTTAATACTGCTGCTTGGAAAAACAGGGCAAATGCTGTTAAGACCTCAGCATGTTGGATTCTTAAATCCAATGTTGCATCAACTGTCCTTAAAAGATTAAATTACATTGATGCAAGGGGCAGATCCAAGTCAGTAATGGCTTGGGTCCCAAAAGGAAACTAATACTCCTTATTACTGTGCAGGAACATTCAACTGATAAACAAGAGGATCAAGGATACTCAGATAGTGGATGTTCAAGGCACATGACAGGTAACAAGTCTTATCTCTCAGATTTTCAATCAATAGATGGAGGCTATGTTACCTTTGGAGGAGGTGTTGGTGGCAAAATTTCCGGTAAAGGTACCATTAAAACTGGAAATTTAGATTTTGAAGATGTGTTCTATGTAAAAGAGCTAAATTATAATCTTTTTAGTGTCTCACAAATGTGTGACAAAAAGAACAATGTTCTTTTCTGTGAGACTGAATGTCTTGTACTTTCTCCTGATTTTAAGATGCCTGATGAAAGTCAAGTACTTCTTAAAATTCCTAGAAAGGGCAATATGTACAGTGTTGACATGAAGAACATTGTTCCTAAAAGGGATTTAACTTGTCTTGTTGCAAAGGCCACATTGGATGAATCAATGAAATGGCATAAAAGGCTTGGTCATATTAATTTCAAAACCATAAATCAGATTGTTAAGAATGGTTTGGTAAGAGGTTTACCTCACAAAAGATTTGAAAATGATCAAACATGCATTGCTTGTCTTAAAGGCAAACAACACAAAGCCACTTGTAATCCCAAGATTTTTAACTCTATTAATCAATCATTGTCTATGTTTCATATGGACTTATTTGGACCTGTTTCAGTAAGTAGTATAATGCATAAGAGATATTGTCTTGTTATAATTGATGACTATACCAGATTTACATGGGTTTTCTTTTTAGGTTCTTGATTCGATGGAATCAATATGTATTTTATTTCCAAGGAAACATAAGCGAAGTATGTGAAACCCGGGTCGTTATCCCCAACGAAGGTTGAATGGAATTTGTGATTCGGTTTGTGATCGTGTGTGATGAATAGTGAAAAAGATGGATTTTTGGATTTAAGCTAATTTTCCTAAGTTCTAATTAATAAAAGAAAATTTTACAAAAAAAAATTATATTTTTTTGATTATTATTTTATTTAATACGAATTAAAAACTATTTTAAAAAGAAAAATACATAAAAAATATTAAAACTATTCCAAAAATTATGAAACTTTTTCTAAAAATACTAGATGATAACAGGAAGCTAAGAAAAATAGGAGGGGGGCTGTAGCTTATGGGAATAAGCTGCAATAAGCTAAAACAAGATAAAACAAGCTTATAAGCTAAAATGGGCTAAAGAAGGTTAAATAAATAAAAGAATGAGAGGATAACGCAAAAGTCCCAAGGGCACATTTGGCTAACTGAGTGTGGTGTTGTGTATATGTATGGGAGGTCAGGGGTTCGAATCCCTTGTGCACCTTTTTGCAAAATTTATTTATTTATTTTTATTTTTTAATTGAAACTCAATGAGCACAAACTAATAAGCAAACTTTATAACTAAAACTATTTTTAAATACCACAAATAAGCCCAGAAATAAGCTAAGTTTGCTGATCAGTTGGTTTTAAAAAGAGAAATAGCCCAAAAATAGGCCAAGTGACTGATAAGCTATTAAATAAGCTAAAGCAAAGTTGAAATAAGCTAAGCAACCAACATAAAGCTAAAATGAAAACTGAATAAGCACTAGAACTCAGAAATAAGCACTGATTAAACACAAAATAAGCAAAAAGGACTGCTATGCACAGGGCATATTCAGTCAATCCTAGGCAATTTCAAGCTTAATTTTAAGCACTTAAATAATTACTAAACACCACAAAAGCTGATTACACTTAAAGTTCACCTACTGAGGATCACATAGAACCAAAAATTAGACAAAGAGAAGCTGATTTGATGCTTAAAAATAAGCTAGAAAAATGGCTCTTCTAGACAAGTATGCACTGAATTCTCAGTGTATGCTTGTATAGATAGGGAATTTTTGAGCTTAATTTAAAGCTTAAATAAGCTATACTAAGGGCTGATATATGGAATAAGCCAAGAACACCTAGCAAACTACTGGATTACTGAAATCCAGGGATTAAATAGAACAAATAAGCACTTGAATGGTGTCTAGAAAAATTATGCAGACTGCATATGTGTTCTGATGTGCAGACAAGATCAAAATGGTCAAAACTTGATCAAATCCTATTGAGATGGTACCAGCTGATGCACACTCACTTTATACACTATATTGGACCAAATTTTACCAAAGTTAAAGGCCAAATAAGCCCAGGCTAATTAGAAGCTAGTTTAAGCAGTTAGGATTCTAGTTTTTTCACCTAATGATGCAAAACTACAAACCACTTCAATACAGCTAAAGTGAACTTACAAACAGCTTATTTAACCTATTTTAAGCAAGATCAAAATTAAGCAATAGGTAAATGAACAGTTGCTAACCTAAATGACCCATTTGACCCATATTGCCAAATAGTCCTTAATGAAGGGGCTGTTATGGATTTTTAAAGGAAACAGATAATTTTAAGCTAGGTTTTGGATTCTAGGATGACTACTAAGTATAATAAGCTTTAAATAGTGACTTTAAATGGAAATTAAGCAGCCTAATAAGTTGTCCTATATATAAGCTATTTTTGGCTTTTTGTGCTTTTTAAGAACTAAAAAGAGATTAAGCAGTAGACTACTATTAAATAAGCTTAAACAAGAACAATTAATCTACAATTATTCTAATAGGCACAATAAAATCAGAAATAAGCACAGGAACAGTAGTATAGTAAATAATGCAAAAATTAGAAAATGCTTACAACTGAGTTTGCTTAGAATAGGACTGAAATATTAATCTACAAACCCAAGCTTGTTAACACAAGCTAATAAACCCCATAAGCTCTTCCATGAGCAGCTTATTTCCACAAAACAGCTTATTATGAGCTTCTTTGACTTTTATTGACTTTTTGGTTTTTCTTGAAATAGAACTGAAGGAACTTCTAACACACTTGAACTAGCTCTAATAAGCTCACAAGAGCTTATTTAAACAAATTTAACAACTTATAACATTAAAACGATGATGAACAATTTTGGCGGGAATTTGAGTTACAACTGAAAACTTGGAATTCCTTTATTAAAACACTGAAATTACAACTAATTTAACTCGTACAATTCAGAAATTATAAAACCCAGTAGAAATTTTACATAAAACTTAAATACGATTTAATTTAAGATTACACTACGAAAATGGTCTAAAAACAGGGACAACTCTATCTTGGTGTCTTCATTCCTTTAAATAGCTATCCAAAAAGCATCTCTGATCATTCCTAGCCCTAGGATTGGCTTCAATTAATCCCAGTCATTGATTCCTATTTTGGCGGGAAAATTGGGAAATGGGATTTACAGCTATTACAGCAAGTGGGGGAGTTAGTACATGTGAAGGCTTCTTATTGGAGGAGGGGGGAGGTGGAGTGTAAGGGTATACAGAGGATAAGGAAGCAAGTGGGGAAGATAAGGTGGTATGGTTTGGACGGGTGTTGGTTTTGGAAGCGGTAAGGGAAGAAGAGTTTGACTGAGTCAAACTGGTATTAGCTTAGAAAAGGTGGGTCGGGTTGTAGGGATTGGGCTTGGGTTTATGTTTTGGGCTGGGTTTATTTAGGCTGGGTTGGGTTAAGTTAGTAGCTGGGTTTATTGAGTTAGGATTTAGATTTGAATTTGGTTTAACTTTAAGGGACCATAATTGTAAAGTCTGAAAATCCAAGGACCATTCTTGCCAAATCTGAAATTTATCTCCAAGGATTATTTGTGACACTTTTTATTCTTGGAGGTTGAATTTTGATAACTTGAGCAATATCCCAGTCCAAACTCGTAAATTTCATCCCCATCCTCGGCTTTTCACAACTTTCCAATCTTATGCTCGGTTTTTGTCCGTTTTGCCTTGTTTTCAATCCTTTTGTACCTGAAACACATAAAAACACAAACCACGAGTATTTGAAACAATATTTGGTCTATTTGGGTGTTTTTGGTCATTTTTGTGTCTTTTATGGGTGTTGGTCCACAAATTGTATATGGATCACTAAGTAGTCTTGAATACCTAGTAGATGGTTAGGATAAATCCGAACCAATCTAAGTGAGAAACCCTAAGTGATTGTTAATGTTAATGCGGAATCTTAACAAGAACAATTAAGAACACAAGCAGGGATATCACTAACTTCGTATATTGATATTCACTATAATGAATTCGTACAACTCACTCACGAACTAACAATCTTTAGGGATCCTTTTATAACACAAGGAAACCCTAGACGACACAGAAGATATACACAAATCTTCTATAAAGATACATACACGCATTGTATCTTTTCCTAACATAACTCTAACAAACTTTCCTATCTTCACGACCAGACTTAACTTTATAAGTCAACCAGACTTAAATGTGCTACCAGACTTAACTTTACATTACCAGACCTAATAACACAAACAGACCTAACTTAGTAAACTACCAGACCTAAGTTGTCTGCTCTTGATACGCATCATAATTCCCAACAATCCTCCCCTAACTTGATCTTCATGCTTCATGAACTTCAAGTTCTTCTGATTAAGCCTTCTGAGGATTGAATCTTGAACATTTTGAACTGTATTTAGGTCTTGTTCCTTTCTAGCAGCTTGAATCTTGATAAGCTCTTCTGATATGGTCTTTGCAGCAACATTGACTATATGTACATCAATTCATATTAAGTTTCATATCTATTCTCATCACTTCCAGGTGTGTTAACTCCTGTGAGAGGTGAATCATTGAAATTTAATGGATTTGATGTCTCTTTACCAATAGCCATCACTACTGGAGTAGCCAAATGTTTTGGTGTGTAAGACCATGGTACACTGATAACCATATGATTTTAAGCAAATCATCAGCTTATCAACGGATTTGTTAAGTCTTTACCAAAAGCCGTTTTCTTCTGGACTAGTCAATTCTTTGATGGAAAAGCACCTCATCATGGTGAATTGATTACCATTTATGGTTTTCCACAGCCTTTACCACAAGCCATAACCTTGTGGGCTAGCCAACTCTTCACTTATCTTAGATATGGTGAGTTGAATACCATACAATTTTTGGCAAATTGTCAGCCATAAACGGATTTGAGCAATCTTTACCTGTTAGCCGTTTGCTCAGGATTAGCCAGTCCTTGTGTTGATGAGACAAGGTGGACTGATAACCTTTTGATGTGTTAGTGCAAAGCACCTCCACCAAGTGAGAAGATCCAATAGTCTCACTCAACAACTTGTGAAAATTCTTTCAAACACCCTTAGGCTACATCCTTCAAAGACTGCTTCTTAATCAAATCCAATAACATCTCATATCCTTCATCCTTTTTACTAGCATACAACCTTTTGCTCATCATTTCCTTGCAAACACTTGATGATAAAGGATATTCCACCTCTGCAAGCATATAAATATCAACATTCTTTAATGAAACACAATGTACCTTGCAGGTATGAAAATATCTCCAGCTGACAATGTTATGCTCTTCAGGAAGTTTCCACACTATATCAGACTCAGTTGGTGGCTCAAACATCACCTTCAAATTTCCCCAAAAGACTCTTTCAAATTCATCTTCAGGTGGATGATCTCCATATTTAATGTTCACCAACTGATAAAGTTCTTGAAGATCCTCCCTATTCACATCAATTAAAATTCCAGCAAAATTCATATAGACAATGTCAGAATTATCTTCCCTTATTATTTGATATGCAGCCCTTCCACCAGTCATGATAAGTTGATACTTGACAACCCTAGTAGGTTCCTTAGTGCTTTCAATAGTCCCCATTGTGGCTCCTTCAGATGAAGGTTCTTCATCTAATTCCTCTTCAACAACTACTTTCTTGGATTTACTCTTCCTTTCCAAACCTTTTCTTCTTTGAAACACAATAGGCTTAATTACTTCATCTTGCACTTCTTCTGTTGACTTACCAGCTTCAGGTTGTATATCAATCACTTTATCAGGTTCAATGACTAGTTCTTTAGCCTTTCCACCTTGAAAGCAATATTTCTGCACATCATCATAATCAGTAGCTTTGTAACCTTGATCTCTCTCAAATGCCTTGAGATATGCTACTTGAATTTCTTCATATGACTTGCTTTTCATCTGTTCCAAAGAAAGATGCATTTGATTCTTAAGATACATCTTCATATCATACTTCTTTTCTGCCATAGACATCTTCTTGGGAATCTTTGGTTTCTTCTGAAGCTTGAACTTTTTCAAGAATCCACCCAATGTATCATCATTACTTCTTGCATTAATGAAGTCAGCTAACTTTTTGGCTCGTTCATTAGCAGTTAAACCTTCAATAGTTAGCAGCTCTTCATACTTTGCTCTCACTTCATCATCAACATTTAGCAGTTTTGTAAAATCATCAGATTCTTCAGCCAATTGTCTTGCATAGACTGCATCTAGCATCTTTTGTCTTTCTTCATCAGCAATATCTTGTGCCATAATCCTTTCAATTTCAGCCTCAGATGCAAGTTCTTCTCTTGTTTTCTTAGACTTCTTTGGCAATGAAGTTTCCTCCACAACCTGCTTTTCCTTTCTTAGAGCAGATTGTTGTTCTTTATTACCAGAACTAAGTTCATTACCAGACTTTTCTTCACCAGACTTTTCATCAGATATAGTCCCAAACTTTTCAACCTCTTCCTCAACAGACAAAATTAACCTTCTTCTTTTCCTATCCTGTTTGATTTTGCCCATTGATTGAGCCAAAGTCTCTGCAACTTCTAGTGTCTCTGGCTAATTGTGGTGACTTTATCTTGAACAAGTGGTTCTTGAAGTGGTGTTTGAAGAATATTTTCCTGTTCTTGCTCCAAATTCCTCCCCTGTTTGGAAGAATTTTCAGCTTCACCTTCCTCATCATCAAAAGAAACACCCTTTTTCTTCATTGCTACTCCCATTCTCTTTACCTTCTTCACCAAAGTCACATAAGCTTTTCTGAGTGCCTCATTAGACTTTTCCAAAATACCAATCTTCTTTTGTAGTTGAGGAACAATGATAAGAAGATTTTCCACAGTTATGGGATCATGTTCCTCCTCCCTTTCAGGACTTGGAACAGTTGGTTGTGGAGGTGAAGATTGTTGGATAGGTGTAGATGATCTTTCAACAGATGGTGAGGGACCTGGTTGAGGTGATGGAATTGGAGAAGACCTAGATGTAGCAGACCTAGATGATGCTTGGTCTTGAGCTTCATCAGGGTTCACTTGTGCAGCTCCAGAAGTACCTGCATTGTTAGTACCAAGCATAGCAGCAAGCAAAGGTTTGTCTGTCCCTTGAAAACTCCTTTTTAGATTTGCAAAAAGTTTGGAAGTAAAGGCCACACTGATGTAAGGCACTTTATCCTTAGTTTCAAAATTCAAGATCATTTGCAAAAATCTTGGATACATTAAAAATTTTGGGTTCTTAGCATTTTTCACCATTCCTTCAAAAATTAGTTTTGAAAAGTTAAATTTCCTTCCAAATGATAAACAGACCAATGCAGAAGCAATTCTGCTTCCAAATTGATCCCATCCACCACTCTTGGGACTTAAGCTCTGAAGTAAATGATGTACTAAAAACCTCCACTGAGGTGAAAAATGACTTTTCCAAAAGGTAAAACTTCCATCTGTGGGGTACCCAATGCTATTCAAACCCTCCAAAATATCCTCACTAGACAAATCAAATTCTCCTAAAGCATCATCTAATTGGAGACTTTCCCGAATCGATGCTTCAGTAATGGTAAAACCATTTTTATCTATGATTGCCCTTAAACATGGTGTCCCATCATCAAGAGTCTCAGAGGTAACCGTCCTCCAGAACTGCTTGACAAGGGACTGATAAATAGTAGGATTATGAGTTAAAGAATAACAAATGTAAGAACCTTTTAGGAAATCCACAATCTGCTCGAAACCTGCACTTTGATCTGGCTTTTTCAAGAAGCCAACTTGATTATGCTTGTCCACAAACTTGAGATTAGCCATGGATGAGTTAATGATTTAGGTCTGGTTGACAAGAAAGGTAGGGTTTTGAAAAATATTTGCGTAGAAACAGAGTCGTGAGAAATAAAGATGATTTAAATTTGGAAGCAAATAAAGAATAAAGGAAGATAAATAATATCAAATTTTAATCTTATATACTTCATAAATATCTTGTTTTAAACCGAAAATAGTGCAACGGTAATATATTAGTAAAATCTTTATTTACTCTGACCAGATCTAACGGTCATAAAATTAACACTACCCGACCTAAAAGGTCAACCAGGCCGAATCATAAACTTACCAGACCTAACCAAGAGAGTGGATTTACACACTGACTATAGCGAATGCAAGGCTTTGCATCACCTCATTCCAATCTTTACTGCAAGAATTAGTTGAAACAACAAGAAAGAGGAGACAACAACTAATTTTTGCAAGACACATGAGCTACCAGATTTAACCCTTAAGGTTACCCGATTTAAAAACATTTAAAACTTGTACATTTGCCTCCCCTTAAATGTACATTACCTCCCCTTAAGTGTAAATCTCCTTTTTTTTTTTTTTTTTTTTTTTTTTTTTTTTTTTTCACTAATAAATACTTAACCAAAATAAAGACGAAGGTCAACTTTCCAAAAACACAATTAGTAACTCTTTCCCTGTAAGTATTAACTCATACACCAACCAAGCATTAAAAGACATTAAACCTTGATTTTCCCTATAAAACCACCCATAGTTTTATCACAAAAACCATCACAAACCAGAATAAAACCTTATAAGCATAATGGATCCATCCAACTTAAAAACCATTGAGATTTCATCCGATTCCTGGGATCCAAATGACTCATCTTCTGATGCATCATCAGGAGGATGGGGTGGATACTTCCCATCAGGGTATTCATCAATCACAAGAAACAAGACATTGAGAGAAGCAACTCTGAAACAATGGCTAGCTGCTTATGACCTTTCTGAAAAGGAACCAGACAATGAAGCACCAAAAACTTCAAGACCAACTCCTCCTTCTGATGTAGATGATAAAAGTGCCAAAGAAGAAGACCCCTCCAAGAATGATGAAGAGACCTTTCCATCGAAGATTGTGCCTTCCCTGAGAAGTGGTTCTGTGCCACGTCCCCCACCAAGCAGTGTGATTCTTGCACTTCCATGCCCAAAAGCATGGAATCAGTTTGGTGGCAGAGGAGCCAAGAAAACCATTCCCGACTTCATGGGTAAAGGGAAACAGAAAGTGTAGGTGGTGATGTTTAGCTGGTTTGGGTAAAAGCTTTTGTCTTATGAAGCATTGTAACTTGCGTCCTAGAATGCAATTTCTTGTTAATAAATAAAAAGCTCTTTGGTTCTGATGTTTTAATTTTCCACATATGAATTACTTGCAAATAGAAAAGAGCTAACAACTGCAAAACAAAGTTAAGCACAAAATACCAAACACACATACTATAGAAAGCAGAAAACAAATTAACTACTGAAAATAAGAATAACCAAGAAGAGTAGCAAGATAAAGAACAAACAAATATACAAACTATACAAAGTTAAGAAAGAAGATCAGTTTTTCTTAACAACCCAGGCCTGAGTGGGCTTGAGTCCTTGCAGTGGAGCAACATACTTATAAGTCTTGTATGAACTTGCTCCAGTGAAACCATGTTTGGACGTATAGGTAAATTCATTTTTAAATGGATTCCAAGTCCAGCAATCAGAGAAATTATCAGTAGAACCCCCATTTGTTTGTCTCCTTACAGGTGAATGAGCTTTATAAAAATTATTTCTTTGAAAATTTGCATTCACCTGAGGTTTTTGAAAAGGTTGTTTGGGTCTCACAAAACCAGAGTTCACATTAGGTCTCACAGAATTAACATAACCAGTATTTACTTTAGGCCTTATAAAGTTATCATTTTGCCTATTCACGTTTAAATTTCTGTAGCCAGACCCAAAATTTGGTCTACCAGAATTAACAAAAGAGTTAGGTCTGGTAGTATTATTTAGTTGTACAGGTCTGGGAACAAACTGGTTAGCATGATTAACTCTACTAGCATGATTCCAAACTGGTTTATTTAAACCTTGATCCTTATTAACATTCATTCTCTTTTGCTCAGCCTCTCTTTTCATTCTCTTTTCATGGAAGTCACAATCTCTTATTAAATGATTCAAACTTCCACACACAAAGCATCTTTTAGGAGCATAAGTATAACTACTCCTACTTTCTCTGTGAACACTATTGCTTCTAGATGACTCATTCAATTTAACAGATTCCCTAGGAGTTTTTATGTGATTGACACAACTAGGTTTAACTGTCTCAGCCTTTTGTTCAGTCACTACAGGTTTAGCAACAACAGGTTCACACTTCTCAATACCCTTAGGTTCAGGATTTTCTTTTTCCTTATTGTTTGACTCAGACTTAGAGTGATCAGAGGAACTATCAATAGATCCTTCAGAGTCATTGGATTGACAAGAAGAATATCTACTGGATTTGTCCTCTGAGGTAGTTGGTTCAGGCACTTGAGGACCTTTCTTACCATACACAAAGAGTGAATCATCCAACTCTTCCTTTTCAAGAGGAGTATAGTCATCACTCAAAGGTGGTGGTACTCCCTTAAAGTCACCAGTCTTAACAAACCTATTGTACAAAGGCTTATCAGCATAGTCCTCTTCTCTATTCTTAAATATAGCCCTATTCTCATTTTCCTCATATCCTAAGCCACATTTTTATTTGACTTAATTTGAGAATCCCAACACTTAAACAGGTTATTATTTGAATTGTTCCATTGATCTACCCTTTTTCTCAGCTCATCCCTTTCCTTCTGAATTTTAAGCCCTAATTGTCTATATCTTTTAAGCTTCTCATCTTGTTCATATATCTTATTAGCTTGAAAGTATAGTTTTTCATTTAAAGCAGCATGTTGGTTTTGAAGGGTGACCTTTTGTGCCTCTAAAGTTTTTACAGCATTTTTATGTGCTAATAAATTTACTTCTAGATCACCTATTTGTTCTTGCTGCTCATCACACAAAGCCTTAACATGATTATATGAGTCAGTACATAATTTAGAGCATAATGATACCTCATTACCAATGGCCATGAGAGCATGATCAGACTCTTCATTTACTCTTGGATGTTCACCCCAATTGACTCCTCCAGCTTCCATTGTCAGCAGGCTCATCTGATTCTTTTCCATCTTCCCATCTTCAACTCTTTTCTCATCAGCAGACTTCTTCTCTAGACAATCTCTTGAAAAATGCCCATGCTTGTGACAGTTGTAGCATTCAACAGTCCTTTTTGTGTATCCCACTGGTGATTTGTTGTTGAAGTTGATAGTCCTACCATATTGCTTCTGAAATCGTTTGACCCTTAAAGCAACCATGGCAATGTGCCATTTTATGTCCATCTCTTCAACTTCAGCATCATTAATCTGTTCAAGGTCTTCACTAATAAAGCTTTCATCTTCCGTTTGATTGGCAAAGAAAGAATGTATCACCTCATCAGTAAAACTTGAAGCAGACCTTTCATTTGAAGGAGTTTCATAGTTACCAGACCTAACACCACCAGATCTAAACTTTTAAGTACTGCTTTTGTTCTGAGACACAAAAGCAACATTTGATGAACTAGTTGAACCCTGAGTGTTGTTACTGATGTCCCTTTCAAACATCCTGAGATTATTGTATAGGTCATCAGGTGTCATAGAATCTACTTCCTCCTTAATCCTCATCGCCACAGATACATTGCCCCATTCTGTTGGTAAAGATATAAGGAATTTGTGATTTGCATCCTCATTTGAGATTGCTGCACCATGAACTTCCAGTTGTGTTAACAGATGTTGAAATCTGTCATAGCCCTTCTCCAAACCTTCAGTCTTTGAAACACTGAATGTTTCAAATTGCTGTTTAAGAACAGCCTTTTGCATCTTTTTGGAGTTAACATTACCTCCAAATCGTTTCTTGATAGCTTCCCACATCTCCTTAGCATCAAGAATGCCATGAAACCTTTGTAGATGCTCCTTAGGAATAGCCATAAGAAGCAAGGTTCTGGCCTTCTTTTCCTTCTCCACAGCCCTAATCTCCTCAGCAGATACTGGTGGCATTATTCTGAGCTGCCCATCATTCCCTTGTGAAATTCTCTTCTTAGAATTTCCCTTTTGAATCACCTTCCATACATCGCTATCAATGTATTCCAGATAATGTTCCATCTCCATGGCCCATATATCATACTCTTCTCTCTTCAGTAATGGAAGTTTTATGTTTGAGATTGTGGTTGTGGAAGGGATGGGTTGTTGTTGTGATTGGGAGTTACTGGTATCGGTTTTTCCTTCATCTTCATGGTTTGATTTCTCATCCTCACGGTTATGGATTGAGAAAGTTTCAGTGAAAACAGGCTTATCGGATTCAGACATTTTGTAGGGTGATTTGAGTGAGAATTAGGTTTTTGAGATTTAGTGTTCTTCGAATTCAGAGTCTCTCCCTTGCTTTGATACCACTTGTTGGTCCACAAATTGTATATGGATCACTAAGTAGTCTTGAATACCTAGTAGATGGTTAGGATAAATCCGAACCAATCTAAGTGAGAAACCCTAAGTGATTGTTAATGTTAATGCGGAATCTTAACAAGAACAATTAAGAACACAAGCAGGGATATCACTAACTTCGTATATTGATATTCACTATAATGAATTCGTACAACTCACTCACGAACTAACAATCTTTAGGGATCCTTTTATAACACAAGGAAACCCTAGACGACACAGAAGATATACACAAATCTTCTATAAAGATACATACACGCATTGTATCTTTTCCTAACATAACTCTAACAAACTTTCCTATCTTCACGACCAGACTTAACTTTATAAGTCAACCAGACTTAAATGTGCTACCAGACTTAACTTTACATTACCAGACCTAATAACACAAACAGACCTAACTTAGTAAACTACCAGACCTAAGTTGTCTGCTCTTGATACGCATCATAATTCCCAACAATGGGTACAAAATGATGAGTATTTACACACTCATCAGTTCTAAGGATGAAACGTCAAGCATCCTTAAGACATTCATTACACAGATAGAAAACAAAGTAGACAAGAAAGTGAAAGTCATTAGATGTGATAATGGGACAGAGTTTAAGAATAGAGTTATGGATGATTTCTGCAAACAAAAAGGTATTAGGAGAGAATTTAGTGTTGCTAGAACTCCACAACAGAATGGTGTTGTTGAGAGGAAGAATAGAACACTAATTGAAGCTGCTAGAACTATGTTAGCTGATTCTAAGCTACCTATAACTTTTTGGGCTGAAGCAGTTAGCACTGCTTGCTATGTTCAAAATAGAGTTTTAGTTGTACAACCTCACAATAAGACATCATATGAACTTTTTAGAGGTAGAAATCCTGCAATATGATTTCTTAGACCTTTTGGATGTCATGTGACAATTCTCAATACCTTAGACCATTTAGGAAAATTCGATGGTAAAGCAGATGAAGGATTCTTTGTTGGATATTCTCTTAATAGCAAAGCATTTAGAGTATACAACACAAGAACTGGCATTGTAGAGGAAAATCTACATGTGGAGTTTTTAGAGAATAAATCCAATGTAGAAGGTCAAGGACCGAAATGGCTATTTGATCTTGAAACTCTAACCAAATCAATGAATTATGTGCCTGTTGTTGCAAAAACTAATGATTTTTCAGGTTCACAAGCAACAGATGAGGCAAGGTTAGAAAAGGAGACAAACCAAGATCATGTTTGGATGCCAATATGGTCAAGTACAAGTGTGGAATCAACTTCAACAACTGATGAATCTTCTTTTGGCAAAGCTAAAGAAGGTGTTGAAGATGAAAGGAAAGAAGATGGAACTCAGGAACAACAAATTGTTTCTGCTGATGATTCTGCTGCTAGGCTTAATGTTCCTGCTGCTAGGCCAAATGATTCTGCTGCTGGCCCTTCAGAAACAAAAGAAGCAGAATTCTCAGACAGTGAGGAGGATTTCAATAATCTTCCATCAAATTATCAAGTTCCTTCTACTCCACAAACAAGAATTCACAAAGTCCACTCCCTAAAAAATGTGATAGGAGATGTACAATCAGGGGTGAAGACAAGACAACAACTGATGTCTTCAGACCATCAAGGGCTTCTTGATGCCCTTTATGCTTCAAAGCAACATGAGTTTTCAAACTCTTGCTTGTTTGTATGTTTTCTCTCACAAAATGAACCAAAGAACATTCTGAAAGCCTTAGATGATTCAAGCTGGGTAGAAGCTATGCAAGAGGAGCTTCTTCAGTTCAAGATTCAGAAAGTTTGGGTGCTTGTTGATTTACCTAAGGATGCAAAGGTAATTGGCACTAGATGGATTTTCAAGAATAAAATGGATGAAAGGGGTATAGTGATTAGGAATAAGGCTAGATTAGTAGCCCAAGGGTACACACAACAAGAAGGGATAGACTATGATGAAGTTTTTGCTCCAGTAGCAAGAATTGAGGCAATTAGGCTTTTCTTAGCTTATGCTTCATTTTTAGGCTTCACAGTTTACCAAATGGATGTCAAGAGTGCTTTTCTATATGGAACTATAGAAGAAGAGGTTTATGTCTCACAACCTCCTGGTTTCATTGATCCAGAACATCCAGATAGAGTGTACAGAGTAGTTAAAGCTCTATATGGCCTTCATCAGGTACCAAGAGCTTGGTATGCAACACTAGTTTCCTACTTAATCGAAAATGGATTTCAAAAAGGAAAGATTGATTAGACACTTTTCATCAAACAACACCAGAAGGATCTTCTGTTAGTGCAGGTGTATGTCGATGACATTATCTTTGGGTCTACTAGGAAAGAAATGTGTTTAGAATTTGAGAAACTTATGCATGATAAGTTTCAGATGAGTTCTATGGGAGAACTTACATTCTTTTTGGGTCTGCAAGTTAGGCAATCATGTGAAGGCATATTTATTAGTCAAGATAAATATGTTGCTGAAATACTTAGGAAGTTCAAATTTGCTGATTCAAAGGTAGCAAGCACACCAATGGACTCTGAGAAGCCACTTCTTAAAGATATAGATGGAGAAAATGTGGATGTACACACTTACAGATCTATGATAGGTTCTTTGATGTATCTTACATCATCAAGACCTGATATCATGTTCTCTGTTTGTGCTTGTGCAAGATTTCAAGTAACTCCAAAGGTTTCTCATTTAACAGTAGTCAAGAGAATTTTTAGATATCTCAAGGGTCAACCAAGGTTGGGTCTATGGTATTCTAGGGAGTCACCTTTTGATTTGGTAGCATTTTCGGATAGTGATTATGCTGGTGCTAGCTTGGACAGAAAGTCAACAACTGGAGGATGTCAATTCCTTGGGTGTAGACTTATCTCATGGCAGTGTAAGAAGCAGACAATTGTGGCTACTTCAACAACTGAAGCTGAATATGTAGCTGCTGCAAGTTGCTGTGGTCAAGTTCTATGGCTTCAAAACTAACTTCTTGACTATGGGTATAATTTCTTAAACACTGTTATTCATATTGATAATAGTAGTACAATTTGCATTATTAAAAATCCAGTACAACATTCTAAAACAAAACACATTGAAATTAGACATCATTTTATTAGAGATTGCAATGAGAAAAGGTTAATTCAAGTTTTTAAAATTGCTTCAGAACATAACTTTGCAGATCTGCTAACAAAAGCTTTTGATGTTGGAAGGTTTCAGTACTTGGTAGCAAGTATTGGAATGCTTAATTCTTAAAATTTCTAATATGTGTGGTTTTTATTTATGTTAAGGTTGTACTGATATCTATGTAAATTGATACTGATAAATACACTGCTAGTTCATATTTTGTTTAAATAGTTCATACTGTTGGTCATATATTGATACTGCTATAAGACAAATGCTATGCATTTTGTTTCTTGGTTTTGGACTAACAATTTCAGGTATGAACTTTGAGCAATAAGGAAATTTCAAGTGAAATGGAAGCAAAAGAAAAGTGATTCCAGTTGCTTTCATAACAGGTTTATGATGGATTGAGTTTGGGAATTCATTAACAAAGGTTTTCACCTAAGTTAATTAATTCTTTAAAACTTCTTTCTTGAAACCTGGTTATCATATTTCACATTGAATTGATGACTTAGTTGGTCAGATAGTAACTGACTCAACTCACTTTCTATCATTTTATACTTTCAAAGTATAATGAGCAAGTCTAAGGACATTTGATAGAAAGAACAGCTAGTAAAAGTGAATCTAACACTTGTGTTAGAGGCAACAATTACTATGAGCTGGAAACTCTGTCAAGAAAGCCTTTTGAATAGGTTTATCTTTACACAGGCAGTTATTTATAACTGAAAACATTGGTTCTCACACAACCAGAGGTTGCATTAAACCGAAATTTTGATTAAGTGTCTGTTATACACTTAATCCCTTCAAAATGGTTGAAAGCAGTATGGTTTTTCATAATAAAATCAAGTACATTCTGCTAAGGCAAAAGTTTCTTAAAAAGGATTTTAAAAAAGACTCACAAAAACCATCACATGATGGACCATGAGTCAAATGTCCAATGAATCACCTCTCATAGGAGTTAACACACCTAGAAGTGATGAGGGCAGCAACTTATACTCTTAAGGAATTGATGGTTTCATGTACAACATTGTCTGAAAACAAGTTCATATTGGTAGCTTAGATGATGGGGAAAGATACATTGTGAGAAATCTTCCAAACAGGGGAGGATAAAATGCTATTTGCATCTCAGGGGAGGAAACATCTCAGGGGAGGAAATAAAGTTGGAAGATTAACCAATGAAAGGGAGGAAAGACAAGAGCATACAAGATGATGAGGAAGTTGAAAATGACAAGAATATAGCTGATTCTGGAGTATTATATATATTCAGAAGGGATGAAGCATTCCAAAGGAGAAAGTTCTATCTAGGTCAAACAAAGAAAAGTTTCAATTTCAGTTCACCACATTTGTTCATCACTTGCAAAGGCATGCCGATAGATGATTTCACTTGTTGAAACAAGCATCCAAGATACACAGCACCATTGCCTCTTATAATTCCTCCATCCAAGGAAATTGCACCATCTTTTAGGTCAATGTTTGAAGCCTAAAGATTTGTGTATTGATATTGTTGAAGTCAAAGATCATAAAGCAGATGAGCTACTGAGAAAGATATTCAATCTCATAGAACAGAAGAAAGTTCAGATCAAGAGTCTGACTATGAAGTGTTTGAAAGATCCTCACAATCAGGATTTAATTCAGAAGAAACATGTTGATTAGGGAATCCACATGTTTAGAGGAGGATTGTTGGGAATTAAATGTTCTGAAGATTAAGTATCAATAATTACAAGTATTGAAGGTTAGTACTGCTGAGAAGAATACTCTAACAGTTCCAACTGCTGGTGTATATTCTTAGGACTGTTCAAGTTATAACTAACCGTTCTAACTGGTAGTTATAAAGAAGGTACTGCTAGTCGATAGTCGATACTGCTGAGTGGATAATTGTCATATATACAACTGCTGGTTGGATAAGTATTGAAAAGATATTTGTGTACTAAAGTCAAGTATATACGGTAGATAATATCTTTTAACAAAGTGATCAATTACAAGTTGTGTTCTCAGATACATGTTGTATCTTATGTACTGACACACTCAAGATAAGTTAGCAAGTAGTTTTGATAAGACTTAACAATATTGTAAAAGATCTTTCTTGTAATATAAAAGAAAGATCTTAGACTAGAGATATGTGTGTGTTAAAACTTATAGTGCAAAATATCTCTCTCAAGAACAAAGAACAAAAACAATATCACAAGATATAGAAACATAAGATTCAAGGTTGTAACCCTAGTGATATCTCAAGATCACTCGTATTATTATCTTAATAATATTGAATCATTTGGTGATAATCTTTCATTTGTTCATTGTCATATAACAAACACAACTGTTCCATTTCCATAACACAAATAACCTTCTAAGTGTGATTAAGTTGATTCCGCATTCTTAATCATATAAACTCAATATATCATACACACAAAGTACAAAAGGTTTAACCACCTTAACCGTGTGTCGAATCCTATCAGTAAGTAGAGAAGAAGTTAACTAGTAAGGATCTAATCATGCTGTGCAACTTGACATGGATATGTTGATCTTGAACGA
Organism: Artemisia tridentata subsp. tridentata; assembly: GCA_021014915.2. Taxonomy (NCBI): domain Eukaryota; kingdom Viridiplantae; phylum Streptophyta; class Magnoliopsida; order Asterales; family Asteraceae; genus Artemisia; species Artemisia tridentata. Next base: position 350,137,558 of record CP139507.1, read on the forward strand.
ATTGGAGTTTGATTCCAAGATGTATCCTTGATATGATTTTCCCTTTGCGGATGATGATGACTTACCTTTTGGGAACTATTTCGTACATGTTGAGTCTACTAAGGTCAATTCGATTTAGTAATTGTTTAATATTTTGTTCTCATGTATGTAACCACATTTTGTTTACTCATGTGGATTATCAGATGCATTTGTGAATTCTGATTGGAATAATGCATCAGGTACTTCATATTGTTGGAATATGTGGTCAAAGTGTTGAATGACAATTGATAGTGTTATCAAACATATTAATGTAAATTAAGAATATAAAATTAATGTATGATTAATTTTAATTCATGAGACATTAGTAAGATTAATTTTTGTTAATTAATATGACCATTTTCCTCCATCTTTATTCCCTATAAATTGTGTACTTTTCTTTCATCTTTCAAAACACCGAAAACACATAAATAATTCCTCTACTTTTGTTGTTGACCCCGATGTTGATTCATTTTGTATCGGTTCATAATAGAGGGAAGGCACATATTCGTTCGCCTTGATAACTCGTTTGTGCTAACGAGGTTATCCGTTGTTGTTGTATCCTGTGAGATAGACGTTCATGATTTCTCAAGCACCGTGGAGAGGACGAATCTGTCTTAAGGAGACTGTGAGCATCACAGGCCTCAACATTTTCCTTAATTGTGTTTTTGTGTCTCAACAATCAAAAGAATTACGGTATCGTTTTCTACACTTCACTTTCTTGTTATGATTAACATATTCTTTGTTTGTCTCTAATAGCAATACACGTAATATATACAACAATCTTAAGATAGATTCTTTGTTTGATCTAGTTTGATCTCGGTTTGACTGACAAAATTTCTAAATTGAGAAACTCAAAAACTGTACCGATGAGCACCCTACTTGTTTGAGGAGAACTTATAACGGCCATATTCTCCCAGATAATCGGGCTCTTTCGATTTTGACCCAACCACATAAGCAAAAAGCCTTACAAGTCTGATTTCTTTTTAGTAACTGAAGCATATAATAAGAAAATTTTTTACCTCGGAAGCACAGATAATTCACCATGTTGATGTAACGACATACCCGCCTCTAATAAAAGAAATAATGTATCCTTTAAAACTTTGTTCCAATAGATCTTCCTAGTTATATATGATCATAACGGGAATAGATCTATTGAGAAGATAATTTCAAATGAGAAGAATGAGAAAAAAATTCAGCCACACATTTCAAATGAGGGAGATAAATTAAAAAAAAAATGCATCTATGTTTATATGTGCATCTGAAATATGCGGTTGTATTTTTTTCTTATCTTCTACTTTGATCCTTACTCTGATCATTACATGTGACAAAATCAAAAGATAGAGATGATGAGACACAAGCTTGCCTTTGAATAGGTTACCAAGGTTATTCATATGTGTTGATGGGTAGGATTGGCCTTGTTTATACGAATACATAAACGTTTAAATTCTTTTGTTGTTGAAGTGAAGGAACTCAAAAGTTAGAATTGAAGTTGATTATAGTATTGAATTCCATCAACCAAAACACAGGTTTGTTTATGAATTAGTTTCTTCAAAAACTATTTATCTCATGGAGAAATGTTCATTATTTTGAAACTCGATCGAGGGTATTGTAAAAATCCGACCAAACTAAAGTTCGTACAAAAATTAATAACTTTATGGCCTAGGTGAACTACACCACTCGTACTTTATTATTATTATTATTATTATTATTATTATTATTATTATTATTATTATTATTATTATTATTATTATTATTATTATTATTATTATTATTATTATTATTATTATTATTATTATTATTATTATTATTTATATATATATAATTTTATTTATTATAAATATGCAAGACAAAAGATACGAAAAAGAAATAAGGAGTAGAAAATCATAAACAACTGTGTTATCATGTTAATAATGTGGGTAAAACTGTCAAAAAAAAATGCGTGTTATGATATCCCTTGTTGTTTTTTGCCGAGTTTATTTTGTCTTTTACTATTTTTAACTTGTCAAACTTTATATTTTATATTTCGTACTTTCTGATTCGCAGTTTTACCCACTTTATTAACATAACAATACAATATTTTATTTATTTATTATTATTATTTTTTTTAATTTTTTTTACTACTACTACTTTTGACTTGTCACATTTTATGTTTCGTACTTTCTGTTTCACACTTTTATAATAAAAATAAAAGAAAAAATGTTTGATGGATATCATAACCACTTTGTAGAGTATGTATAACCTCTCCTTAGATTTTTTGTTTACATAGAAATACCAATATACTATTCATACTCTTTAAAGAAAGAAAATGATATATTTTTCTACATTTCATTCCTACATATCATCATATTCATGTAATTGGTGCATTTGCAAAAGTGATTCGATGAAATCATGAAAGACAAAAAGTGGATTTCACTTGTCATTTTTATGTGTAAATAAGAATACAAGTAGGAGGATATAACAATGCTCCTTAAAAAGCCAAAGCTATAGTTGATACCTTTTTTTTATGAGCAAATTTTATTTTTGCTCCAAAAATGAAAGTTGGTGACAATGGATACCCTGCCCTCCCCCCCCCCCCCCCAAAGGATTACTTGCATGGAACATTTGTTAAAATTTAAATGGAGTCGCCCAGGTCGCGCAAGTCTATTGGGAAAAGTAAGTGTAATGTATTCTCTTGTAATACAACCATTCATGCTATAAGAAGAATATGAAGCATGTGATATACATTATCCTTTATTAACCTCTTAACAAGAGGATTACTTAACGCATGATTTTTTAGGCATAATGTTTTCCCAATCATCATGTTTTCCTAAATGAAAATTGGTAATTTGAAATTTATGTAATGACAATTACAATATGTGCTTATATATACAAATGATTTCACAAAATGTTTATGACACGCATGATTATCAATAAAATATTGTTATCATTTATGACACTCTACCAACATGTGTTAGGATTAAGAGTGACGATCATTATCGAGTCAACAAGTATTGTAATAGTTAATTATATATAGTCGTGTAATAGGAATTAATAGTGCTAGTCCAAGTAGTAAATGTAAAGCCAAAAGGCTCGGCCCATTAAGGGTCCATGAGAAGGCCCATGAGGCCTAGTGTAAGAAGTATATAAACCCCTCCTAAGCTTGTTAGGAGGTGTGGGAGTTCATTCATTCAATGCAATATTATTAAGTTCTCTCCAACTCTCTCTACTACTTTCTCTCTCTAAAACTCATGCCTCATCTCAAGTCACCTAGCTTAATACTTCGAGTAAGAAAAATCTTCGAGTAAGCATTTTTTTCTTCGTGTATGGATTTAAGTCTTCGAGTAAGGATTTAAGTCTTCGAGTAAGGATTTATGTCTTCAAGTAAGAAACCTTCGAGTAAGAAACCTTCGAGTAAGAAACCTTCGAGTAAGAAACCTTCGAGTAAGAACCTTTGAGTATGCAATTCTTCGTGTTAGAATCTTCGAGTAAGGACAAAACTTCAAACGGCCATAACTTTTGAACCGTAACTTCGTTTTTAGCCCATAACCTATCAAAACGACCGTGAGAACGAGGAGAACGACACGTTGAATCAACTAAAGTTCATTCAACCCAACCTTTGAGGCCCAAATCCCTTCCGAACGGAAGTTATCAAGTTTTAAATTTTTTAGACCAAAACGGAACTTCACTTTCACCAAACACAACTCCTTTATCGTTGAACCGATACGAGAACAACTTTATCACACATCGTAACTTAATGGAAAAGAAAATGCAAATGAAAGAGAGAGATTCAAAGAAAGCGTTTAAGGTATTCAAGTCACAGGTGGAGAAGGTCATAAATACATCAGGATATGAACCAAGGTTTGATCAGGCATTTGAATACTTCATCAGAGTCCGATTTCATCATTTCAAAGAAAAACTCATCCAAAGCCTGAATCAACTTGAAAAGCTACTTAATGAAGAAGAACTTTATACGCGTAATTGCAAGGAAGCTCTTAAAGTGATAAAAACTCAACTTCAGAGTATATTTAACCCTTGGTTATTGAACCAGTCAGAGTTTATCGATTCGTTTTACCAAAGATTTTGGGTAAGCTATATGACCTTTAGAACTAAATGCATCGATAACATAGGTGAACTCGAAAAGATACTTGATGCAGAGGAAGTCAAGTTAAATGAAATTGAAATGCTGAAATGGGAAAAAGACCAGATTGAAAAACATATGCTTTTAAAAGAAAGAGTGTTGATCCCAGTTGAGCACTTGATCGAATTCTTTAGCTTGTAAAGGTTTAGCTATGCTAGATAAATCTAACACAACTAGGTATAGAAACTGTCTTGTGGTTTATCAAACACAATGCGGAATCTTGTATTTGATCTTAAGAAGAACACAATGAATATCAAACTAACCACTTCAATATTATTAATAATACGAATACTCCTTGAGTATTAGGGTTTACAACCTTGAATTTTTCTCTAGAATCGTCCAACCGTATATTCATCTATGCCCTAGGTCCTCTTTTTATAGACTAAGGAGTCCTAGTCGGCTTACAATAACTTCCTATACAAGATAAATCTTTATAGAATCTTTTCTAAATTTATCTAAACATACTTTACATTATAACCGACTCTAATACTCTAGCAACACTAACAATGTAATAGCAATACTAACTAAGTGTTCCAGCATTATTAATCTTGCAGCAACATTAATCTTCCATAAGCAGCATTAACTTTGCAACCAACATCATTAATAACTTGTTGTATTTCCTGAGTAGTCTTAACAATGTCAGCAACACTAACTTCAAGAGACCTTTATAACCCAACAATCCTCCCCTAAACTTGATATTTTCTTCCAAAATCATCAAGTTTCAATCTAAGCTTGAACCTTCACCAGGAGGATGTTTCCAAACACTTACTTCCTCATTTTCTTATAATCAGCCCCATAAAGTTGTTTCTCCATTTTCTTGAGAAGCTGATATACTATCTTACTCCAACACTCAGTTTGAAGTTTAAGTTTCCCATTAAGCATCATATCAAGTGTAGTCTGAGCTAGAGGATAGTCTTTTTCTACTAGCATATAGATCTGAAGTCCTTTCATCATGACAGTGTGAACTCCACATGATTGAAAAAGTTTCTAGAGGATAACCTTACTTTTGTGCTGCTCATGCCAAACTCTATCCTCCTTATAGACTTCAAACATAATCTTCAAGTCTCCCCAAAGAACTGTATCCAAAATATTTTATGGCCTTGTATCCCCATATTTTTTCTTGATTAATGCCCATAAGGTCTCTAAATCTTCTCTATCAAAATTTCTGAGCATCTGAGGAAATGTTACAAACCTTTGAGACCTGCCATCAGCTCTGATTATCTCCCACCAAGGAGTTTTATTCTCACCTTTATAACCAGTCTTCCAATCAATGATAGGAGCTTTAGTCTGCAAAGGAACAACATCAACAAACGTATTATCACTGTTTACAATTCTAATCATTTGTTGTAGATTGGCTGCTTCTTTTTCCTTATTTTCTTGAACCTGCTCTGTCTGCTCTTATGGCTGCTCTGTTTTCTCATCTAGTTTCTGCTTCTTGCTACTTTCATATTCTAGCTTTTCTCCAGACCTCTTAGAAAACCTCACCAACTCTTCTTCATTCATAGCAATGAAAGTATTTACCCTTTTAAACACCTTGTCAAACTCTGATTTAATCTTTTCAAAACTGAGATTCTTTAGTTGACTGAGCTTCCAATTATCCATGTTCCTCAGGTAAGCACTCATGATTTTCCTCTGTTCAGCTTTAGTTGGTGGTTTGTTCCTCTTTTCTTCAGCTCTTTTCTGTGCAAAGAACTTCTTCTTCTGAGCCAATAATTCTATAAAGAGCTTTGCCTTTTCTTCCATTGATAACTCTTCTTGCTCATCATCCCACATCTTCTGGGCTAACATACGATCTGCTTCACATTTGGCTTGTATGTCATCCCAGGAATGAATAAGTTCAAGACTTGCCTGTCCTTCTTCTTGAGCTTGCTTTCTTCTTGCCTCTTCTTCTTCAGCATCAAGATCAGCTTGCACTTGTCTTGCAACTTCTTCATCTGTAACAAGTTGTTGTTGTTGTTGTTGACTGAGTGATAGCAATTTCTTCTTAGGTTCTTCGATCAACAAACCTTTTCCTTTGTTTGATGGTGAAATGGTTGTTGAAGGTGTTGTTGATATTGATACTGGCTCTTTAATCACAACTCCTTTTGCCTTAGGTCTTGTACTCTTCATCTTTGTTAATACTTGAGCTATAGTCATATCCTCATCACCTTGAGTAGCAGCAATACTAACTTTAGCCTCAGCAACATTAACCTTTTCACTAGCCACATTAACTTCAACATCAACAATATTAACTTCACCACTAGCAATATTAAGTGTAACAGCATCTGTAACACTTTAATACCATCATCAGCAGTAGTATTAACTTTATCCATAACAGCTGCATTACCCTGTTGATCTGCAACAACAAACTCATTTACATCATCATCCATCCAAGTTTCATCATCTACCCCAGTTTCAACATCTACCCCAGTATCCTCCCCTGAAGCTTTGCTTGTATTCCTCCCCTGTTTGGAAACATCCTTCTCCAAACTGTTTGCTTCATCAGAAGATTCAACCCTGGAAGTAGTTCCAACCTTATATAACCTTTTAGTTCTATGTGTTCTTGACCTCAGTAAACCTTCAAGATACCTAACCCTTTGCTTCAACCTTGTGATTTCAGTACCTTGAGAAGTTTTAACCTGCTTCAATTCCTTCTTGAGATCAAGAACATCCCTTGACAATTTTGCACAAGTAGCCGTCAATTCATTAATAAGTTTAATACTACCATCAACACTTCGGAGTGTGTTACCTCTCCCTAGTGGTGCATCATTGGGTGAGTTAGGCATAGCCTCAGACCTATTCTGTCCATCTACACCTCCCATATTATCCGGTTGACTGGGACCTTCACCTGAATCAGTTCCAGAGGAACTTTCTTCATTAGAAGTTGCCTTAGATTGGGTCTTATTTATGTTATCACTATCCTGCTCTGCTTCTAAGCTAGTAGCAGTAGTGATAGCCCTTTCTAATCTGTGACCCCTCTCCTTATGCATAGCCTCATCTGCAGCCATACTAGCACTAACCTGAGGTAGTTGAGTGCCCTTTTGTGTGATCCTAGGGGTATGGGTCTTTTGTGTTGTTGGTGGGGATGACAAAAGAGTGGGTGTGTGATAAACATCAGCTGGGATTACTGAACTTTGACCCTGAGTTTGACCTAGTTCCAACATTGTTTGAAACAATGGTGTAACTCTGCCTTTAAAATCCTTGCCCTCTCTCTTCATATTAGCAAAAATCTTTTTTGTATGAAAGAGAGCAGTATAAACCTTTTTTTGAACCTTTTTGTTTGCAAATTGTTTGTCCCTAAGAAGTTGTAAAAACCTTGGATATAAGTAATATTTATTTGATGAACTATCCAAGCCCTTAACCACGGTATCAAAAATTAATTTTGAAAAATTAAATCTTTGATGTCTTTGATTTTTAGCCAAGCAGATAATAGCAGAAGCAATATTACTACTAAACTCATTCCAACCAGTAGTCTTTGGACTAAGACACTGTAAGATAGTGTGAATTGAATTTTCATTGTGGAGAGAAAGCCCCTTTTGAAAATTTTAAAGATGTACTTTGGCTTTCATACCCCATCAATGCAAGGTTTTCAAAAATTGTAGAATTTGGAAGATTATTAATACCTTCAGCATCTTCAAGATGAAGAACATCTCGAATAGAAGCTTCAGTAACAACAATCTCCTGCCCATCCACAAGGGCATGTATCTGTACTTCCTCATCAATAGTTTTGACCTTTGCAGTAGCTCAAAACTGTTTGATGTTGGAAACATATATAGTAGGATTCACTGTTAATGCGTACCTAATATGAGCAGCATTAAGAAAATCAATGATTTCAGTAATACCTTCACTTTCTTGGGGCTTTTGCAAAAAGGCAATCATGTTATGTTGATCAGCGAATGACAGAGTCGACATTGTGAATTTTGAAAAATTTTGGTAGGATTTGGCTGGGATTTTCAATTAATGAATAAAAAGAGTTAAGGTTTATGTTTGAAAGAGTTTTGATCGGATAAAGACACCTTTGGGAACGAGTGGAGGATATAAACCCTTAATCGCTCACATTTATAAAACAGTACCCTATTCTTTCAAACATAGCAACAGAAACCAAGCAGCACTAAATTAGGTATAGCCGCATTAACTTATGCTTAGCAGCATAAAGTTAGTTTCCACTCCAAACACCTTTTTAATCAGCACTACATCACTGTTCTCAGCTTATCCTGCAAAAGATTAGTCCCAAAAATACAATACCACAAACATAACACAATTTACAATAATCACATCATCAATTATACTTAGCAATACTAAGTATAACTGGCCACATTAATACAACAATACTAAGTAAACTAGCAATACTAATTATAACTTAGCAATATTAACATAGCAATACTGAGTGAACTAGCAATACTAATTATAACTTAGCAGCAGAAACAATTTATTGTTGTAATAACAGTACTAATCCTTATAAAACTTTACAAAGACACAGAGAGATAAGAATTTTTCAAAGATTTATCATTCCAATACTAACAACTAAAAATTGAAATCTACCTACATCAAAAGCTTTTGTGAGCAAATCTGCAACATTATTATCAGTATGGATTTTAACAATTTGAATTAACTTCTTTTCATAACAGTCTCTTATAAAATGATGTCTTATCTCAATATGTTTTGTTTTTGAGTGATAAACAGGATTTTCAATAATGCACATAGTATTGTTATTATCAATATATATTTTAGTATGCATAAAATTGTACCCATAATCCAGCAACTGATTCTGAATCCAGAGCACTAGTCCACAGCAACTTGAAGCAGCAACATACTTAGCTTCAGTTGTGGAATTTGCAACCACAGTTTGTTTCTTGCATTGCCATGAAATCAACATGCTCTCCAAAAACTGACAACCTCCTGTTGTTGACTTTCTATCCAAGCTAGCTCCAGCATAGTCACTATCAGAGTATGCAATCAAGTCAAAAGGTGAATCTTTTGGATACCAAAGGCCTAATTTGGGTTGACCTTTCAAGTATTTAAAAATCCTTTTCACTGCATTAAGATGTGAAACTTTTGACGTGACTTGATATCTTGCACAGGCACAGACAGCAAACATTATGTCAGGTCTTGAAGCTGTAAGATACATTAATGATCCAATCATTGATCTATACAAATGAACATCAACTTCTTCACCATCTTCAACTTTGAGCAAAGGCTTGGATGTTTCCATAGTTGTCTTTGCATGCTTCACATCAGTAAATCCAAACTTCTTCAAGATTTCAGCCACATATTTATCTTGACTGATAAATGTACCATCTTCCTTTTGTCTAACTTGTAGCCCCAAAAAGAATGTAAGTTCTCCCATTGAACTCATCTGAAATCTTTCATGCATTAGCTTCTCAAATTCAACACATAAAGCCTTGTGTGTTGATCCAAAGATGATATCATCAACATAAACTTGAACCAACAAGATATCATCCTTGTGCCTTTTGATAAACAAAGTTTTATCAATCTTCCCTCTCCTAAAACCATTGTCCAACAGATATGTTAACAATGTATCATACCATGCTCTGGGAGCTTGATGTAAGCCATATAGTGCCTTGTCCACCTTGTAAACTTTTTCAGGAAAATTAGGATCTTCAAAACCTGGTGGTTGTGAGACATAAAATTCTTCTTCAATAGTCCCATACAGAAAAGCCTTTTAACATCCATTTGATACAATACAAAGTCTTTGAATGAAGCATAAGCCAAGAATAATCTGATAGCCTCAATTCTTGCAACAGGAGTAAATACTTCATCATAATCAATGCCTTCTTATGTGTATCCTTGAGCTACTAACCTTGCCTTGTTTCTAATCACAATGCCTCTTTCATCCCTTTTGCATCTAAAAACCCACTTAGTACCAATTGCCCTCTTCCCATTAGGCAAATCTACCAATGTCCAAACTTATTGAAGCTTGAATTGTAGAAGTTCTTCTTGCGTAGCTTCCACCCAGCTTGGATCTTGTAATGCTTTGTAAACATTCTTGGGTTCTATTTGTGATAGAAAACATGCAAACAAACAGTTTTGAAGGTCTTTGTGACTGTTTCTTTGATGAAGGGATCTTGCAAATAAACCTTGTTCCTTCAAATCTTTAACCATTTTCCTTGTTTGAACAGAAAACTTTGGCTCTCCAATAATCTGTTCCTTAGGATGATTCTTGTGCACTCTTGTAGTTGGAATAGGACTGACAAGTAATTCTGCATTCAAATTGTTAAGTCAGCCTCTGCACCAAGTACATCTTCATTAGTATCAGGATAAATGTCTTCCAATATAGGCATGTTTGGATCATCTAGGTAGACATTAGCATCAAAAGATATGCCTTCTTTGTCAGCAACATTAACACTTGGCTCAGCAATATTAACATAATTAGTATTGCTAGTGTTAATTTCTTCATTGGCAGCATTAACACTTGGCTTAGCAATATTAACTGTGTTAGAACTGCCAGTGTTAATACCATCTGATACATCATCCTTTGCTTGATCATCAGACTTCTTTTCTTCATTCAACTCTTGATCATCTGATACCACATCCTTTGGTTAATCATCAAAGTCATCTGCTTGTGAACTCTTTGTCTCTTGGGTTGAGAAGGGTGGATCAGCAGTCCAAATAGGTAGCAAAATGTAATCTTTGTCTTGTTTTGCATCATTACTTGCTTTTGTACCTGCACATTTGTTAGACTCTGTACCTGCAACAACTGGCTCATAATTCATAGACTTGGTTAGAGAATCAATATCAAACAACCAGTTTGGTCCACTCCCTGCAACATTATGTGTACTCTCACTAAACCTAACATGCAAGTTCTCTTCCACTTTCCTGGTCCTACTATTGAATACTCTAAAAGCTTTGCTATTTCATGAGTATCCAACAAAGAATCCTTCATCAGCCTTTCCATCAAACTTGCCTAAGTTATCTATGGTATTCAAGATAGTAACAGGACACCCAAATGGTCTTAAGAAATCAAGCAATGGTTTTCTACCATGTAAAAGTCCATAAGGGGTCTTTTTATGAGTCTTAACTACCTTACTTCTATTCTGTACATAACAAGCAGTATTAACTGCTTCAGCCCAAAAAGTAGTAGGTAATTTAGAATCAGCTAACATTGTTCTAGAAGCCTCAATAAGTGTCCTATTCCTTCTCTCAGCCACTCCATTTTGCTGAGGAGTTCTAGCTACACTATACTGTCTCTCAATACATTTCATCTCACAAAACTGGTTCATTTCCCTATTCTTGAACTCAGTTCCATTGTCACATCTTATCACTTTAACCTTATGATTAACTAGGTTTTCTACCTTGGTTATGAAAGCCTTAAGAATGCTACATGTTTCATCCCACTACTAGAAAAACAGCTATTCTTGACTCCAAATGCGAGTCAAGAAGAGGCCTTATGACGCGCAAATGCGAGTCAAGGATGGACCCGTCCTAAAGCTTCATGACTCGCATTTGTGCGTCATCCCTCTATGACGCGCACTTATGACCCACGTTTTATGACTCTCCTTTTTGCGTGTCATAACCTAATTTTTTTTTTAAAAAAATTAATTTTTTCCAGTTCCTAATTTTCTATTAAATGACAATTAAAAACCTGATAATAAACCTGATAATTGTACAAAATTAACGCATTTCATATATATCAAAACCATACGTTACCAATTCATTACATAACAATTCATGTCAAAATATATACCGATAATTAGTTAAAGTTACTACAATGTACGATTTCTACCTAAAAATGAAATTCGACACATAAATTGCCCATTCTTCTCGAATATCGTTGAAATCCGCATCCGTGTACTCATTGCTATCACCACCAATCTAGTCAAATAAAACAACATTTTAGAAACAGTTAATTACTACTTAAACTACTTAAAACAGTTAATTTATATATGATATTCTAGGGACATATATGAGAAAGATGCATCATATGGCACTAAATAGGATTACAGAGTATTTTATAGTACAAAAACTCGCCTAGAACAACTGTCAGAACATAATAGCATTTTTCCGTATATAACAATGGTATTAGTAATGACCCGACCAGTATGAAAGACTACCTGTCTTCCAACCTGTCAGATCAGTGTATTTTGCCACATATTTACAAAATTAGACATGTCAGGGTTTTGAATTCTGGATTCGCCGCTGATAACAGGGTGTGGTATTTCAAGAAAAAAAACTAACATACTGAAAAAGTGATCTTAACCTGATATCCGCTTGGCTTTGGATTGACAATGTAATCATCAAACTCGCCATCGATTGGTGTCCAAAGCCTACAGAAAGCCAAGGAAAGGTGAACCAAAATAATAAACATCTTTCACTTATATTACTGATCTTACATGAAGTTATATAGTGAGTTAGTGACTAGTCATTAATTTGCATGAACAGTTGCTAGACATGCTTTGGATGGCTGATGGCATGCCAAGTTCTAGCATGAAGCAGCTATGATCCTACCTACCCATTTCCCATCTGATCTAAATCAGTACTAGACATTTTGTTAGGCGTCACAATTATTGTAACCTGTGTATGATATTTAGAAGATTGTAACAACACTGAACAGCTTGTCCATGTAAAGTTCCACTTCTATCTCCAACAATTACTCTCAGCGCACGTGCGTCATATACTTTATCGATACTGACTTCTTTACGATTCATCTGCGAGAAGAAAAATGTATGTCAGCACACAAGCCAGCACCCAGCCAACAGCAGGGGAAACCTTCATGGGCTTAAGACAACTTTAAGCACAAACCATACTAAATCATGTATTCATGGGCTATTTATCCCCATGGTCAAGCCTAAGTCTAAAGGGAATTGACATATACAAGTAAGAATGCAGCAAGATCTCACAAAAAAACTTTTGATTCAGCATAATGCATCGTATTTTTTTAGCCGCAACCCTTTTTTGGTCAGACTTATTAATTGTTAAAAGTGGTCACTTTAACGCATTTATGTGAAATTGGGTTGTACTTTATTCATAACGGGTCGAAAGACAGGGAAGTGGAGCAAGCAACCTCAAGGTTACTCCTTGGAATCACGCATTATCCAAGGCCTCATGGTTTCCTAACTCTTATATTCAACAAATGAAATATGGGCATCACTCATACCTTGCTGTAGATGCTGTATAAACTTTTAAGGCGGCTAGATAAGGTGACTTCCATTCCAGGAACATAGCTGCAAATATAAGAATAGAAACAAAGTCAAGGCAGGGTAAACAAGACTAAGAGCTAAAGATCTATCTAACATGATCTTACGAGGTTGATATATAGACGCGTCAAAGATATATAGACGCGTAAAAGAGCCAAATTAACATGCAGTAATCAAGTATCCATCTTATCGTAACACTGATAAAGAAAACAACCAGTTCACACACAAATAAGAGTTACATTCAATACATTTGAAAACAACTCCATAGAAATGTATACTCATCGTAACAGCGTATTTGAAGGGGGTTTTCGGAATGTCTATTTGAATTTGAAAATACTCATGGGCTCACTTATTTTCAACTTATGACCTTATCAACAGCGTATTTAAATCCATAACCTCTAGCTCATAAACCCTCGTCCAAATTCAGATACCTAAACCTTAAAAGTATAATAGTACAAATAACAACCACACAAGAAACTCCTAAATTTCTAACCGAAAGCCGTAACAAAACTAGTTCCATTATAAAAATGTCAAGAGATCTGAATACTACCTCATACTCTCGAGAGCAACTTTCTGCAAAGCAGGATCAGCATCTTGTAGTCTCTCAACATACAGCTCCAATTGTTGCTTCAACGCCAAATCCTCTTCAGACTATTATGCAAAAATCAAATTCATTAACAAAGAATTAATTAGATAATTATTATAACTAATTAAAGAAAAGCAAGCATACGAATCGGTTTCAAAACACGTTTTTAAATCTTGTTATCAGTATGTTTTAACTCATTTGAATCCACGAAAACACTAGTAACAATAATAAAATCGGTTAGTAATTAATAAAAGAAATGTACTGATTTCACTATACCACAAGGACGAACAAAATAGAAAAAGACGGAGAGGGTGATGACGGCAGTATGATGGCGTGGTGACTCAATCTGAAGCCATCTTCGATCTATACTTATCTTCAATAAAAACAGAGGAGTGTGGCAGTGAAAGGGTGGTGGTGGTCGGCATCTTCAAGAAAGAGAGAAGAGGCGAGGGGTTGTGATGGTGAGAGGTTGATGGTGTTTAATGATGGCTGTGATGAGGTCGCCGGAGATGGTGGAGATGCCGGAGAAATATGGCCGGAAAAATGTGGTGAAGGTGGGCGGCTGGATTGGGAGAGAAGAATAGCTAACCCTAGTAAACTTATAATTGGGTTTTTTTTTTTTTTGGGATTTTGAAGGACTTAGGTTTTTTTTTGGGGTTTTTGTCAAGCGGGAAATAAGCTTTTGTCAATAGCGGGAAACAAAAAGAATAAGAGTTTGAGAGAGTTTGAGAGCGGGAAGTGTTTTGGCAAAAAAAAAAAAAAAAAAAAAAAAAAAACAATAGATTTTGATGAAGCAGATTGTAAAAAAAAACATAGATGACCCCTATTTATGACGAAGCAAAATGAGCGTCATCTAGCAGGCTAAATTTTAACTGATTATGACCCTATGTTTTGACGCTTGTGAAAACGAGTCATCCCCAATAAAAAATTTACTCGTTATGACTCTTATTTTATGACTTTGCTATTTGCGCGTCATCTTGTAGCGTGCGTCATAAAATGCGAGTCAAGGATAGACATTTTTCTAGTAGTGTCCTTAGTTGCTAAAAAGAACACCCAAGTAAACATACTATAATCATCTGTGACAACTAGACAATACATCTTTTTCATTAAACTCTTTACAAATGTTGGTCCAAATAAATCCATGTGCAACATATGTAATGGCTGACTAATAGAGTTCACTACTTTGGACTTACAAGAAGCTCTATGTTGTTTTCCCTTCTGACAAGCAACACAGATTTCAGAATTTTCAAAAACTTTTGAAGGTAAACCTCTCACAAGGTTTCCCTTAACCAATTTATTCATTGTTTTGAAATTTAAATGGCCAAGTCTTCTATGCCAAAGTTTAGATTCATCTGATGTGGCCTTTCCAAAGAGACAAGTTAAACCTCTTTTGGGAACCATATTCTTTAAATCAACACTGTATATGTTGTCTGTTCTAGGAACTTTAAGTAGAACATGACTTTCATCAGTCAACTTAAAGTCAGGAGATAAGACAATACATTCAGTATCAGTAAAAAGAACACTATTCTTTTTGTCACACATTTGTGAGACACTAAAGAGATTAAACTTAAGCTCTTTGACAAAGTACACATTATCAAAATCTAATTTACCAGTCTTTATTGTACCTTTACCAGTGATTTTCCCTCTTTTGGGATTACTCCCAAAAGCAACATATCCTCCATCAATAGCTTCAAAATCTTCAAGATAGGACATGTTTCCAGTCACATGTCTTGAGCATCCACTGTCAAATACACCTCTATCTTCCAATTCCATCTGTGGATTGCCCTGCACATAAAGTAAGAAAATCAGTTCATTTTGGGGACCCAAGCCAATACTGACTTGGATCTGCCTTGTGCATCTGCATAATCATATCTCTTTAAAACTATAGATGCACTCTTGTGTCTAGAAACATGGTCTAAAACTTTAACTTTTGGTTTCCAGACCCAACAAGCTGAGGACTTCACAGCATAAAAATAATTTCCCAAAACAGTATCAGTTACTACTTTTGGCTTAGCAGTAGAAACTACTGATTTTGCCTTAGCAGCACTAATAGTTGTTGGCTTTTGAATGGGCTATTTTATAGTGGAATGTGCTTTGTTTGAAAACTTTGACAATTTATTTGCACCATTCACTGTTCTTTTGGTGTTAGTAGTACCAACTGATCTAGCAGTATTAGTTACTACTGCTTGTTTAGAAACATATTGATCAGCAGTTGTAACTGATACTACACCAGATCTCAGTTGTACTGCTCTTGGAACCATGTTTCTTTTTGCATGTGGGTGAGTATTCTTAGAAAACATTTAATGATTAGCATAGTTCCACACTAGTTTTTGATAGTAAAAACAATTATCTTGTAAATGTTCAAAATTACCACAATGATGACAAGCCTTATTGATCATCTCAAAGTCACTTCCTAACCTTTGAGATATCATCCCATTCCAACTTCTCTGGTTACCTCTGGGCCTGTTTGTGATCTTCCTAGGTTTCTCAGTGTACTTAATGTTGGGTCCAGCAGTACCCAAGAATACTTAAAACAAGATTTGGACACAAATTAACTAAGTGTTAACTCAAACCGAGAACAATTCAAGTCACTGAGTGAACAGTCACTCAGTGAGTCATCTTCAGGATGCTTAAGGCGAATTCAAGAAGAAGGATTTGTAGAATCCAAGATCTAACTCTTCTAGGATATAGTAACATTGATTGCACAGCGGAATAAGAACAAGAAGAAAATCAACATTACTTCAAGGTTTTCTTTATTGAAAGTAAAATAAACTACTACTACTACTAATATACACACGCTATAATCGTGTGTCTAGACTCTCATTGAAAGAGTTTTCTATTAATTGGATAAGTAAAACTAACACCCTACCCCTCTTTATATAATAGAGAGGCTAGGGTTTACATAAAAACCTAGCTTACTAAGAAAGATAGCTAACTATTTTATCTTAGGTCCCTATTGTTTCTTCTTTCTTCATTTCTTCTTGTAGGTTTTGTAATCTTCAAATCTGTAATTCCCAACAATCTTCCCCTATTTGATATTACAAAACAATCTGCATGAAGAAACAATACTAAAAACATGTCATCACCAATAATAAGCTGCACATCATAACTCTTCTTCCCCTTTTTGTAATCGTCTAATAGGGGTCTTGTGCATCTCGTAAACGCTTCCCCTTAAGTGATGCATGTAGATGGTTAACAAGCTTCCCCTTAAGAATAGACTAACCATCTCATAAATCTCGGACCTAAAATACTGTATCAGCAGCGAAAACCAAACAAACAGCAGAAACAGAATCCACCAGCAGAAACAAACCAGTAGAAACCAATCAGCAGAAATAAAACTTTTTTTTTTTTTTTTTTTTTTTTTTTAACTAAGAACACAAGCAGCAGCGACAAAAGTGAAAGCAGCGGGAACGAGCAGCAGAAACAAATGAAATCAGCAGAAACACATAAGCATATCAGCACAAAGTGTAAGGCTCCCTGGAGTGATCACTGATGAAGAAAATCAACTATAACTGATTTGATGAAGAAGTGGAATCTCCCAAACTTGCATCTTATGTCTTGCACTATCCACGTGACGTCGAACTCATAAAATATGAGTAGTGAAAGCCTCTTGACAAACTCCTCATTGACTAAACCAATGAGACACTGAGCACAAATAACGTAACTCCTTCATGTGATAGCAAATGTACGCATTAAGCATAAGAAGATGGATCATACCCTTTCACTAGAGTCGTCAAGTCTTCGTCACCATACAAACCAAGCAAGTTATCTTAAAAAGTCCCAACCACCTTTTAAGATATGATAAGAACACAAACCTGTGAAAATCAACTGCAACATCAGACAAGCGATAAACAAATAATCTTCTCAGCAGAAATGATGATGGTTGATAACTTCATCCTCCCTAACCATTAGTGACATCAGAACTGTCACCAAACATACGAACAGTGATCTCACGAGTCCAGAAGGAACCAAAACCAACCAAAAGAAAAAGTATACAATTATTGGTTGCAACTGAACCTTGGTGAATTGAATACCAAATATGGATACCAAATGTCTTTACCACAAACCATACTTTTGTGGACTAGCCAATTCTTTGGATCCCAGAAAGGGTTACATCCATGGCGAATTGAGAACCATTTCAACTCTTAGGAATGAACCATCGGTGAGTTGAAGTACCCTAGCTATTACAGCTATCAACAGATTTGATGTGTCTTTACCAAAGCTGTACCCTTTGGACTAGCCAACTTTTTGATGGACACAAGTCACATCTGGTGAGTTGATAACCATCAACAGAGTTATACAACAAACCTGCAGAAAAGTTAGTACAGATATAAAATTTTTTTATTTTTTATTTTTTCTTTAAATTTTTTTTTATATTTTTTTTACTAAGAAAAAGAATGAAATAAGAAATAAATGAAATAAAGGAAAATAAGATACAAAAATAATACACAATACCAGAATCAAGTAGAAGCTTGGTGTTGCAGAAGCTTGAACTTGATTAACCCAACCAGCTGTTCAGCATGAGTCTTATCATTGGCCACTGGATCAGGAGGAACTTCCAATGTTCATTGAAGCATACGTTTCATCAAAGTAATGGACCAAGGATAATGCTGATCAGAAAACATACACACCCGAATGCCAGACTTTGTTTCAACAACATGCACATTAGGCATAGGGTAAAACCTCCAAGTATCAACCCTCCAGTTGTGTGAATTCTCCCAGATTGAGTAGCCTTTTCCATTAGGAGAGTGAGAATCAAACAGAACTTGCAGATCTCCCAATAAGTACAAACCAGCCCCCTGTGGTGTATGAGAGGCATAGTACTCTGTGACCATTCCATAGAGAGTATGCAAATCTTGCCTATCCACCAAGTGAAGTATTTCTTGTAAGAAAGTAAACTCCATATAGGAATGATCCTGCCTATAGATGGTGTTAATCTGTCCATCTGTCAATGTCCATTTGACCAACACATTGTATGAACCCTCAGGAAAAGTCTCAGAAGAACCCACTTTAATAAAGGCTGTATCAGCAGCCTTGAGATCCACATGCTTAGAAGAACTCTCCTTGTGAGACTTATGTGCTCTAGAAACCTGCTTCCTAGCTAATCTCACTGATCTTCTGATGGCAATATGTCTTCTGTGTGCCATCCTTTTCTTCCTCCTTCCAGGTAGATATATCCCCATAGGACTAACATATTCAGATGCACCAGAAGCATCTTCAGGAGGAATAGATGATGTAGGAACAGAATCACCTTCTGCATGCAACTTCTCAGTATCTTCTCTGGCCTTTCTAGCTTCAGCAGCTTCTAGTTCAGCTTTCCTCACCAAATCTGCATTGTAGTTGGAAATAAATGATCCCTCTTGTTCAGCAGATGCAGAAGAAGGAATGGTAGCAGCCTCAGTAGAGGTGTCAGCAGATTGGTTGCCTTCAGGAGTTGCCTCAGCAGAAACAGCTTGAGGGAGCAGCTGGTCTTTATCACCAGAAGATGAAGTACCAAGCTCAGCTGTTTTGATCCTTTTAGCTTCTGGAGCATCTATACTTGCACTAGGCCTCTTCAAGTGAGTAGGAGGTGAGTGAATAGCCTTCATAATCTGATTATATATTTGATGCAAATCAGATTCAGGTAAAGACCAGACTTGCTTCTTGGTCAAAGCAGAATTATACACAGAAGTATATTGGTGATAGACCACATTTCTCATATAATTCTTCGTTTGTCCCTTAGTCTGAGTTTTATCTCTCTTAGCTTTGGCCTTCTGTGCAGCAATAGCCTTTCTCCTTTCTGCTGCAGCTTGCTTCCTCTGTTGACCAAGAGCTACCATTTGTGCAGCAAAGTTGTTACTATCAAAATTAGCTCCTAAGATGCTTTGAGCCAAAGTAGAATTGGAAGCAGCTTGTAGAGTATAAGAATCCCATTGTGCATCAGTAAAATGAACTGATTGCTCATCCAGTTCTCTTTGCCTTTCAGGAGGCAAATTTGCAGTAAACTGAGCAGTCATCTTTTGTGCCAAAGCTTGACTCTTCATCATATCCTCATACTCTTTAACCAGCCTAGCTTGCTCCTTCCTTTCTTTGTCACTCACAAGATCTAGACCAAAATCTTCATCAACCATCACTCTTTGCTCATTGCCAGAGATGTTAACACTAGGAACTTGAGTAGCAGGCGCATTAGAAAAATCATTATGAGAGATATCAACAACAGGAACTCTGTCAATATTCTCAGAAGAAACACCAATAGAAGCATCAGCAGAAACATGTTGAGTGGTAGATTCAACATGTGGAGTAGAAACCTCAGCATCAGGATTCAAGACAAAAGATCTCCCAGCAACAAACACTTCAGCAGAAACTTCAGAAGGTGTGACATCAGCACTAGCCACATCAATCATTGATGCATCTTCCTGAACATGATCACCATCAACTTGTTCTTGAACAACATTCAAACTTGGCATCTTAGAATCCTTGCTCAAATACTGTCTTCCCCTCTTTCTATAGAACTTGATCTGCTCCTTTTGTTGTGATGATTCAGCAGCTTTGGGTGAAGAAGTATGAGTCTGCTGAGCAGCTTCAGCCAATAAATCAAGATGATCCAAATAAATATCCTCCTGCTCTTCATCAGAGGCAAACACAAACTTTCTTTTCTTTTTCTGACCAAGTTGATCTTCTAACTCCTGAACCCTCTTTTTCAATACCACAATCTCACCACCAAGTGAGGATTTGGTATCTGCAAGCTCCTTCTTCAACTTCTCAATTTCTTGAACATTCCTGTTGAGCAAATTATACAGAGAAGTGAGAGTAATAGGGTCCTCAGCTCCACCAACAGATTTCTCAGTGGTAAAGGGAGCTTCATTGGGCCTTTCAGAAGAAACATGTATATGCTCAAAAGTAGGAGTGCTTTCATCAATTGGTTCTCTAAAAGGGCTAGGAGTGGACAGTTTGGTAGTCTCATATTCAAGAGGTGTAGGCACATGAGTGTCAAGAGACTGAAGTGTCTCCTCAACCTCAGGAACAAGCTCATCAGGAGTTTCTTTAGAGCTATCACCTGCAAAATGGTTAGGAGAAAAAGAAGGTACAACAATTGGTTGTTCATCATGCTCAGACTCACTATCTGAGTCAACATCCATGGTACCAACATTGTTTGTGGGAGACTCTTGAGAACCTGCAGATTGGTTAGCAACATATCTAGTATAGCCCAAGTAATCAGCTAAGTAATCCAGGTCAAAAATACCAAGCATGACCTTGACCCTGAACATTAGGCTTGTCTTCTAGGTATCTCAGGTTAAGGGTCTCCTCAATCTTTTTAGCATTTAAATTATATACCCTATAAGCCTTACTATGTGCTGAATAACCTACAATATACCCCTCATCATCTTTCTCATCAAATTTTCACAGTGGATCACTAGTGTTCAAAATGGTCACTTGACATCCAAAAGGTTTGAGATAATGAATATCAGGAACTTTCCCAGTGAGAAGTTCATAAGGTGTCTTGAAATGAGGTCTAGTGATGGTTACCCTGTTCAAAACATAACAAGCAGTGCTTACTGCTTCAGTCCAGAACATAGTGGGTAATTTAGAGTCTGCAAGCATGGATCTTGCTGCCTCTATTAAGGTCCTATTCTTTCTTTCAGCAACCCCATTTTGCTGTGGGGTTCTTGGATTGCTATAGTCCCTGTTTATCCCTTTAGATTGACAAAGTTCTATTAAAACAGCATTTTTGAACTCTGTCCCATTATCACACCTAATACCTTTAACCTTTTTGTTTAGCTGGTTTTCAACAAGGGTAATGAGTTCTTTTAAAATTGGAGATGTTTCATCTTTAGTTTTCAAGAAGAATACCCCACAAAACCTGCTATAGTCATCAGTGATTACCAGGCAGAAGAACTTGTGATCAATACTTCTGATTTGAGTTGGACCAAAGAGATCCATATGCAGCAACTGAAGAGGTTCTGAGATAGTTCTCACAGCAGTAATAGCTTTGTAAGAGGCTCTGTGTTGCTTTCCTTTGTTGCAGGCAACACAATTGTGCTCATTGGTGAAGACTTTGGAAGGAAGTCCATGAACTAGACCAAGTTTAGAAAGCTTGTTAATGGTCTTGAAATTCATATGAGCCATCCTTCTATGCCATTTTGTAGACTCATCCAGGGATGCTTTAGCCACCAAACATGTTAAGTCACCTTCAGGTTGAACATCATTCAAATTGAATGTGTATAAATTGTAACTTCTGGGAACTCTCAGCAGAATTGTTGTATCTTCTGGAAGTTTGAAGTCTTTAGAGAGTACAAGACATTCATCCTCAGAGAAGAATACTTTGTTCTTGGTGTCACAAATTTGTGATACTGAGAACAAGTTGAAATGTTGCAGTTCCTTCACATAATACACATTCTCAAAGTCCAAATTAGGTGTTTTGATGGTTCCTTTCCCAGTGATTCTGCCATCTCCTCCACCAAAGGTCACATTGCCTCCTCCTTCAATGGGTACAAAATCATGCATCATCTCTATGTTTCCCGACATACTCCTGGAACAACCACTATCTACTATGCCTACTTCTTTACTTTTCAGAGGATGATCCTACAACAACAACAAAAATATACAAAATATAAGTACACATTGGAGACTCAAGTCATTGCTGACTTGAGCCTGCCTTGTGGAACATAAGAGTTAGGCCATGTAGATGTATAAGATCCACCATTGTTTTTGGACCTGCTATGAAAATTAGGTCCCCTTTTAGTCCAAAAACAACCTGCTGAGGGCTTAACAGCAGTATCCCAATCTCCCCTACCCTCATACATTGGGTCAATAAATCCAGGCCAATAACCATTCTAGAAAATATGAACTAGTTGGTCTCACATATGGTCTAGCAACACATCTTCTCCAAGAAGATGGAGAAGGTCTATCAGCAGAATTGCTGGTCTTATGAGTTGCTTGTGGAAAATATGGTGGTATTTCATTAACATTTTTCCACATTGGTCTAGGTTTATTTTGATCAGCACATACACCCATTCTTTGCTCATGAAAAGTACAATCCTTAATCAAATGAAATTTACTTCCACAAACAAAACATTTCTTCTTTTTAGAAGATTTATTAAAAGTGAAAGATGTTCCATTACATGCAAAAGTATTCAAACCACTAACATTAACAGAATTGTTTTTGACAGAATTAAAATCATTATTTTGCAAAGAATTAAATGACAAGTCTTCAGAGGAAATTGTCTTTGAATTTAATTCATCAGCAGCAACTCTAACAGGCTTGTAGGGAGTCTTGGGTGTAGGCTTTGGTGAGGTCTTGGGTGAGGTCTTGGGAAGGTCTGACTTTTCACTTGAATCACAACTGGTTGTAGACCCTTGGTCAGAGGACTTGTCACTAGAAGAACAAGAGACAAAGTCAGTAGAATTACAATCAGGGTATGGCAAGTCACTTGACTTTTTGCCATAAAGATGGTGTGATCCATCAAAGTCTGTGGTGGTGGTGTTTGAGGGCATGTGTTCTCCTCTAATAGGTCCAGGTACAACATGTAATTTTCCTTCTTTAACAAAATTTGCTAAGCCAGCTGGTGTAGATTTACCCATATCAAACCTAGCCTCTAAACCAACATATTTTTTAAAACCTAAACCTATACTAGAGTTTACAGGTTGACAATTATAGAGACAGTTAGATAACTTATCACCTGACATTAACCAAATGTTATGATTAGCAATTTCCTTCTCTAATTTCTCTTTCAGTATTTGGTTTTCAGATTCTACATCAGCTTTTTCTTTCTCAGTACGTTTTAAATCAATTCTAGAACATTTCAAATCACTTTCTAACACCCTTATCTTTTCATCATAAGCAAGCTGATTCTTTTGAAACCAAACCTTTTGTTTTTCTAGAGTTTTTAAAGCCTGTTTCAAAGACTCAACTTCTACATAACATTTATTATACTTAGGTTTCAATTCATCATAAGCCTCCTTAAGTTCATTATATCTTTCACTACAACCAAAAACACAATTATGTACCTGAGAGATGCCCATAAAGGCAACTTGATCATGCTGATCCTCTGTAGTACAGCTTGCCAGCAGTCCACTCTGCCCAGAAGCTTCATCATTATCAGGTTCATGTGTCTTCCAGTTAACATGGTCATCCAGAGTAACCAAAGCTCCAGCTTTCCCAGCTTCCACTTGATTCTGCTGATAGGTAGTATACCTAACCTTCTCACCAGCCTTCCTATCCTTGCACTCTCGTTTGAAGTGACCCATCTGTCCACAAGTATAGCATTTGATCTTCATCCTGTCAAATCTAGATGGATCTCTTCCCTTGTAACCAAACTTTCTCCCAGACTTCTTTTCAAACCTCTGGATGTTTAATGTGAGCATGGCCACCTGCCACTTCAAGTTCATCTCTTCCAAATCCAAAGGATCCATCTGATCAAAATCCTCAAAAGCAAGTTGCTGCTGATGATCATAATCAGCAACAAAAGAGTGAAGAACATCTTCCAATACACCACTAGACTTTGGTTGTGAATTTGGTCTGGTGTTGTTGTAGGAAGATGATGCTGAGGAGCTTGGGCTTGAAGCTTGATTCATCTTATTGGAGGTGGTGCTAACAAAGGCTGAGTAACTGGGAGTGGATGAACGAATGAGACTTCTAACATCAGGCTCAAGAGTTTTAAGCTTGTTGTAGAGATCATCAAAAGAGAGCATATCCAGTCCACCTTTAGCTTTGAGTGCAATACTCACATGCAGCCAAGATGGAGGTAAAGATCGCAAGAATTTTGCATTGCAATCCTCATTGTCTGGCCTGGCCTTCAGCTGATTCAATTGACTCAAAATCTTATGAAACCTGTCATACCCCTTGTGAATACCTTCTTCCTCAGAGATTTGGAATTCTTGAAACTGCTGTTTCAACATTGATTTCCTCATCCGCTTTGACTCATCATTCCCACCAAACCTAGCCTTGATGGCCATCCAGATGTCCTTTGCATCCTCCATGTAATGAAAATCACCAATGTGATCATCTGGAATAGCCTGAAGGAGAATAGATCTAACTTTATTCTCTCTCTGTACAGTAAGAATCTCTTCAGCAGTTTGAGGATCAACAATGGTAACTACACCATCAGCATCTTTGATGTGCTTCTTTAAAGTATTTCCCTTTTTGACAATTTCCCAAAGATTCCAATCAACATTAGTGATCCAGTTCTGCATCTTCATAGCCCACAATTCATATTCTTCCTTCTTGAGGTATAGGAACTTTGCATTGCTGTTGGTGAGAGTGAGTTGTTGAAAAGATGAAGATGTGGTGTTATGGTTGTTGTTGACTTCTGAACCATCGTCTGATCCATGCATTGTTTCGGTTGTTTTGATTGAGAGGGTGTAAAAGAAAAGATGTTCTTAGTATCACAGAGACTCTCCCGAGGCTCTGATACCAATTGTAGAATCCAAGATCTAACTCTTCTAGGATATAGTAACATTGATTGCACAGCGGAATAAGAACAAGAAGAACATCAACATTACTTCAAGGTTTTCTTTATTGAAAGCAAAATAAACTACTACTACTACTAATATACACACGCTATAATCGTGTGTCTAGACTCTCATTGAAAGAGTTTTCTATTAATTGGATAAGTAAAACTAACGCCCTACCCCTCTTTATATAATAGAGAGGCTAGGGTTTACATAAAAACCTAGCTTACTAAGAAAGCTAGCTAACTATTTTATCTTAGGTCCCTATTGTTTCTTCTTTCTTCATTTCTTCTTGTGGGTTTTGTAATCTTCAAATCTGTAATTCCCAACAGGATTCACTACTCAGGAAGGCGGTACTCCCTGAGTAGGACTTAAGCCAAAGAAGAAGATGATGGTTCAGTGAGTGTTGGACAAGAACTCACTGAACCCCAGTCTCCTCAACAACATTAAGTGATTGAAGACTGAAGAACTCAACACCTGAAAGAAAGGCGGGAAGATCTGGGAAGAGTTTTAAGATAAGATCAAATCTTATCTTGTCAGGAAGAAACTTTCCCTAAGACGGCTAAAAAGTCATGGAGTGTCAGACCAACCACTCCTAAAGACTTTATAGTCCATTCCCATTGGTTCTTGGAAATGACAATTACTGTTGTAATTATCAGACACGCTTGCTTCAACAAGTTGTAGTTTTTTTAATCACTTTTACTCTTTATACTTGTGTATAAATAGGTTCAAAATGAGAGAAGTTGAGTGTGTTTTGTACATTGAAAGCTTAGACTTTTACAAAGCAACTTCTCTCCTACAAAGAGTAACGTATCCCTGAGATAGCTCAGTGGGTCGAATTGTTACCACTCAAAGCAAAGCTTGAGTTTAGATAAGAGACACCACCATACCTTGTCTGTTCAATCCCAAGTGTTTGTTCCGCAAAACACTTGGGTAATAGATTCTTTGATTCATTTCTAATAAGAATTTAAACGTTGAAAAATACTTGTGTGTTTTTACTTTTACGTTTTCATTAATCTGTTAGAATTAATCATAACATTGTATTAGTCATAAACACGAATAGATTAACTTTCTAGTTAACTCTAAGCGTGTTAAGGGAACAACAAGTGGTATCAGAGCCTCTGGTTTATAAAATCTTTCAAAACTAACCAAGAGTGCTCAAGGTTTTTAAAACCAAGATCCTACTATGGCTGATATTAATGTACCCCAGCTGGTCGATAAAAAAACGTATGATTTGCTATTTAACTGGTATGGAACCTTACTACATCACCTGTATCAGGGATGGCCCATTTGTCCCTAAGACTGCTGCAGGGCTAAACAAGCCTGAGGCACAATGGACCATTGATGAGAGGAGGGTGGTCAATCAAGACCAGCGCCTTAAAAGCATCCTTATATCTTGTCTTCCTGACGATATAATGGAATCAGTCATCAACTGTTTAACAGCCAAGCAAACTTGGGATGACTTGGTTAATAGCTTTGAGGGCCCCTCAGATACCAAGGAAAACAGGGTCATGGACCTGAAACTTGAGTATAATACTTTCAGGGCAAAAGACTCTGAAAGTCTCTCTCAGACTTATACCAGATACAAGACTTTGATAAATGAACTATCAAATGATGGTGTAGTATTATCTAAGCATGAGACAAATGTTGGCTTTGTCAACAGTCTCCCTGAGAAGTGGCTAAACTTCTCACAAGGCCTGAGGAATGCTAATCACATTCAGACCCTTGAGCTCCCTAAAATCTATGGGAAATTTGTCTATGAGGACAACTTGATCTCAAGGAGATATCCTGACTCAAAAGCTCTTGAGTCCAAAAAGGCCTTAACCTCCACACCCATATCAACTGCTTTTTATACTAATGGTGTTGTGCAGGACTTTCAAGAGGATTCTGAGGATGAAATTGATGAAAGGACTAGTGATGAGTACCTAAAAGATCTAAACTTGGAATTCCAAAAGAGGGCACTCCTTGCTAGTTCAAAACGTTTCATCAAAAGAAACCAATCCAACTTTTCTAAAGGAAAAGCAAATGAAACCACTGAATATTTTAACTGTGGTAAAAAGGGTCATTTTGCTAGGGACTACTATTCTAAAACTACCTCAGAACCTTCTTACAAATTTTCAAGAAATAGTTCCTCAGGAACTAACAAGTTTCAACCTAGAATGTTTCAGTCGACCCAACAATTTCAAAACAAGGGTCAAAAAGACTTTGAAGCAAAATATAGGAAAGCCAAGGCTAAACTTGCAATTCTTGAAACTAATCCCTCTATGTCTTAGGCTGCTCAAACACCCAAACCTGTTCAGGCAAAAAATAAGGTTTTAGTAGCTGAAGCTTATGACTGGGATGATGAAGAGGTCTCCTCAGATGAGGAAATTAGAGTGAGTGCACTGATGGCACTCTCTGAAGGTGATCAGGTGGCTGTTGGGAAAAGCCATGCAAGGAATGGAGAGTGGGTAAACATCACCATGAAGAAGGTAAACACTTTACTTTCTATGAATGATGATTCTGATTGGCAGTCTTAAATGAATTATATTTGTGTAGATCTTAAATTTGTTGAGGAACAAAGGCTTAACATGTGTTCAAAATATAACAACAAGGTGTCAGAATTGAATAAATGTAGAGATGAATTGCTTGTACTAAAGCAAGCCAAATTAGAAACAATAACTCTACAAATTCAGAACACTGAAATTTTGAAACAAAACCAAGCCCTACAAACTGAACTTAACAAAGAAAAAGCTGTCATCCAAGGCTGGACCAAAAAGAACCCCAAGGTCTTTGACACTGTGGGATTAAGCTCTCAGAAAACCATTGGAATTGACCCTCTTATGGTTGATCCCAATGTGAGTCACAGTGAATTAACCTTTGTTCCAGCTGGCATATCTTTTGAGCAAGAAATGCTTCCCAAGTCTAATGACTGGATTATCAGGGACAACCCAGTCAGTAAGTTACCAAACTTTGAGACTGGAAAGATCTTGCTTCCTGAAAGTCAGGCTTTGAAAAATATACTTGGACTTACTGATCAACTCAGAAAGCTTGAACTCACTGAACAACTCAGTAATACTGAGTCTGTAAATAAGTCTGAATCAGAATCATACCCACCACTTCCTCCACTGAATACCCTTCAGGGTGCTTCACCAAACTTAGGCCTCCCACCAATGGTCTTCTCACCACACTCTCCAAAGGAGAGATCAGGAATGGGAACAACCATCCTGAAGAGACCAACCCTTGAAGTCTCAGTAAATACTGATGACTCATCAAATTCAGTCCCTTCTGAAGTAACAACTCAAAGCCCTGACTCAAAATTTGATCAGTTGGCTGAAATGGTCAGGAAGCTTGGTGAGAAGATTGCATCTTCAGAGAAATCTTCTCAATCCAAGAAGGAACAAAAACCAACTTCCTCAAAGACCAAACCCAAACCCTCAAAACCCCTTAAAAGATGTGAACTGTGTAACTATACCAATCATGTCACTGACGATTGCTATAGAATCCTTTATTGCATGGTTTGCAAAAAGGATGATCACAGGACCTCTGATCACAAAACACATTCAGTCACATCAAAAATGGCAAGTCTTAAAGCTCAGTCTTTAAACTATCCTTCTGATTCTAAACAGAAACAAAAACAAAAGGCAAAGCCTTTTGCACCTTGCCCTTACTGTGGGTTCAATGACCACCATCCTAAGGATTGTCAAATTGACAATTGTTGTGAAAATAGTGGTAGTTCCACTCATAACACCTCAGGACGTGGTAAGGCCATTCAGGCCAGTAGAGGTATGACAAAGTCAGCCTCTCAGTCCACTGCGTCTACATCAGCAATCAAATGCATAATATGTGGTAGCTCAGTCCACTCCACTACTGACCATAAATCACTTGAAAATGTTAATAAGACCCTCAAAACTAAGCCCTCCAAGAAGTGGAGTCCTAGAAAGAACTGACCCAGTTTACCATTTGTGCAGAAACATGCCAGGGATCCTGTTTGGCATCTTGATAGTGGATGTTCAAGGAGCATGACTGGTGTGAAGGAGTATCTGCACAAGTATGTGGATGAATCAGGACCCAAAGTGATATTTGCTGATAAGTCATCGTGTTTCACTGAAGGTTATGGTTCAGTAAACTGCAATGGTATAGTCTTTACTAGGATAGCTTATGTAAATGGTCTAAAATACAATTTGATAAGTGTCAGTCAACTATGTGATGCGAAATACATAGTTCAGTTTGATAATAAATAAGGAATCATCTTCAATGCTAATAAGGAAGTTGTCCTTATTGCACCAAGAAGACATGATGTTTATGTGTTAGACATGTCCAGTCTGACTCAGAATGGAACTTGTCTCTTCACCAAGGCCACTGATACTCTCAACTGGCTTTGGCATAAGAGACTCTCCCACCTGAACTTCAAAAACATAAACAACCTTGTAAAACAAAACAAGGTCTTTGGCTTACCATCTCTTGTGTTTTCAAAGGACAAACCATGCTCAGCTTGTGAAAAAGGTAAACATCACAGAGCATCCTTTAAAACCAAAACCAACTTTTCCATCAGGAACTGCCTTCATCTTCTCCATATGGATCTATTTGGACCAATTAGTCCTAGATCCATTAACCATGAGAAGTATACTCTGGTCATTGTGGATGAATACTCAAGATACACTTGGGTATACTTCCTGATCAAAAAGAGTCAGGCAGCTGAAACAATTATGTCCTTTTTCAGGAACATTGAAAATCAGAATGACATCAAAGTCAAACAGATTAGGACTGACAATGGAACAGAGTTCAAAAATTATGAACTTGAATGTTTCTGTGATGAGAAAGGCATTTCACAAAAAATTTCCTCACCCTACACACCTGAACAAAATAGGGTGGCTGAAAGGAAAAATAGAACACTCATTGAAGCAACTAGGACAATGCTAAATGGACCAGTCCTTTCCAAACACTTTTGGACTGAAGCAGTAAAGACTGCCTATTACACACAAAACAGATCCATCATTTTCAAGAGACATAGCAAAACTCCTTATGAGTTATTCAAGGGAAGAATCCCTGACATCAGCTACTTTCATGTCTTTGGGTGTCCTGTGTTTATTCATAATAACAAGGATCACTTAGGAAAATTTGATGCCAAAGCTGATGATGGATACTTCCTAGGATACTCCCTTGTCTCAAAGGCCTTCAGGGTGTTCAACACTAGGAGACAGCATGCTGAGGAAACATTTCATGTTACCTTTGATGAGAGCACTGATACAATCAGTGTCTGTAACAACTCAGTGGAAGAGATAGGTATTGATGAATCATCAAGATACCCTCCTGATGAACATCATGCTGATAATGGTCCTTCCACTCAGTACCATGCAAATGCTGACATCTCCTATTACATCATTCCTCACAACCTTCCTTACCCAACCATCACTGAGTTTATTGAAGCACAAAATACTGATGAATTCATTCAGTCAGTACAAAGTGCTCAAGTACTAAACAATCTCAGTAATGAGTCAACCCACTCAGACACTCAAGATGCTGAAGAACATCTTGTGTCTGATCCTGATCCTACCCATCAGGCCTTTACAAGTTCTAATCAGTTTCCAAGACCTCAAGACAGTTGGACTAGGTCTCAGGATATATAACTTGTCAATATAATTGGTGAGCCTACTGAAGGCATGCTCACAAGAAGCATGGCTGCTGAACTGAGAGCAGCCACAGCCAATGAATGCCTATTTGTGGACTTCATTTCCACAATTGAACCCAAAAGTGTTAAGGAAGCACTAAAACATCTAAGTTGGTTTCAAGCCATGAATGATGAACTGGAACAATTTGACAGAAACAAGGTAATGACCTTGGTCAAATATCCTAAAGATGTTTCAGTCATTGGCATGAAATGGGTATTTAAAAACAAATTTGATGAAAATGGCATAGTCATTAAAAATAAAGCCAGACTTGTAGCCAAAGGCTATAATCAACAAGAAGGTATTGACTATGAAGAAACATTTGCACCAGTAGCAAGGATGGAAGCCATCAGGATCTTCCTTGCTTTTGCTACATACATGAACTTCAAGGTGTACCAAATGGATGTTAAAAGTGCATTCTTAAATGGCTCACTGAAAGAAGAAGTTTATGTTCAGCAACCTTCTAGATTTGAAAGCCATGAGTTTCCTGACCATGTTTGCAAGCTTAACAAAGCCCTTTATGGACTGAAACAAGCTCCCAGGGCATGGTATGAGACTCTTTCACTACTAGAAAAAAATCCTTTAATGACGCGCATTGCGTGTCATAAAGGGGGTCAGATGACACGCTTTTTGGTGTCATTAATCGATCCGTCATAAAGCTTTATGACACGCATTTCGCGCGTCATGAATTTATGACACGCTTTTATGACACCCATTTACGACACCTTTTTTGCGTGTCATGGTTCAAATTTTAAAATTTTTTTTTTTTTTTTTTTTTATAAAATTACTAATATCCACACATTAAATAACAGTTGATCTCATAATACAAATAAATACACAAATAGCAAAAGAGCGAATTTCATATATATCAAAACAATGTGTTTCATACAACCACAAGTTAGTAACAGGTAACCTAGTTGTAATTAGGATAACCTAACCAAACTATGCACCATTATAAGTATTTGATCACCGACTTCATTATACATATCCTGATTCCGATGCCATGTCCATAAAGCATGTGTCTCATTCTTCACCTCAAGTATCCCATTCCCGAAGCTACTTTCTCTATATGCACTGTATTCAGGCTACCGATCCCAGTCCTGCATTTGAAGCGAAGATCAGCATGATCAGGCCCCTTAAGCTGCCCCCGCTGTCCAATTCAAAACACCAGCAGGTCTCTTAGCAGGCGAGCATATGCTTATTATTTAATCCTTTTCAAGATGGATAATACGAAAATTATTTTTCTTTTTTGGCTAAAACACGTCTATTATAAATCAACACATATAACACTGTCAAAGTAGGTTGTTTTACTGTAAGACTGAAATTTAACAATATTTATTTTATACAAGTATGAAAATTACCTCAATAATAGTCCTACTAGTTTCAGCAGGTCTAAGTATGGCGTCCCCATTCTCATCAGATTCTTCGCTATCCGAAATGTCTTCAGACGGATGATATAGCCGAGGCTTTGGCTGTAGCACAGGACCTAATAACTCCCCTGCAGAAGCTCTAATCCTGTTCTTCGTCAACCTATTCTTTCTTGTAATAGTGTTCCGACAATCAAACTAGTATAGAAGAAATTTTCAGTAAAACATCTCCAAAAGCCCAAGCTTTTCTCCCTCTCATACAATTAGGTTACCTGTTAAAATAATAATACCAGTTCTATGCTTATTTCATGTTTCCATTCGTATGTGTTTTCACAGCATGAAGAAAAGAAGACGACACACTCTTTATACTACCCCTCCCCTTATTTACTATCACAACAACAAACCGAGATGAGACATCGTTTTGAACCCGAGACAAAAACAAGCGATCAACCCCCACTTATTCTAAGTGATTTTTAACACACCCTATTTGTGACTGAACCACTCCTTTGTTGCACCACATTGGCTGCAACTCAAACCATACACTCTTTTCTAAACGAAAACTCAACAAAACAAACTCTTTATATCTTCTAATGACCACTAAACATGACTAAGCTCAAAACCGAACACCGTAACTGTAATATGTCTACATATTCCTTTTTCTTCTCTTTTGTCATAACAATGACACAAAATGAGACTTAACAATCAGTAAAAAAAATTATATGCAATACACAAAATCAACACATGCACTTGAGACTTAATGAACCGAATACAACAAGGATTCGGATGATGATTCGGACCAAACTAAAAGAGTAAATCCACAGCCTTATAAATAAGCTAATACCGAAATCACAACAAAACTAACTCGACTGGAACAAATCAAACGGACCCAACAGTCGCGACTCCAGCCAAATCCTAACAACATTATATTTAGGCCGAGATCAAACCAACATTTCCACATACAAACCTATGACCAAAATGGGTCACAAACCAAAATCCTAGTCGACCCAAGACCAAAAGAAGTCAAACAATAACAATGACTCAAAAAAATCAATAACAAGAAACACACAACTGCTTAAATCAAAATCCGAAATCCTAACATTAACAATGACATCAAAAATTAATAATAAACAAACATCCTATTTTATTATTAATTTAAACAAAAAGATTATCAAAGTAGTTTAGGTTTCGACATACCAAGAAAATAACTAGAGCGAGGAAGGATGAGAGATGGTGGCGCGGCTCGGTGGTGGTTCTCGAACCAAACGAGAGCCAAAGACCATGATTTAAACCCCAAATGACACCACAACCATGGACCTTCAATAAAAATGGATGATGGTGGCAACTCGTGATTGTGTGGTGGCCGTGAAATGAGGCGGTGGAGAGGCGGTTATCAAGAGAGAAGGAGGAGAGTGGGTGAGGCTGTGTAGTGAGGGAGATAGATCTTAAGATAAGATCTGATCTTTTATTAAAATGGGAAAGAGAGGCAGTGGATGGTTTTCATTAAAAAAAATAAGGATTTGAAATTTTTCAAGCTTTTGTGATTTTGTGAGAGGGAAACAAATAAAAGGGGATTTGAAACTTTTCAAGCTTTTGTGGTCCGTGTTTTTTAAAAAATTTGAGATATGACGTGAATTTTATGACACACAAAAATGACTGTCGTCTAGCCTTCAGATTTTACAATTTATGACAGTTTTTTTATGACTTACAGTTTTGCGTGTCATTATATTGTGTGTGTCATAAAAAGCATGTCATTAAAGGCCCTTTTTCTAGTAGTGTTTCATCCTTCCTGATCCAAAATAAATTTTTCAGAGGCAAGATAGATAACACATTGTTTATCTACAAGACAAATAATGATGTCATACTTGTACAAGTGTATGTTGATGACATCATCTTTGGCTCAACAAATTATAAACTTTGCAAACAGTTTGAAAAAATAATGGAAAAGAAATTTGAAATGAGCATGATGGGAGAATTGACTTACTTCCTTGGTCTACAAATCAAGCAGACTGATAAAGGAACCTCTATCAGTCAAGAGAAGTATGTCAAAAGCCTACTGATGAAGTATGAGCTCAGTGACTGTGCCTCAGTCAAGACTCCCATGGTACCCCCAAACAACCTTGGTCCTGATCTTACTGGAAAACCAGTGAATCAAACTCTTTTTAGAGGAATGATAGGATCACTGATGTATTTACTTGCATCAAGGCCTGATATCCAATTCTCAGTCTGCTTATGTGCCAGATATCAATCTGACCCAAGAGAGACTCATATCACTGCTGTGAAAAGGATATTCAGGTACCTGAAAGGTACTCCAAACCTTGGATTATATTATCCAAAATGTTCAGGCCTTGATCTTAAAGGATACTCTGATTCTGACTATGCTGGATCCAACATGGACAGAAAAAGCACCTCAGGCTCTTGCTAAATTCTTGGTGGAAAACTAGTCTGTTGGAGTGCTAAGAAGCAACAATCAGTTGCCATGTCCTCAGCTGAAGCTGAATATGTTGCAGCAGCAAGTTGTTGTGCAAATGTACTCTGGATGAAAAGTCAACTCAGTGACTATGAAATTCAGTACAAGATGGTCCCCATCTTTTGTGATAACACAAGTGCAATTGCCATCTCAAATAACCCTGTTCTTCATCAGAGAACAAAACACATTGATATTAGATATCACTTCATCAGGGACCATGTCATGAATGGTGACATTGAATTACACTTCATTCCTACTGAATATCAGCTAGCTGATATATTCACCAAGCCATTGGATGAACCAACTTTCACCAGACTGAAAGATGAACTAGGAATGTTGGATATTGAGAATCAGTCTACTGATTGACTCCATCCAAATATGTGTAAATTCTGAATCCCTGACTCAATGTGTTCTTTAGTGAGAAAGGTCACTGAACTTCAGTAACTAAACCCAAGTTCCTGAACCCTCAGGAATTAAACCCAAGTTCCTGAATTCTTGGTCCTCAGGAACTAAACCCAAGTTCCTGAACCCTTGAACCTCAGGAATTAAACCCAAATTCCTGAACATTAGAACCATCAGTGACTAAACCCAAGTCCTGACAATCAGGTTCACTGAATGAAAAGTCATTCAGGGTCCTCAAGAGACATTAAATACTAACTTAAATGCTCTAAGTATCTAGTTAGTAAATGTCTGAGGTTGGTAACTGAACTCATATTTAATTTAAGAATATTTGTTCTTTTTTGCCTTTCTGGCTTCCACCTCTGGGCCCCCACATTCCCACTTGGCATTAAATGCCTCTCCAATCACATTACAGATATGTGATGACTCATCTCTGCAAATTACACTTTTGCAGAACTGCTCAACTGTTCACCTTGGCTGTTGCGCCAAACCAAGGAAAGTGGAGTGGTGGCATTAAATGCGGATCCCAAAACATTTTATTCAAAACAGTTTCTGAAAATTCTTTTTGAATAAATAAAATCCGCTTAATGCCTAAAATACCCTCCACTTCACTTCCCTATAAAAAACCCCAACCAAAATAACAACACACACGTCTATTAGAAATTTTAAGCAAATTCTGCCCATTTTTCTCAAAACTAATAGTGTGTGTGTTCTTAGCTTTAAGAAATCCCAACCATCTTTGTTACCCAGACTTACCAACAAATATGGCTTCTTCTAAAGCTGTGACATACGCCCCTAATGTGGATTTCACATTGGAGGGTGTAGACCTCACCAAGAACAATGTGGTGGGAAACTTTTCCTATACACAAAAGTTCCATTCTTACAAGAATGTGATGAAATATCTTCAAAACTGTTTTCTTGCAAAAGCATTTACCAAAACCCCCTCAGTCATCTACCATGACTACTTGAGGGAATTCTGGTGTACTGCTGTGGCTACTAGCCCAAAAGACACCAAAGAATCCATCATCACTTTCACAATGATGAATGGGAGAAGGACCCTCTCCCTGGGTTACAATGACTTCATCAAGGCCACTGGTCTTGATTTTGCTGAGGCTTTTGAGCCCAATCCTACTGACCAAGAGGTCAAAAGTGAGTTGATATTCTTAGGACCTCATGACCCTAAACGTCCTAAGGAGTCCGTTGGAGCCTTACTAGAAAAGGCTCCAATTGTCAAAACCTGGTTCCACCCAGTCTGGAGGATCCTGATGACATTCGTCATTCAGGTCCTTGGGGGGAATAAATCCTCCATTGAGCAATTGAACTCATCACAACAATTGATGTTGTTCAGTCTCTTGGAGAGTAGAAAAATATATATCGGAGGTATTATCTTTCGAGACCTTGTTGCTAAGCTCTCAGGAAAATTTAGGCAAAAACACTTGTCTTATCCTAGGTTTATTTCCTGTGTGCTTCAGGACCTTCTTGGTTCTGACTATGTGAGGCCTGACGTCCTAGGTATGAAACCTGACGTCTTACATAAGACCAATTTCACTAGTGGCATCACTGAGGTACAACCCATTGCCCTGACTAACTACATGCAAGAGGTTATTCAGGGGGAGAACGTTGTTTCTCCAGTACCTTCACCTACAAAGAAGGTGAAGAAGACAAAGAAGGGTCAGTCCAGTAAGGTGGTTAGACCCAAACCACTCGCCACTGAGACTGATGCCCAGAACCAACTCAACCTTAAAAAAGGGTTGAATGTGGCCCAGACCTCTGAGACACCCACTAAAGAGACCCCCTGACCACAAAACAAAGGCCAACGGAGGGCACTGAGAAATCATCCTCAGTGTCCTCGGGAAAACCCCCTCTTCCTCAAGACTCTCTTGACATAAACAAGTCACTAGGGTCAGGAACCTCAACCCATTCACATCCCGATGAAGGCACTGACAAATCACACTCAGGACCTTAGGGAGGAAAGGGTCCTGAATCCTCGGTTGGGCAGCACTACTCAACTGAGAAGGGGACCCACAAACAATCATATCCTGCTAACGTCCCTGAGCAATCACACTCAGGGTCTCAGGGAGTAAAGGTCCCTGAATCCCTAAAAGGGCAGTACAACCCTGATGGGAAGGGGGACCATCAACCATCACAAAGAGTGCCTAGTGATACTACTGGAAAGCACCCGTCAGTAGTTGAAGGCGCTCAGGGGGGACAAAGACTCAGAGGGATATAAACCACCCACTGATACGGAACCCACAACCACCTCAGGCGGATCCAGTCTCTCAGGAACTGCCCCCAAAAGTCAGGCTGAGAAATCAGTTATTATGACTAGCCAGGCTGATAAAACCAAATCAGTTATTATGGCGGGGTCAGGACCTAGCCAAAACCAAGGCAAGTCCTTTTATGAGGAGGAGCCGGTTAACCTTTTTGAGTTTGAGTCTATGGGGGATGTTCAGGCTCTACTTGATTCTGAAGATGAGCTCAAGGAAGAGAGTGAGGAAGAAATCTTTGAGGCTGGTAAGGATATGGAAACTGATGTACAACCTGAACAATCACATCAGTCATCTTCACATCCAAGTGAGGAATCATAATCTGAAGCTGCTGGTTCTTCGAATACTGACAACATCCTCAGTAAGTATGACAACATTCTTCCTCTCACTGAGAGACAATTGGTCAAGTTCCTGCTCAAGACCAACAAGGCTCTCTTCCAAGGTCTGACTGAAGAAATGATTGACCAGCATACTGAAGCAGCTGTTCATTATGTCAACCTAAAGGAATCAGTGGAATCCTATCATGATGATGTAAATGAGCACAAGTCATCTATCTCCTTCTCCGTGACAAATCTTGATTACAACTTTAAGATGTTCAACGAGTCTCTCACCAACTTACAAAATAGCATTGACACTATTCAAGAGTCAGTAAAAGATGACCCTGAGCTAAACAAGAAAATTCTTCAGGCTTCAGAAACTTACCAGCAACAAACTTCTCAGTTGACTGAGCTGGTAACTGTGTTGAGATCCTCAAATCTTCAGGGACTCAACTCTTCAGTGGACTCCATCCGATCTTCCCTGGGTCTTATGGAGTCCCACATGGCATCTTTGGCATCGTCTTCTTCCTCCCTGGCTTGGAATCTTGGGCCTCGGATGACTGCATTAGAGGCTTCTCAGGCTTCTATTGAGACTAAGGTCTCAACTCTTCAGGAGGACACCTCAGAAATAAAGTCTATGATGACTGAGATCTATCAGGCCTTCAAAGGTCAAGCTCCCTCAACTTCAGTGAGCGAACCAACTCTTGCTCTCACTATGGGTCAAGCAACAGTTGAGGGGGAGAAAGTCACTGAAGAACCTCCACAACCTGAACAAGAACAACCTCCTTCTCACACTGAGGGGGAGAATCTTGAAGCCACCTCATCTTCATCCCACCAAGACAAAGGCAAGGGCATTCTCACAACCATTGAGCCTGAGCCCATAATATTGGTACCTGCCTCCAAGGAAAGAAGGCCAGACCCTGATGAACCAGTCAGGGTTCCTTATGAAATCAATGGGGTGATGGAACTTCTCACTCATGCTGAAATTCAAGCTCACATGGAGAAAGAGGAGGCAGTGAAGAAAGTTGCTGAAGATGAAAGGCAGAACAAGCTTGCTCTCATTCAGGTTGCAAGAGAAGAGGCTGAGAAGATAGGGATTGAGGCAAAAGACCTTCCTAAAAGGGAAGGTGGTATGAGCTTTGTGGAAGCTCAGAATGCTGAAATGGCTGCCCTCAGGCAGAAAAGGGAAGAAAGAATGAAAAGGACTGAAGAGATTAGGCAGAACAGGATTGCAAGATATCAGTGGGTCATGACAAACAGGTTAAAGCCAGAACCAATCACTGATGTCAAGATTCATAAAAACTCCAAGCCTGCAATTCTAACTGTCTACAGAAGTAATGACAAGAGAGTCTTTGAAGTTCATAACCCTTTCAGATTCGTAGACTTTAGGATCTCAGAACTGGATGAACTGGGTCCACTAATTGAGAAGAAGCAAAATGTTGTTGTGCCAAACCTGATGAAAACCCTCAGTCTGAGATATAAAAAGTTGGCTGCAACACCTCAGGAACTTGGCATTCCCTCTCGTCTTCCAGCTTCAGCCGGACAGCCTGCCCCTTCTCAGTCTTCTTCAAGAAAGAGGAAGAAGATTTAAGCAAAGCCTGAGATCAAAGTCCCTGGTCTAGACTGCAACAGAGCTCTCCTTGAAGGTGTTTCATTCAGGAGGAATGTGGTCATCGAACAACCTGAAAGAGGGTTGTTCTTCACTGATGAGTTCGGAGACCCAGCCTTCCAGAGGTGGAATGATATTGATCTATCAAGGATCAAGGAAATGATGGGTTTCCTCATGATGGCCTCACCAATCAAGAGTCCTGAGAATGTGAGGTTTTGTCAAGAACTGAAAACAAAAATCCGAGAGCATCCTGACCAACATGAGCTTCAGTCAAAGAAGTCTAAGCTTGAAGCCCTTGGTATTAAGTTGAACTGATGAATCTGCCTGAATACCACCACTACCTCTTTTGTACTTAGTTTTGATAGGACTTGTAATAATATTAATAAGATGATGTTTTTATTATTTCAGTGTCCTTATTTACATTCTAGTACATTCAGTATGAGTAGAAGTCATTAGCTCACTCATAACTGATCAAAACACTTAGGAATAATTTATATCCAAATAGGGGGAGATTGTTGGGTCCATCAGTACCCAAGAATACTTAAAACAAGATTTGGACACAAATTAACTAAGTGTTAACTCAAACCGAGAACAATTCAAGTCACTGAGTGAACAATCACTCAGTGAGTCATCTTCAGGATGCTTAAGGCGAATTCAAGAAGAAGGATTCACTACTCAGGAAGGCGGTACTCCCTGAGTAGGACTTAAGCCAAAGAAGAAGATGATGGTTCAGTGAGTGTTGGACAAGAACTCACTGAACCCCATTCTCCTCAACAACATTAAGTGATTGAAGACTGAAGAACTCAACGCCTGAAAGAAAGGCGGGAAGATCTAGGAAGAGTTTTAAGATAAGATCAAATCTTATCTTGTCAGGAAGAAACTTTCCCTAAGACGGCTAAAAAGTCATGGAGTGTCAGACCAACCACTCCTAAAGACTTAATAGTCCCTTCCCATTGGTTCTTGGAAATGATAATTACTGTTGTAATTATCAAACACGCTTGCTTCAATAAGTTGTAGTTTTTTTAATCACTTTTACTCTTTTATACTTGTGTATAAATAGGTTCAAAAGGAGAGAAGTTGAGTGTGTTTTGTACATTGAAAGCTTAGACTTTTACAAAGCAACTTCTCTCCTACAAAGAGTAACGTATCCTTGAGATAGCTCAGTGGGTCGAATTGTTACCACTCAAAGCAAAGCTTGAGTTTAGATAGGAGACACCACCATACCTTGTCTGTTCAATCCCAAGTGTTTGTTCCGCAAAACACTTGGGTAATAGATTCTTTGATTCATTTCTAATAAGAATTTAAACGTTGAAAAATACTTGTGTGTTTTTACTTTTACGTTTTCATTAATCTGTTAGAATTAATCATAACATTGTATTAGTCATAAACACGAATTGATTAACTTTCTAGTTAACTCTAAGTGTGTTAAGGGAACAACTAGTAACAAATTTCTTAGTCACCTTCTTACCAAAACTAGATTTGACAAAATTAATCTGCTCAACACTAGGTTTGACTGTTACACTCTCAACCTTAGGTTTATCCTTTTCTTGTTCCTCATCATCATCAGACACCCAATCCTCAATAATAGGTGCATCAGAATACTTTCTTTCAGTCTTAGGTTTTTCCTCATTAGATTCACTACTTTCTCCTAAAAACTTAACATTTGACTCACTTAAACAAGATAATTCTGGAATAGGAGGTACATACTTTCCTGTTATTGAAGGAAGAACTTCATGATAACCTATGCCACTACCTCTCCTCATTAACTGACACTAAATTATCTTATTAACACTTTCAGATGCAAACTCAAGCTTATTGATCTTAACCTGATGTTTTTCTAACTCCTTATAAGCTGCATTTTTTCTTTTTCAGCCTTTTCTAATCTTTTAGAAAGTACATTAACTTCATTTTCTTTTACAAAAAGCTTGCTTTCAAGAACATTTACTTTTTCCACATATTCTAACTCATTTTGTTTGAAAAAGTCAAGTCTTTCCTCAACAGATTTTAGACCTACCTTATAGCCTAAATTGTCTAATTTTAACATTTTTACCTCTTCCATTAGCTTTTCATTCCTAGCCTTAAGTTCTTCAACAGTATCTAAACAAGACTTATATGAACAACTAGAACTGTTAGATACCTCAAAATCAGAACTTGATGCAGAAGAGTAGGTCATAAGAGCAAAGTTAGGTCCTTCAGCAGCTTGATCACTCCAGTCATATCCTCCAAGACCATCACATTGAGACACCAAAACTGTAGAATTTGTAGTTTCCACAGGTACAGTTCTCCTTGAAACTTCATTACTCTTGTTGTCTTGGTTCCTTGGTGCCCTGCACTCTCTAGCAAAGTGACCCTTCCTGTGACAGTTGTAGTATTCAATCTTGGATTTATCAAAACCCAAGCTATCCTTCCCAATAATCTTGAGATTTCTTCCAGTCTTGTTCAAAAATCTTCTTGCCCTCACAGTCAACATTGCCATCTGCCACTTCAAGTCCATCTCTTCAAGATCATCTGGATGGATCTGCTCCAAATCTTCATGCATCATTTGAGAACTAGTAGTACTAACTCCATGAGCAACATTAACTACTTCATTAGGACTGCTAGAACTGTTATTGGAGGAGGACACAAAAGCTAAGTTTTGTGTGCTTGTTGATGAACTAGATGACCCTTTAACTTCAGATTCATAAACTTTAAGATTGTTGTACAGATCATCTAAACTCATAGTATCAAGATCATCCTTGTTTCTCCATACCACAGTGTGTGTGTTCCACTCTGGTGATAAGCTTCTCAAAAACTTTTGATTGACATCTTCTTGAGAAATTGAGACTTCAACAAGTGCCAATTGACTGATGAGTTTCTGAAGCCTGTCAAAAGTTTGATCAAGATTTTCAGAACTTAAAGCAGCAAAATTTTCACATTGTTGCTTCAAGAGGTTCTTCCTTGTCTTCTTGGTTGCAGCATTCCCTCCAAATCTTGTCTCAATTGCTTTTAGCAACTGTTTAGCATCCTTGATGTAGTTGAAGGTTAGCTGATGATCATTAGGAATTCC
Organism: Artemisia tridentata subsp. tridentata; assembly: GCA_021014915.2. Classification (NCBI taxonomy): domain Eukaryota; kingdom Viridiplantae; phylum Streptophyta; class Magnoliopsida; order Asterales; family Asteraceae; genus Artemisia; species Artemisia tridentata. The sequence goes on from CP139507.1 coordinate 350,179,963, forward strand.
CATCATAAGAGTACTTCTGGCCTTTACTTCAAGCCTTATTTGTGCCTTATCTTCAGCATTCTTGATAGGCATAATAGTAATAACACCTTTAGCAGAAGTTTCAGTCTTAGGTAGTTGATTACCATTCTCTATGACCTCCCACATAGAGTAATCAACCATCTGGATGTACTGCTCTATTCTCATTCTCCATAGCTAATATTCTCCAAGCTTGAGCATGGGGACCTTTGATGTAGTGATCATGTGAGTAGATTCTGAGTCCATGTCTTCCTTCTTTAGTGAGATGAGTTGCAACAGGTTCATCTTAATTCACAGTCTCTAAATCACAAGCTCTGATACCACTTGTTGATCCCAGTTGAGCACTTGATCGAATTCCTTAGCTTGTAAAGGTTTAGCTATGCTAGATAAATCTAACACAACCAGGTATAGAAACTGTCTTGTGGTTTATCAAACACAATGCGGAATCTTGTATTTGATCTTAAGAAGAACACAATGAATATCAAACTAACCACTTCAATATTATTAATAATATGAATACTCCTTGAGTATTAGGGTTTACAACCTTGAAGTTTTCTCTAGAATTGTCTAACCGTATATTCATCTATGCCCTAGGTCCTCCTTTTATAGACTAAGGAGTCCTAGTCGGCTTACAATAACTTCCTATACAAGATAAATCTTTATAGAATCTTTTCTATATTTATCTAAACATACTTTACATTATAACCGACTCTAATACTCTAGCAACACTAACAGTGAAATAGCAATACTAACTAAGTGTTCTAGCAGTATTAATCTTGCAGCAACATTAATCTTCCATAAGTAGCATTAACTTTGCAACCAACAGCATTAATAACTTGTTGTATTTCTTGAGCAGTCTTAACATTGTCAACAACACTAACTTCAAGAGACCTTTAAATCCCAACAAAGAGAGCTAAATGAAAGGGAAATGCTGTTAAAGGAAACAGAGGTGAATGAAAGAGAGACAGACAAAGATGAACAAACAGTCTATGAGGGTGCAACATCTGATGCTAGCTTGGTTTTCACGGGAAGTGATACATCTTCATAACAGCAGGTTGAAAGCAGCAGTCCAATGTATGATTCAGATGCTGATGATACACACATGAATGAAGCTGTTTGGGATACCGAGGATGATCATATCAGACCTTCATTTGACACAGAGATATTGGCTACGGTACAACATTCAAACGATAATGATAATTTTGTTGTGTTCGATAATGTGTTTGCTCATGATAAGACACATCCTGCGCATCCTGAGTCCGTAAGTGACACATATGTGGTGGAATGGTTTGATAGTAATATCACTCCCACAACTCTAGATATGGATCCTAATAGAGGTGAGTTTGCCCAGGATGGATCTACTTATGAACAAGATCGTGCCTTATTTGCTACATTAATCAATCAATAATTTCAAACATGAACTTGACCAAAGAGCTTGAGAGATTTAAAGAAATGGAAAAAGGTTTTGAAAATGTAACAAAAAGCAAAGCTGAACTTGAAATTGAAATCTCGAACCTTAAATCTCAAGCTCGGAAGTATGAAATGAACGGAGATTCTGTCAAACCACTTTTAAAACAAAAAGAAGAACTTGAAGTTGGTTATAGAGAAGCTGTTTTTCGTGAAAAACATTCCATTGAAAAACTGGATGAACAAATGGTACTTAACAACAAAAAGGTTAAACCACTTTTAAAAGAGATATATGATTTAAAAAGTGAAAATTCAAAGCTTCAGAAAACCACTTCAAATTTTGAGATTGTTAAAACAAAACTTGAGAATGAAAATCAAGAGTTTTTGAAACGAGCAAACTATCTTGAAGCAAAACTTCGAAAAACAGGACAGACTGTTCAAACTTTTCAAATGATGCTTCCTAAAGATGAGGACGTTAATCAAGAAAAATCCGAACTTGGTTTTGAAAATACTAATCATTTGGAAAATAATTTGGAAAATGATTTGAAAAATGAAAAACCTTGTTTTTTAAACAAAGTGCAAAAGTTGACACCTAGTTTGTATGATGCTGAAAAACTGGGAAAAGGTTTGTCGACTGATGTTCTGTTCAATTCAGAAGATGAAGAAAAATCTGAAGAGGAAAAACGTTTAAAAGTAAAACAAAGAAAAAGCCCATTCTCGTACCACGGCTTTGTGTATGGTTGTACACAATTGACATATATACCAAAAGGACCTTTGAAAAGGAAAGACACAAATGTGAAAAGATATTTCAAAGAAGCTCAACTTGCTACTTATGATGCTAAGTTATGGCAAAATAAAGCAAGGAAACAGTTTTGTAATATTAAACATCACATTGAGCAAACGTTAAAAGTCATTTGTGTTAAGCAACAATACACCAATAATGATTACACTAATCCTCTTTCATCGGATTTACGCCTAAAAATTGAAGTCAATAAGATTTTAAAAGATGAGATTGAACCTCTTGTGAAAGGTATCAACTTAATTTTGTATCACTTTGAAAAGCATCTTGTCACTGAAATGAGAGAAGATTTAAAGTACATTCATTCTCTTGAAGAAAAATTTGATGAAAAATGCTTAACACTTGACATTCAGAAAGAATTTTTCACAACTCAAATTGAGTCATTCAAGTCAGTATCTGTCAGCCATGAGTATGAGAATGTGCATTTTTAACAAACATCTTCTTTGAAATCTGAAAATCTTTGTCTCAAAAAGAAAATCACCGAGCTCTCAAAAGAAGAAGCTGATGTCAAAGAAGAATTGTTAAAAAGAATTGCTCAATTTGAGAAAGATCTTGCAAAACTCAAAGCGCAAAGTATCTCTTTCCAACTCAACCTGCAGGAGAAAAATGTGAAAATGTCTTTCGAAAACACTTTGACATCAGTGCTTAAAGAAAAAGAATATTCTTTTAAAGAAAATTGTGATGATGCCAAAATCAAGTTTGATTTTGACGAACTTGATACAAAAAATATTGAGTTGGAACATGCTGTGGCGTCATTACAAAAAGAAAATGAACATTTGAAACAGACTTACAAAAACTTGTTTAATTCAATCAAACGATCAAGAGTTCAGAATCAAATTTCAAACAAATCTGACTCTCAGATCACAACAAATCATCGTTTTGAAAAAGAAAATTGTGTGCTTCAAAAGAAAGTTGTTGATTTGGAAAAGATCTTAGCACAACAAGCCAAAGCTTTTGATGATGTTAAAACCAATTTTTCAATCGAAACGGACAAATATGAAAAATATTTTGCACATCTTGAAGATCAAAATGTTTCATTACATGAAAAACTGGCATCACAAGATCATCTTACGATTCAAAAAGAATACAATGATTTGAGAACGTCATACAATGCCTTAAAAGAAAAGTTTGATGCTCTTAATCGATCAAAAGGCAAATCTCATGTTTCAAACAAGTCAACACCAAAAGTAAGTGTTTCGGAGAAGGTTTACACGGTTGAATCTTCAAAACCATTTTCGAAAAAAGTTTCTCAGTTTACGACCTATTCTTTACAAAAAGGAAGGAAGTGTTCAAAGAGACTGAAGTTTTCAAGGTCAAATACTTCAATAGAAGAGAATCATGGTTTTCAAACTCCACACTCTCGTTTTACACCGGTAAAGCAAGTGTGGAAACCAAAGCAAAGTCGTTCAAAACCTTTGAAATATTCAAACTCTGAAATGCTTCCGCTACAACAAAAGAATGGCTCTGCTTTGAAAATTCCAAATTCCGAAAGGTTCCCATTCATCTCAAAAACAAAATTTCAAAATAAAACACCGGGTTTCAACAATGGATGGAAAACTTCTTCTTCAAGTTTTAAAACTCCAAGAGAGACACCGGGTTTCTCAAATAATTTTAAAAAGAAAAACAGTTTTAAATCACTATTGATTCCACGAGCTTTATTTCAAAATGAGACACCGATTTTCAACCCTCGTTGAAATTCAACTTCGTTGTATTGGATTGACACAACTTACAAATGGATATCAAAATATGGTAAACCCGTTGGCGCCGTGCTTAAATGGATTCCAAAGGTTGTTGTCTAATCTGATCTCATAATGACTTCTAAACACTCAGTTTAGGACCCGTCCTTCAATATAATGGCTTCTAGACACATCAGTTCAACACCCGTGCTTCAAAGAAAGGAAAGTGCTTAATCAAAACAAAGGTTTTAATTATTTTTCTTGCACTTATCCTAAAAACATAATGGCTTATGTACACATAATAGTGCATAACCCGATCTTTGTAAAGAAAAGACCCTGATGTACGTTTTACTGTAACAATCCTAACAAATAAAAAGTTCTCACGCAAAGCTTATCAAAAACTTCTTAATATTGAGCAAAAAAATTCAAAATTTTTTCAAAAGGTTTTTTCAAATCCTTAAAAGCTTATATTTATTAAAAATGTTCTATTTTTGAGGGGGAGTAATAAAAAGATGTTCCAAAAAGTTCATGCTATCAAAGAAAGACACGGATGTTTTTGCACGAAAAGATGAAAATATTCCAAAAATGTTCCGTGATTCCGTTTCTCCCTATAAGCTATCCAAAAACAAAGGTTTTAATCAATCGGTATAAAAAATACCATGGATATGCTATTTTTGAGGGGGAGAAATGAGATTAAAAAGTGATAATGATGGAATCTCATGTGAGCTTGACTCAAATATAACCAACGAATTGACGTAAGCGTGTCTCGAATCGGTCAAATTCATTGAAAATCGATCAATTCAAAAAGTGCAAACTCTACCCAACATGTGTAAATATATCATAAAAACTTATGAGAACATGTGAAGGGGGAGTATTTCCGAAAATGCAAAACTCTCGAAGTGTTAACAAAATATGTTTTATAATTATAAATACTTTGAGGGATTTTACAAAAAAGGTTTAAGGATATGAACAAACCTAGGATAATCATGGAGTAATAAGGTGATTATAGTTAGGTTTATGTCCAATGATCCGCCAGAGCCGGAGGGATCTACCCAAGGACAATCCAAATAGATTAGAATTAGAAGTCCTTAGGTATGATTGAACAAAGGAGTAAATGAGAAAGGAGAAAGAAGGGGTTGAAGAATTAAAAAGAATAATAAATGAAAGGGTGAAATGAAATAGCCCTCTAAATGTTCAACCTTAGGGCAGAAACCGGGTTCAATTCATATGCTACTAGTTGTCATCAAGGTGATGCCGGTATTGAAGACAAGACATCATGGACCCAGTGACGCACTGCACTAAACCTTCCAAGCCACTCAAGTGTCTCTTTAAAGATTCCTGTTTCATTTCTCACGGAGAACCTTGCATAATCTATCGACCTCTCACTCCGAGATGTGCTGATATTGAAAAGGTGGCACTTTGCTCCAGCCTCCGCTCACTAAAACAAAAATGCAAAAATTGAGTCTAGAGCCATGAGATTCTTTAAAAGATCTCTTTCGACACATTTTTCCATAAATACACCTGTGTTCGACAAAAGAGCACAAGGTATATAAGAGTCTTCTATGAGATCTTCGGATCTTGCCACATATATTTCATGATGGTTACTTTTTTTAAATGGTCTACAGTCGTGGAGTGATACTTCGGTATACTTTAGCGGCTCACTTGAATTGTTGGTATACTTCGGTATATCTGTGTAAGCCTTCTTGAGGGTATCCAATTCAGGAACAGGCTTTGTAAGGATTAGAGAGAGTCTTCATACTATGTTGTTGATTATCTCGAAGTCTGAGCCTATAAGTGCTGGAAATCCCGCTAAGGAGATTCCATTCACGAATTGATTCCTGAAAATGTGGGTCGGTACTTAGATTTTATCCAAAGTACTGATAACTGTCTTTAATAGGATTCAGACGGCTAATGTGCCCGACCAAGGTGAATGGAATCAAGACATTCATCAGTATAACAATCGTAGTGGTCTAATCTCTAAGAAAAGCCCACCGTGATCGATTGGTATTTTCAACTAACATTAATTATGTAGGTACTGATGATAGTCCCTTAAAGGAAAAGCCGTTTAACATCATATTATTCATCAACAATCTTCAACTCCCTATGCTCATACTAATATCCTCATCAAAGATCATGTCAGAATTCTCAAGACAAAGTTACACTTCAAAGTTAAGTATCAAGATGTCAAAGATCAAGTTAAAAAAGCAATGAGGAATATATTAGTATGAAGATCAAAGCTTTAAATGAAGTATGAGCATGTTGGAGAAGACGCAAAGACAAGACAATTGAAGATTTTGATCTAAGGCAAGATAAAGACAAGAGATTATACTAAAGATCACAAAGCATGATTGGAACATAAGGAACTACCAAAACTATTACACAACAAGACTCAAAGTTCAAGACAACAAGCTTCAAAGATCAAAGATCAAGGTCACAAAAGAGACATCTCAATGATCACCTCTTAGGGGGAGATTGTTAGCATTAGATGTGTTGATCATTTATGTAATCAAAGAGAGATCTCAATGATCGCCCCTTAGGGGGAGATTGTTAGGATTAAAAGTGACGATCATTATCGAGTCAACAAGTATTGTAATAGTTAATTATATATAGTCGTGTAATAGGAAGTAATAGTGCTAGTCCAAGTAGTAAATGTAAAGCCAAAAGGCTCGGCCCATTAAGGGTCCATGAGAAGGCCCATGAGGCCAAGTGTAAGAAGTATATAAACCCATCCTAAGCTTGTTAGGAGGTGTGGGATTTCATTCATTCAATGCAATATTATTAAGTTCTCTCCACCTCTCTCTACTACTTTCTCTCTTTAAAACTCACGCCTCATCTCAAGTCACCTAGCTTAATATTGTGTGATAAGGTTATAAATCTAAGGTCCAACAACATGTATAAGTAATCTTTAACACTACTTATATTTAGTGAAAATTGGGAAAAATAAAAAAGAGTATCATGCTCCTTTGGTATGGTGAAAAATAGATATAGTCGATTGTTATTAACTCGGATTTTCTCAGATGCATAGTCTTTGGGTTTTGAGTTTGAACGACCAAAGTTACATAAGTTGTGCATTTGATCGTACTTGGTTTTCTGGTTATGACAATTTACCAATTGCATTTCAAGGTAAATATTTGAGAACTTGGATGAGTATTCCAAATTGTCAATGCTACTTTATTGTGTATATCTTTTAAACATGTTGGTGTAATGTTTGGAAGAGGTGTTCATTAGGTTTTTTGAGTAGTAAGGAGTAATAAGCTGCTCAGGTGAACAGGGGTGTTTATTTTCCTTATGTGAGACTGAGGAATCCTTATTTAAGGAAGACGGATTCCTAACAAGGGATCTTTGGCTATCTGGTGGGCAGTTTCTTTTTTTTAATTTGAGATAGCTATTGAGTTGGGTGAGCCGGTTTAACATATGTTGTCAAAAAAAATGCTCAAATTTGGATGTACGGTTAGGACTTTTAATGATTGCATTTCAAGTTAAATTACTTTAGTATTTCAGACGAAATATTTAAGTGTCAAACCAACTTCATTATGTTTTGTAAAGCTTGAAATGCAATCATGGATAAGTAGACTTGATAATACATCATCAACATAATTGTGAGTTATGATCCAATGCAAATCCTTGTCTTCTTGTAAGATGACACATTATTCTCATGTTAATCAAGTGAGATAAAACATGTAAATTAGAGTTATGATTTGATATTATCCGTTATCTTGGCAATTAATGAGTCTGGCTTCATGTTCATACACAACACATGGCAATTCGATTGGATAATGAAATCAACCATAATTTGAATAATGCCTAAACCAATGTTTTTCAATATGTTTGACTAACTTGCTTAGTTCATATTTCTAGTGAGTTACTAAATAAAATATGCAAGATGTTAATATAACATATGCAAGGAAAGTGATTTATGCCTATATGCAATGAAAAACACAATTTCACAACGAAGTGCAAGAAATCTAGGATAAGTCATATTATGCATATTCATGAAATCGACAAATAAATAGCATGGCATAGTTGATACTTATGTTTCACGACTTAAAAAACTCAACTACAAATTTCAATAAGCAAACAAAAAGATATAGAAACTACACAAAGTAAAACAAGTAGTCATTTATCATAACACACAAAAATACATTTCTTCATTTTGTGTATTATATATAACAAAGTATACAAAACTTGATTAGTTTCCTCCCTATTTCTAAATATGACCAGATCCTTTAGTTTCAAAAGAAAATACATCAACTTTCAAAGGATACCAACCTTGAAACCCTCGAATCGAAAGTTTAAGTTTCGACACTAAAACGAATTTTAATATTTTGGATACTCTGTAGTATTTTGCTTATTTGGCTCACTTAAAATTCGAATTAAGACCTGAGACTAATTCCATTGGAAAGTACACTCGAAGAACTTCAAAAATGGTTTTGACCTCATCGAAATCCGATGGACGGTTGGTTTACTACGAAGATTTTAAGATGACCAAAATCTGAAAACTACATAGACGGATCCGACGGATCCTTTCAAAGGGATCCATGGTTAGTAAGGTATCCATCCCTAGCTGCTACATATTCAACCAAACTTTTATTTTGACGCAACGAAATTGTGCAAGACTTAATAGACTTGACAATAAACATATATCTCATATATTAACCATTATTTCTTCATAATTAGTTCTAACGACATAGCTAGACACTTACAAACTATTTTCTTTATCTTGAACTTGTTTTAAGAAAACTTTCTTTTAATTTTAGCGAAAACTTTCAAGCTCGTATAACAAAGATATTTAATAGCAAAATCTTAACTTTGTCGTATCAAATAACCGATCAAGTGTGACGTAGATGAAAAGTGACAATATTTATTCTACATAATCACAATAGTAAAGTCACAAAAGAAAACATATCACCATGACATAAACAAAAACAAGGAATAAACATAAAGCCACGACACAAACATAAACACAAAGCATCAACACAAACAATAACACAAGGCAAGAATAAATGTAAAGCAATAAGTAAAAGAAAGCGCAAACCGGACAAGAAGATTTATAGTGGTGCGGTCACGAAGCTCCTCTCCGCCCTATTCCACTCCCCAAGTTTCCGACTCGAGAGTTACTTTACTAAGTCAACAAGCTCCCTTCTCAGCGGAGAAAATCTTACAACGTCGCTTACATTATTTACCGATACTAAGCTAGATATTGAATCCTTTTTCGGGTATAACCGAACCTGTTATGTTTTATGGACCAACATAATAAACTAACTAACCTTGTGTTTTATGGCCTAAACAAATAAACCATCTAACCTCTAATTTGGTGTATAGTTTGTAATATAAAGTGTTGTATGGTGATGATACATAAATGTGTATAATGATGATCCAAGACATAAGTGTCTAGTGGATATAAATGCCTAATGTAAATGAACTTCTTTTGATAAGAAGTCTTTAATGGATGAAGATGATAAGATCACTAATCTTGTTGTGGTGGATCTTCGTATGTGTGTATTATGTGCTTGTAGTGGATAAGGATGGCAAGATTTCTAAGATTGCTTGGATGGATCATCAAGTGAAAACATGCATGCAACAAATGAAAGTTAGAAGCAATATGATCAAGTGCTAGTGATGTTTTAAAAACTTTGGAATGTATGTTTATACATTGTAAATGCTTGGTGTTAATGGTGACTACATATATGTAAAAGTGTAGAGAAAATGTGTTAGTAAGTAGTAAAGATATAAGTGCACAAATGACTTGTATTTATAGCCAAAACTAGTTTATAGACCCGTGAAATTCACGGGGTCTTAATAAACCGTTGATGGTGTCTATATAAGGGATCGATTTTGACGTGGCGTGGGTTTTGCAACCTTACAACAGGTTTTACCTCTCGAGGGATCTCAAGAGGCTTACAACCCCACCAGGCAGTGTACCTGACCGATGTAGTATAGTGTAGTGGTAAGTACGGGGGATTGATCGTTCTCCACAGGGAATAGTGTTCGTTAGGTGTGAAAGGCTACTCTAATTAGGTCTAAGGGTTGAGGAAGATTCTTTTTATGTTTTTATAATTTTATGAAAGCAAGTAAAATCTCGGGTTTTGAAGGAGTGGGCGGAATTAGTTGCTAGTCAACTAACCCAAATTACTACAAATGCAAATAAAATAAAATAACAAAAATGAAAAGTGGTGAGAAACTTATGTGTAGAGAAATGTGTTTACTTAGATTTCCTTACTCCCTAACTATCTTTTACCGGTTAATTAGTGTGTATTAGTCGCGTGGATGACGGGTGTATTCCTTAATACCATTCGTGGGTGGCGTACTTACTTCCCCAAACTCTACAAGCTCCTACTTCACTCCTATGTCGAGCCGGCTAGGAAGCTCCTAACATGGGATCACTAGAATTCGCTTGTGCATTAAATACAACCATAAAAACCTTTAGTACGCGTTTGGTTCATGTTTCTTAAGACGTTCAAGCAAGTTACCGAATAGGAAGTTAGCCAGTTTTCTTAAGCCTAACATAGATAAACAATCATCCAATACAACTAATAACACACTAACAACCAATAATCAATAGCTAGGTTTCATTAGATCTAAGCAAACACAAGATAAAATTAGCCTAACATGTTAAACAAAAGACAAGCATAAGATAGAATCAAACAACACATAGACATATTGAATGATCAATTGATAACTTATCTTTCAATGAAACATGGAAGATCTCAAGGCAAGAAGCCCTGAAAAAGTAGCTAAAATCGTCTTAGGGTTTTATCCCAAAATTCCACACACTAAGCTCTCCCTTATGACAAAAAATTAGAAAACTATATATAGACTTTGACATCTGACGGCGTCACCTTATGCATTGTGACGCCGTCACCTCGCCGCTTTTAGGGTTCCCGGATGACCATCTTGACGCCGTCCCTCTTTAGCTCTTCAAAAATCCATTCTGGCTTATCAAGGCTTGACGCCGTCGGATCCTGAACGTGACGCCGTCCCCTTATGATTTAAGCCGTGACGCCCTTGATTTAGTTAAAGCGTGACGCCGTCAGAATTCTCATGCAAACTCACTGGCCCGTCATGAGTAAATTTCACATCCAACTTTTCTTGCCAAAGAATGACGCCGTCTGGAGTTAATGTTGACGCCGTCAAAGGTGACTTTCAGCACAATTTTGAGACTTTGCCGTTTTCTTCACTTTTATGCTCCAAAAACGTCCAAAATGCCTCCTTTTCCAGATTTCTCCTCAAAAGTACCTAAAATGACAAAAGGAACGATTTAGGGCAATATTTGATCAAATAAATACGATTTCGTGCTTAAATGACCCCTTAAAAGCGGTACACTTTTCGCCTCATCAAATACCCTTACACTTGAGATTTGCTTGTCCTCAAGCAAATGCGCTTTTATTCTAATCAAAATACAAGTTAGGGGTCATTTAATGCAAACATAAAAGTAATTACAACAAATAATCGTTCCACTTCAATCATAATAAGCACGGAGATTATATACTAGCACCTCACAAGTAGTGTTTAGATACTCACATCTCTCAAGTGTCATCAAAATAAATCTCATAAATGAAAACGGAAAATATCTCTCACTACCTGTCATAGCAAATAGATTACCATAGGCTTGGGAAAGGATCGAAAACCTCCTCCACTAGGCGTAAGCACCTAAGATAAACTATCAAAGAGGGCTTTTAAATGGGTTATAACGTTAGGTGTAGGGAAAAGGAAAACACGGTTTTGTTGGATAAGGGATATTTTACTGGTGGCTAGTTAAAGATCTTGATCAATCACATGTACTATACAACGTTGCTAAGCCAAGACTAGACTCGATCTTAAGCTAATGAAAGAAAATAACACAACATAAACATAAAATAAACATAAAATGAAACGGGATGGTAGTCCGTATGTTTTTTCTATTTTTCTTTTTCTCATTTTTTTGTATTTTTCTTGATTTTTTCGATTTTTTTTTTTTTTTTTTTTTTTTTTTTTTTTTTTTTTTTTTGCATACACTTTTACCCTACCATCCAAAATAATACATCAAAGGGGCATTGCATCCCCTTACACTTGAACTTTTACATAACTTTACAAATAACTATTCTAATTACTCGAATTAAGATAATTGAAAAACTTGGAGTACTTTTAAAACATTTAGCACATATGGGGGTAATAAATGATGTTCTTCCCCATTACTCCATTATACTAGTACTTTACCCATGAGTCCCAATCGTCCCAAAACAATATGTACAAGGATATGACTCGACTTAGCAACCATGTAATCAACTAGATAATTAACTTGGGTTTAAACAAATGTTGTAACAATAATGCACTAAAGATGAGTGCATACAAGGTAGGCTAAGGCGATTTGGGTGTACATTTTAGTGGGGTGTAACAAATTCTTCCTTTAAGTAAAATGCTTAAAGGTCGAAACGAAAAGATAGGCTCTGAGGGGTGTACTAGGGGTATCGTGTACTAAAAATGAGTACAACGCAAAGGGTGTGGGAGAATTACTTGACCAATGTAGCCAATGTAATTATAACAAAAACACAGGTGTAAAACAATGGGTTAATCCTAATGCCTCTTATCATGTAGTAAATCTAACTACACGAATGTAGTCTCACTTGTGGCCTCGGAATGGTCCTAACGCAAGTTCTAGAATCTAAGTGCTACCGGTACACACATCATAGCATAAATGCTTTTCCTACCAATTCTAGGGGCGAACCTCACATATTTGGGGTCGAAAATTTTTTTAGTGGTACGGCTTTTTGTGCTAGTCATATAACTCCTATCCGTGAGACGCTCATTAAGATCAAAGTTTCACTCCTATATGTTGTAAAAAATTTTAAATTTGGCACTAAAATTACCCTAACAAGTATTTCTCTCAGTTTTATTACACATCTACTATTAAACAAACAAAAATCAAGCGCAATTGTATTCTCTAAAATCGTACTTTTACCCTCCCCTTACACTTAAGATGAACATTGTCCCCAATGTTCAAATAACAAGATGTAAAAGAAAAAAGTAAAAGAATGAAATCAAATACTCCCCTGATTCGCTCGTTGGATAATGAAATTACACGGTTAAATCTTCCTCCAAAGAGAATGTTGAAGCTCCATGACTAATCATCGCCATAAGCTTGATTCAAAACATTTCCTTGTCCAAAATAACCTGTTGAACCTGAGAAAACAAACACGAAAACCTGCATAACATCGGCGGGATAAAATCTATATATAAGGATATAATGCTTGTGGAATGATAACTTTGCAGATTCCTGGAGATTATAAGTTGAAGATTTTAATAAAAACTTTTTATGAAAACAAAATTTTCAAAAATTTCTGGAAATTAAATCTGACGCCGTCAGGTTATAACCCCTGACGCCGTCAGAAATGACCTGACAAAAATTTTCATTTTAAGTTTCCGGAAAATTTCTTGAAAAACCTTTACCTTACTTCCTGGAAATTCTGCAAAACATCATTATGACTCGATACAAGCATTTGACTCAAACAAATACGAATATGTATGCTAACTTATTATTATTATGATTCATGTTCATTTGTGTTCTAATAAACCGATTTAGATTTCCCTTACACGTATCTTTTGCAAAATACCTTTATATGTAGTTAAGACGAAGTTAAAAACAACATAAAGCATTTTCACAAATTAGTTTTGAACATGAATCAATAATGATAAAAATTAAACACACATACGGAAACAAATAAAATCAAACAAACAAATAAATAAACACGCAAAGCAAATAAAACAAATAAAGCTTGGGTTGCCTCCCAAGAAGCGCTTTTCTTTATTAACGAGTCTTGTAGCTAGACTCAAAGTCACGTACATTACGTGACTTCTTCATCAAAAGTAATGTCTTCCTCATTGATCATTTCATTACCATTCTCTTGATAATGCTTGATTCGTTGAATGTTCACAGTGAATTCTCTATCCTCGTCGTCAATTAATACAACGGCTCCGGTTTTAGAGGAGCTCCTTACGGTAAAAGGTCCATACCATCTAGATTTAAGTTTCCCAGGAAATAGCCTTAAGCGAGAATTATATAATAAGACCTTGTCTCCTTCTGAAAACTCCTTGGGTCTCTTAATCCGTTGGTCATGCCATCTTTTCGCCCTCTCTTTGTATGTGATGGAAGATTCATAAGCCTCTAATCTCAACTCATCAAGCTCTTGGAGCTGTAAGAATCTATTTGTTCCCGCAACTGTATAATCCAAATTACAAGCCTTAAGTGCCCAATATGCTTTGTGTTCCAGTTCTACTGGAAGGTGGCATGCCTTGCCATATACCATACGGAACGGGGTTGTCCCGATTGGCGTCTTATAGGCGGTTCGAAATGCCCACAAAGCCTCATCGAGCTTAAAAGACCAATCTTTTCTGTTTTGATTAACTGTTTTCTCTAATATTCTTTTTATGGCTCTATTAGTGTTTTCGACTTGACCGTTGGTTTGAGGATGGTAAGCGGTGGAGAATCGGTGAGAGACTCCATATCTTTTCATGACTTTCTCCATTTGTGAATTGCAAAAATGGGTTCCCCTGTCACTAATAAGAGCCTTCGGAATTCCGAACCTAGCGAACAATTTCTTTAAGAAATGAATGACTACCCTAGCGTCGTTAGTCCTTAGGGCTTGTGCTTCCACCCATTTCGAAACATAATCAATGGCCACCAAGATGTATTCATTCCCTCCAGAAGATGGGAATGGTCCCATGAAATCAATTCCCCAGACATCAAAAACCTCACAAACTTGTATATAATTCTGTGGGGCTTCATCCCTCCTAGAGATATTCCCAGCTCTTTGACATGCGTCACACGTTTGTATCATTCCCTTCACATCACGAAATATTGTAGGCCAATAGAATCCCGCGTCGAAGACCTTTCGTGCAGTAGTGCTTATTCCGTGATGTCCTCCAGATGGACCCGCATGACATTCTTTCATAATTCTGACAGCCTCTCTTTCCGAAACACAACGCCTGATTACCTGATCTGGACATCTTCGAAATAAGAAGGGTTCATCCCAAAAGTAGTACTTTAATTGATTAAAGAACCTCTTTTTTTCATGCCTGCTCATATGCTCAGGGATTACTCTACTTGCCAGGTAGTTAGCATAATCCGCATACCAAGGTTCAGAATCATTTATTAACATGAGCTGCTCTTCAGGAAATGTTTCCCGAATCTCACTCTTGTCAGATTCAGCGAGGCTGGGGTTTTCGAGACGAGAGAGATGATCAGCCGCAAGATTCTCTGCTCCTTTCTTATCACGAATTTCAACATCGAACTCTTGCAATAATAGGATCCAACGAAGTAACCGTGGTTTAGCATCCTGTTTAGCGAAAAGATATCGAATAGCTGAATGATCCGTAAAAACAACCGTTTTAGAAAGGACAAGATACTGGCGAAATTTATCAAAAGCGAATACCACGGCTAGTAATTCCTTTTCAGTGGTAGTGTAGTTTTCTTGAGCAGGATTCATGGTTTTGCTAGCGTAGTATATTGGCTGAAAGTGTTTGTTAAGCCTTTGGCCTAATACTGCTCCAACAGCATAATCACTAGCATCGCACATGATTTCAAAGGGTAACTCCCAGTTAGGGGTAACCATAATTGGAGCTTGGGTAAGTTCCTGCTTCAATAGATCGAATGCGTCCTTGCACTCTTGAGAGAAGTCGAACGGGGCATCTTTCATGAGTAACTGAGTCATCGGTTTGGCTACCTTTGAGAAATCCTTAATGAATCTCCTATAGAAGCCAGCATGACCCAAAAAACTACGGATTGCCTTGACAGTTGTTGGATAGGGAAGTTTAGATATAGCTTCAATTTTTGCCCGGTCTACTTCGATTCCACTTCCTGAAATTTTGTGCCCCAGCACAATCCCTTCTTTTACCATAAAGTGGCACTTTTCCCAGTTTAGTACCAAGTTGGTCTCCTCACAACGTTTGAGCATTTTCTCAAGGTTAGCAAGACAGCGATCAAAAGAGTTCCCAAAGACTGAAAAATCATCCATAAAGACCTCCATGCTGTCTTCCATTAACTCATGGAAGATTGCCGTCATGCAGCGCTGGAAAGTGGCGGGGGCGTTACATAGTCCAAAGGGCATTCGCTTGTAGGCGAAGGTGCCATAAGGGCATGTAAACGTGGTCTTTTCTTGGTCCTCAGGAGCGATAGGGATTTGGAAATACCCTGAGAACCCATCTAGGAAGCAGTAGTACTCATGCCCTGCTAACCTTTCCAACATCTGGTCGATAAATGGGAGAGGGAAATGATCTTTTCGGGTTGCATCATTCAACTTCCTATAATCGATGCACCACACGCCATCCAGTTACTGTTCGTTGAGGTACTAACTCATCCTTATCGTTCTTCACTACCGTCATTCCTCCTTTTTTTGGTACAACCTGTACAGGACTTACCCATGGACTGTCCGAAATCGGGTAAATTAGTCCTGCGTCTAGGAGCTTAATGACTTCCTTCTTTACGACTTCCTTTATGTTGGGATTTACTCGCCTTTGAGGTTGCACGCTGGGTTTATAATCCTCCTCCATGAGGATTTTATGTGTACAAAAGGTAGAGTCAATACCCTTGATATCGGCTACACTCCATGCTATAACTCCTTTATATTTTTTTAAAACTCCTAAGAGTTGATCCTTTTGTTCACTTTTCAAAGAAGAGCTTATGATTACCGGAAGTTGATCTTCCCCTTGGAGGAAAGCATATTCAAGGTTGGTTGGGAGTTCCTTGAGTTCTACCGCAGGTGGCTTGATGATGGAAGGTTTAAGTTTGTTCTCGGGTTTACGAAGCTCAAGCTGTTCGATTTCTTGTCTGGGATAGAAGGAGACTGCATTCACATCCATAGCCTTCTCCTCCTCTAAGATGGGTAAGAAAGCTTCATCTCGCAACCAACCGGCTTCCACCTGTTCATCTACACAATTATCAATCTCGTCGGATAGTTCATCGATTTCTTCGATGAAATACAGTTGATTATCTGCTTCGAGAGAAAGATTCATTGTGTCCTTGATGTCGAAGGTTAAGCTATCGGCCCCCACTCGTAAGGTTAGTTTGCCGTCATGAACATCAATAACAGCACGAGAAGTAGCAAGGAAGGGTCTTCCTAGAATGATGGGCACAAGATCATCTTCTTCCATTTCTAGGATGACGAAGTCAACTGGAAATTTAAACTTCCCTACCTTAACCAGCACATTCTCGCATATTCCTAAGGGGTATTTGACTGATCTATCGGCCAGTTGGATGCTCATACGGGTTGGTTAAAACCCAGAGTACCCTAGCTTGCGGAACAGGGAATGCGGCATAAGATTGATGCTTGCTCCTAAGTCGGCTAAGGCATTTTTGACTGAAAGAGATCCAATTGAACAGGGCAAGGTAAAACTACCTGGGTCGTCCACCTTCTTTGGTAGCCCTCGTTGAGTCACCACAGAACATTCTTCTCCTAAGGTTACAAGACCCTCGAGCCCTTTCCTGTTGGTGAGCAGCCTCTTGAAGTATGTACTATATTTGGGCATATGATAACATGCATCAAGAAGGGGTATGGTGACGACCGAATTCTTTAAATATGACAAGAATCTTTTATTATCACTTTCGACCTTTTGATTCTTGAGGCGAGATGGGTATGGGACTTTAAGGGGCTGTTTGGCAGGAGTAGGTGGGGATGGAGTTACCGGAGGGGTTTGCTCGGGATTTTCGTCGTTCACATTATCGTTCTCCTCATGAGGGGTGTTGGGTTCCATGGCGTTAGATGGTTGAGCTGGGTAGGGTGGATCCTTAGTAGTTGTTCCAGCACGAGTGGTGATGGCGAGTAAAGGATCTCTTTGTGGTTCGCCAAGGCCGTCGAGAATGGCGTTGAGTTCTGCGAATTTGGCCTTCACGTCGTTTTGTTGGCTAGTGACGAGGTTGTCGAGACCATTTAGTTGCAGATTCTTCTCAAACGTGAAGTGCCCAAGATCATCCTCAAAAGTGCTCCTAACCTTGTAGTCAGGATATTCTCCTCCTCCCTCTTCTCTCACAAGATTTCCCCAGGGGGTGAAATCATTGTTTTGGTAGAAAGTTAAGAGCGAAGGATCATCGAAGATGTCGTGGCTTGACAAGCATGCTTGTTCGGTGGTGGTATCATCCTCGCATTCCTCTACTTCATGCGGGCCACCACATTGATCACAGATCAAGTATGGGTTTGATAACCGCTTAGTTGGTTGCGACTTGTCTAGATAAGATACCTGATCATTCAATCTACTCACCCGGCTAGCAAAAGGAGGCTCTTTCATGATCTTGGAAACGCTCATGATCGAATCGGGTTCATCCCAGGTATCGTCTTGATCATTCGCGTATTCCTCGATTCTATTCCATCCTTCCTCAACGCTTAATTTGGCTATTTTTCCTTTTGATGAATTATTAATGCCCAATTGGTCATTTTTGGAGACACTGTCATAAAAGATTTGGACAAGAAGCCAGAGTTCAATGCCATGATGAGGGACCTGTCTAATTAGATCCTTGAATCTAACCCAAGATTTGTGAATAGGTTCTGCTGGTCCAACATGGAAGCGGAGGATTTCGTCTCTCAACTTTGAAGTTCTTCCTATGGGAAAGAATTTCTCATAGAATTTTGAGATAAGCTGTTCCCATGTGAAGATGGATTCGGAAGGAAGTTGGTTATACCAGTCTCCGGCTCTTTCATGAAGGGTAAGGGGAAAGAATCGCAACCGGGAGGTATCTCTAGTGGCTCCGTCCGTGTGGAGCGTATCCACTATTTTCAGGAAGTCCTTGATGTGTTGGATTGGATCTTCAGTTTTCAATCCGTGAAACTTGCATACACTTTGGACCAGCCAAATATCAGTTGCACGCAAGACCCCATCCATGTGTTCATTTGGAAAAACGATAGCATTGGAAAAACCACGAGGGGTGGGAGAAGAGTAGTCCTTGAGACATTTGGGGATTGGGATTTCGGGAACTTCCATATCGTGATTGGGTTGAGGGCTAGGAGGTGTAGAATGATGATTGGATTCTTCCTCGGAGAGGGCATCATCAAAATTGATCGTGGATGGTTCAGCCGCTTGGTGGAGTCGCCTTAATTTATGCATTTCCCTTTCGGGTTCAGCATAGGGTGTGGCAAGAGTCTTTATCGAGCTTCGGCTCCTAGTGATTCTAAGATTAGGGGGGTCATCATCCAAACTTAGGGAATATCCTCCTAAAGTGCGGGTTCTAGGAGGTGGTGGTGGGTTGTGTGGGTTAAGGATATTACCATCTTCCATGATGTCGGACGGTAATGGTTACGAACAAAGACACGAAGAAAATAGATAGACTAAAGAAAACCTAGAAAAATAAAATAAAAATCTCACTAGAAAGGAATCTAGTGAGTAGACCTAATAGAAATAAAAATTCAACCTAAACAATAACTATTCCCCGGCAGCGGCGCCAAAAACTTGATGCGTGGGTTTTGCAACCTTACAACAGGTTTTACCTCTCGAGGGATCTCAAGAGGCTTACAACCCCACCAGGCAGTGTACCTGACCGATGTAGTATAGTGTAGTGGTAAGTACGGGGGATTGATCGTTCTCCACAGGGAATAGTGTTCGTTAGGTGTGAAAGGCTACTCTAATTAGGTCTAAGGGTTGAGGAAGATTCTTTTTATGTTTTTATAATTTTATGAAAGCAAGTAAAATCTCGGGTTTTGAAGGAGTGGGCGGAATTAGTTGCTAGTCAACTAACCCAAATTACTACAAATGCAAATAAAATAAAATAACAAAAATGAAAAGTGGTGAGAAACTTATGTGTAGAGAAATGTGTTTACTTAGATTTCCTTACTCCCTAACTATCTTTTACCGGTTAATTAGTGTGTATTAGTCGCGTGGATGACGGGTGTATTCCTTAATACCATTCGTGGGGTGGCGTACTTACTTCCCCAAACTCTACAAGCTCCTACTTCACTCCTATGTCGAGCCGGCTAGGAAGCTCCTAACATGGGATCACTAGAATTCGCTTGTGCATTAAATACAACCATAAAAACCTTTAGTACGCGTTTGGTTCATGTTTCTTAAGACGTTCAAGCAAGTTACCGAATAGGAAGTTAGCCAGTTTTCTTAAGCCTAACATAGATAAACAATCATCCAATACAACTAATAACACACTAACAACCAATAATCAATAGCTAGGTTTCATTAGATCTAAGCAAACACAAGATAAAATTAGCCTAACATGTTAAACAAAAGACAAGCATAAGATAGAATCAAACAACACATAGACATATTGAATGATCAATTGATAACTTATCTTTCAATGAAACATGGAAGATCTCAAGGCAAGAAGCCCTGAAAAAGTAGCTAAAATCGTCTTAGGGTTTTATCCCAAAATTCCACACACTAAGCTCTCCCTTATGACAAAAAATTAGAAAACTATATATAGACTTTGACATCTGACGGCGTCACCTTATGCATTGTGACGCCGTCACCTCGCCGCTTTTAGGGTTCCCGGATGACCATCTTGACGCCGTCCCTCTTTAGCTCTTCAAAAATCCATTCTGGCTTATCAAGGCTTGACGCCGTCGGATCCTGAACGTGACGCCGTCCCCTTATGATTTAAGCCGTGACGCCCTTGATTTAGTTAAAGCGTGACGCCGTCAGAATTCTCATGCAAACTCACTGGCCCGTCATGAGTAAATTTCACATCCAACTTTTCTTGCCAAAGAATGACGCCGTCTGGAGTTAATGTTGACGCCGTCAAAGGTGACTTTCAGCACAATTTTGAGACTTTGCCGTTTTCTTCACTTTTATGCTCCAAAAACGTCCAAAATGCCTCCTTTTCCAGATTTCTCCTCAAAAGTACCTAAAATGACAAAAGGAACGATTTAGGGCAATATTTGATCAAATAAATACGATTTCGGGCTTAAATGACCCCTTAAAAGCGGTACACTTTTCGCCTCATCAACCGTTGATGGTGTCTATATAAGGGATCGATTTTGACGTGCCGTGAAGAAACCGTGGACAACGTTTATATAACATATCGATTTGTGATATTATAAAAAAAATGTACATATAAGATGTATGAATAGAAAATATTAATGATAAACATTTAATTTGATTGTCAGTTATAAACGTGGAACAAATTTATTTTGGTTAATGTGCTATAAATGTTTACTTCAACGTAATTATCGTGACGTAATAACTTTAATATAGTTGGTTTTCAAGGGAAAAGGTACTTTAAGGATACTATGTTGCTAATCTTATCTACAAATTTATAATTAAGGCTGTGTTTGTTTTTTTCTTTCAGATCTGAATGGCGTCTGAAGTCTGATTCGGTCAGACATAATCAGATTCAGATTGTTTGTTTTTTTTCAGATCTGAAGTCTGAATACATCTGAATAGGGTCTGATTCGTTCAGACATTGAATAACGTCTGATTACATCTGAAAAGCCTAAACTTTAGTGATACTTCTTTTCAATCCTTATCTCCTCATCTTGGTCTTGATTTTTTATTAATAGTCACGAATGGAGGGTCGTTTGGTTTGTTTTATAGCGAAACGATTATTTTTTGTTTATTCAGACATTCAGATTCAGACATAAAAACAGACAGTCTAAAATAATTCAGATTCAGACTTTTGGACCACTCATTCAGATTCAGAAGTGGTATTCAGATTCAGACATAAAACCTCTAAAAAACAAACAGCACCTAAGAACAACATGTTAAATTTGTGTTAAAGTTACATTTTTTTAAATTTAGAACTAAAATTTTCATGAAATATGTATATAATATTGTTTTAATTATATCTAATAATAGTTTATTGATCCGTGAAATTCATTGGGCCTTAAGAAACTATTGACAATGTTTATATAAGAGATTGATTTGTGATATTATGTAAAAAAAAAAAAAAAAAAAAAATAGATGTTAAATGCATGAATAGAAAATATTAATGCTAAGCATTTAATATGATTGAAGACTATAAACGCCAAACAAATACTTTTGTTAATGTGTTATACATGTTTATTTGAACGTAATTATTGTTACGGAATAACTTTAATATGACTTTAATATTGTATAAAAAGTATAAATTGAATAAATATCCATGGTCGATGAAACCAAAAGTGATCATTAAAAAGATTTAACCACCGGTATCATTCTACAGCTACATACTTCTCGGCAACCTCATGAGCCAACTGGATGATTGTGAGTTTTAGTTTGTTTTCCAACAATATTGTAGCAACTGAAAAATTGCGAATGTATATTTATCATAATATTTGAATTTATCCCATTTTACTAATAGTAAATGATTCACAAGTTATCAATGGGACAACTTACTATGAACGGTATAAAAGCTATCAAAAAATATGTATGCCAACCTGCACAAACCAAGAGACGTATATGAGTCATTGTGGATCAGTAAATGGGTGTAAATTGACACCTCCACATGCTAATGGAGATAGGGCAACTAACCTTCGTGTCATACCGAAGAATACTCCATTATCAACTATAATTATTGTTGAAAGTCCTCTAAAAACACTTCAAGACCTGTAAACCAAACATAACAGTTAGAAAATGACATGTGACGTAAATAAATGTGAATGCATATATATAATTTTTGTAAACTTAATTACTTAAATTTTAAGTACATTTAGAAGATGCTTGAAGAGAACAAACACATCAAGTGTGAAGAGATCCATAACTAACCAAACAACCCAACAGACCCAGCCCGACTAACCATCAACCAGATACACAAATACCCGACATATGCTTACAATCAGCAAGGTTTTTTTGTTTCCACCAAGATACGATCTTAATGACTTTCTGCCCTCTTGGCATCAATCTAGCCAAGTTATTAATTTTTTCCATCTTACCTATTAGAGATTAATTCTTGCTGAACTCGCTCTGACCCATTAACCAACCGCCCAAATTAGTTACCTGATAAACCAATCTATGCTTTGTTTCAGTTTAAACGGATAAAGACCCAACATACAAATATTCTTAGGTTTCTTAGTTGAAATCTTTAGTCCATTTTGTGTCCCAAATCCCTAATGCACGTTCATCTGACGCGTATCAGGTTCTCCACGAATTCACGCTTTTGGTCTCATTGAGTTGTGCTTAACATAACATTTGCCTACTTTTAAACTATAGATGACAAGCGGTTCAAAAAAACAAAGTTATGGTTGACCAACCTATAAAGACTCAATAGTTGAATCACATTATTGTAACTGCAATTTATGGTCTTGTTGTTGCAGAAGTGGAGCTATTTAAGTTCTCAGAGCATTCTTTTGATCCTGCTCTATCTTGTGCTTTTCTGCAAGCAAAATTTTTCTTTCCTTTACCAAATCGATAATGGATGATTAGGAGCATTTAAGGAAATATAAAATCAAATATGAATTTAAAAACCTTTAAATCTGATTGCAATCAAAAAAACAAAGTTATGGGTAACTAACCTGTAAAGACTCAATAGTTGAATCACGTTATTGTAACTGCAATTATCGGTCTTGTTGTTGCAGAAGTGGAGCTATTTACGTTCTCAGAGCATTATTTTGATCCTGCCCTATCTTGTGCTTTTCTACAAGCATAATTTTTCTTGATTGTACCAAATCGATAACGGATGATTAGAAGCATTTAGAAAAATTTCAAACACGTATTTACAGAAATTTAAAAACATGAAATAAACTTTCAAGGCCTTTTGAACTTCATTAAATAGTTAGTACGATATGGTCATCTGCAACTTTGAATTCTTCTTTTAGTACCACAACCTCAAGCTTCAGATCAAGTGTTTCTTTTCCTTTTTCATAAATTTCCATTCGAGCATCATTTGCCTGCATAATCAATAGCTAATAACCCCGCCGCAAATGAATGTATACTTTCATAGAAAGGCATCAAACATGATTACATTAAACATATTATTTCGTGGATATCAAGATTAACTCAAAATTAAACATTCAAATTTTTACAAACATTCATAAATCGTTGTTTGATTTGCCATGTTTGCAACAAATTAATGCTTCTTGACATGCTTATTAGATATTTGTAATATTAAAACCATGATTCTCAACAGTTTAACATGAGTGGTTAATAGGTCAGTACTCACAGATGTTTGCCTTGTGTTACCGGCCCACAATCTTCACACACAAAGGTTATTTCAACTGGTTGTAGTCTATTGCGGCATTAATCGCAAGCTTTATAGTACCAGCCCCTGTTTGCATCAAAGCTTGTGGGAGTTGCTTCACATATAAACAGAACCTGTAACATGGATCATAAAAAGGCAATAAAATTTAAACCATGAAAATTCACAAATCAATAAACAAATATCGTATCTAGCAAATGACACCTAAACTTTTTGCAAAAACCACTTAAGATAATCCAACCTTGCAATTTGAGAAAGCAGTTCGAATAGTGTGAACCTATTCGTATGCTTCGTATATAATCCAACCTACAACTTAAGGACTTCAAACATTATCCATCAATTGTTATACTTGATATCTGTATTTGAATACGTTATAATCCAACCTATTCCTATGCTTCGTATACATGTATCTTGGTTTGCATACATATTTTTCGACCAGACCCACCATTAAAAGAGCATAGAATGGTTTGCACTTGATTCAAATTACAATTGTTGTGCTACTGGACTTCTAACTAACCAAAAAGAGCATAGAATGGCAACAGAAACACCTTGTCATCGTGTTAACAATACAATTGATTAAAATTTCAAAAACTTCGATAATCGATGGATATGTGCTAATTCCTTCTTTATGATTTCATAAAACTGAACTACGCTGTGTCTTACTAACCTTAGCCTCAGTTTCCAACTCTATTGTTTCGTGCGAGGGTTCTTTTTCTGTTGAAACGTCAACTTTGGCTTCTTCAATAAGGTCAATCTACACACAAATGACTATTAGAGCCAAAGATTCGAGCGGAGCCCATAACAACCTGTACAACCTCTACAAAAAGTTCAAGAAATCAGCATAGCTTTATGGTACATATACAGTATATTATGAAATATATTTGTTCATGTGCACTGTTTAACCATTGCACCATCTCTTATTTGGCATTTCTTGTTTTCATATATTCAATATAAAACATGAACCATTCGTTCCACTCAATAAGAAATATACGCGAAAAGTGTATAACCCATTGGTGAAGTTGTTTGCGTCGTAACCCAGTTTCACATTTAGCCCCCTGCATAGCAATATAATATACAAAATCAGTGAAAAAAAAAACAAAGTGAATACCAAACCTGGTATAACAAAATAGGACAGATGTGTCTCTTATTTAAGTGATCTGTAACACTTTTATCCATACAACAATTAGCAGAGGAGCCAAGATGGCAGGGTTGGATTTTGGGTCAAAAATGGTCATTAGTAGTACGGACTAAGTTGGCTACATATAAGTTATAAAAAACCAACATATTCATAAATTTATTAACATACAATGGTTCACATATAACAATAAAATAAGGTCAATTTGCAAAAAGTACTCCCATATTAAAGAAAAGATTAAAAAAAAAAAAAAAAAAGGGACGAACTGTCCATTGAAACAAATTATCAGATTAAGCAAATCTCGGACAAAAAAAAAAAAAAAAAAAAAAATATATATATATATATCAATCCCTCATCCCATAAACTTCCTGCTTTACCTCATAACACTCGACACAATCTTCTTGCTTCGTTGATCCAAACACACTCTAACACATTACCCTCATTAGTTTCAATCAACCCAACACCACCATCTACACATCCACTCCCCTCATGACTTCATCAAACACTTGACAGACATTAACAATAGTACATTCTTCAACCTCTCAATGGCAATCTGAACGAAACACATATACCAAACTCATTCAGACATTATTACAAACACTTGGTGTGCCTCGGATAATCGAAGGCAATTTCACTTCAAATGAATTAAATTAAACAAATACATATGATGTCAATAAATTTTACCTTTATTTTGTCCATGAAATTCACTCATCGTTCTTTATGAACCCTTTTAGACCTAAAACGCAAAAAAATTAGAATTGAATATTCAAATGAATTCAAAATTGAAAACAACATCAAATGAATAACAATATACATACCATCAAAAGAAAACAATATCTTTTTCACACCTTTTTTCATTCAAATTCATTAGATCCTACATCTTGATCATTTGAAAAACAAAATGTATGATTTGTTATTTTCATATGAAAATTGTTATCATATCAGCGAGATAAAGATACCAAAATCTGCATAATCAGCCATAATAACATACAAAAAAAGTTATATGTTTAATTGAAGATCGTCTGAATTGAAAATCTAATCCATTACCTTTGAACAAAAACCAACTTGAGCTATCAGATTACTTGATATGTTTGGTCCATGTTTTGGCTATTCTTCACCTGCATTAACCATTAACAAATAATATATATATATATGTATATATATATATATATATATATATATATATATATATATATATATATATATATATATATATATATATATATATAATATTATATATACATTATATTGTATATATACATAATATATAGTATATAATATATACATTAAATAATATAATAACATATATATATATATACAATATATACTATATTATAAATATATATATATATTTTATATAATATAATATATAATATATATATATATATATATATATATATATATTTATAATTTATATATAATTATCCATTTTCAAACACAACAAACACAAAGAGCGCAATAATGAAACCATGAAAAACTGAAACTTAAAGAAATAATATCGAGATAACAATGTATGCTTGATTCGCATAAAAAATATACGATTGTTCTTATCACAATTGAAAATTGCTAAAATAAAGAAGGAAAAAATACTTACTTTTTTAATTTGAGAAAACAATATCCTTTTTCTGAATATAATCAATCCTAAAGAATAGCTGCCGGAGATAAAAAATATACGATTGTTCTTATCACAATTGAAAATTGCTAAAATAAAGAAGGAAAAAATACTTACTTTTTTAATTTGAGAAAACAATATCCTTTTTCTGAATATAATCAATCCTAAAGAATAGCTGCCGGAGGTATTGCGTTTTCCCGATGATGATTGGGAGTTATGGTTCGTGTATGTTGAGGCCTGCAGGAGAGAATGCGATTATCTGATGATGACATGTTTATGATTCACACTGATGTTGATGTTTTTGGAATGAAGAGGTTGTATTCGATCTTTTTTTTAGGATATGTGAGTTTTGAAAAGCCCAAAAACTAGGCGGCTTACCTCACAAGCTTTGACTAATAATACATAATTTCCTTAATTAATGGTTTACTTAAAATTAGTGTGTAAAATGACTAATGTAGACATCCTCAAAATTCAGCATTCACTTTTTCAAAGGGCATTTAAAATCTTTTTCAAGTGCTGTATATTAGTAAGTATAGATTGGACCAGTATCATACGGATCCTACGAATCCCTTCGAAGGGATCCGTAGGTGTCTGACAGACAAGATTTAAGACCAAATCTTTCCAATATTTTATAAGATCTTTTCATAATCTTTCAAAATCAAATATGGATTTGAAAAGATGTTACTTCTAAAAGATGATCAAAAGTCAACTTGTATGATGTGAAAATTCTTCTAAATGATATGATCTCCTAAAATCTAACTATATGTTATATGATTTGCTAAATCTCAATAAGATATGATGTGATTTACTAGATCGTGATTAAATATTACAAGATTTGCAAAATCCTAACTAGATATTGTAGAAACCAAGGGAATATTGAAAATATTGTATTATCAGATTCAATAAATTACACAGATTACATGACATAAATAGAAAACTAATTAACCTAAACCTAACAACTAATGGGCCAAAGCCAATGGGCTTGCGGGCCTTTATTATCTAACACCTCCTCTCAAACTCGCAATGCTACAACGATAAACATTGAGAGTTTGCCAAACAGAAAATAAAGTAAAATTGAAAAACAAACGAAAGTAGTGTGTCCCAGAGTGCAAACAGACGAGCAGATTCAAGCGTGCAGACAGGCAGATGCAGATTCAGACAGACAAATGCATATTCAGATTCAGATTTAGACTCAGACAGATTCAGACAAAACCAGACGGAACCAGATGCAGAACCACGTGTGAAACCAAAACAAGTTGCTGATGTTGAGATGCTACACATAACTACTCAGTTTGCCACCAAGGTTTACTTAAGGTGCCTTGGGGAGGAGATGTTTGGCTAGGGGAGGTCTCAAGTTCGAGTTACACCCGGGACTTTTACCCCTTCAGGTGTTAAAGGAGTAGCAGGCGGGTCTCGGGTCATCATACTGCCCAATTGGATGTCACTGTTGCACCTGAACCATTTTTTTTTTTTTTTTTTTTTTTTTTTTTTTTTTTAAGAATAAACATAATACCATAACTAAAGGGTCCATTGTAGTCATAAAAAAAGGAAGATCAAAAGACCTTGAGGGGACTCGAATAGTGTCAACAATGGCGAGAATTCCATGGAAGTCGTATGACGATTATGGCGAAAATGTAAAATGGGCAAAACATTATTGTTCGAATCATCAGATATTGTTGGTTGGAGAAGGGGATTTCTCATTTTCTTACAGTCTTGCTATGGCTTTTGGAGATGCTTCTAATATCGTAGCCACTTCTCTTGATTCTTATGGTAACCATTTTTTTTTACCCACTTTTATAAATTTATAATGTTATTCTTAAACCTTTCATTGTTTTCTAGGTTTTCAGTTATCAGATTTTGATGCATTCTATATGTTCATATGATTGCCTTTTTTTTTCCCCTCTCTGTTTTGGTTTTAGTATCTTTTATTTATGGTAAATGTGTAATTTTAATTTTTTTTTTTGTTTGGGTAACCATGGTTTTCGACCTTTTGGCTGACTAGCCCATGGGGTTTGTACTCACGTTACGTCAAACAGACTCAAAATCGGGTAAAGTCCTCCCCTTTTCAAGAGGTTGCGTGGCCGGACTCAAACCGGGTAAAAGGGCTCTCACATTTTAGAAATGGTCTTTCGCCGCTAGCCCACCCCTGAGTGGTTCATATCTTTTTGTGATAAACGTGTATTTGGTCACATATGTGATGAATTTGAATCAATTTTGTTGGATGGGATGATTTTGAAAGGTTACCTGTTTATTGTTTTCCAAAAAGTATATTTTTAGGGCTTATGAGTTTTTAATGATGAAAAAACCTTTTTTTGGAATCTTTAGAATGCATAAGGTTAACCAAACACCCCCTTTCTAGTAAACGAAAAAGTGAGTCGAAAGTAGCAGATAAAAGATTGTATATGCTCTAAATGTATACGAGCCATAATAAATGTATGATTGTTATAGTATGAGTAAAACTTTTATAACTATGTTTCGCATTATAATTGATCTTAAAGTAACACACAACCCAATTTATTTCGATATTGTCCAAAGATCAAAATTTTATCATTTCTCACTCAACATGCTGGGGACATATTTTGAGTCAAAATTTATCATTTTATCATTTTACAGTTTTGAATACTGTTTGTAAGATTTGAGGTTAGGAAGTTTGAAATTCGTAAACGAATTCCCTTTAGGGTTTAACCCTTTTGTTGATGTTTCTTTAAAAAGATTCATGTTAAAAATACTAGTCAAGCTATTGGTGTCTTGGAAGAGTTTTAGTTTTAAACAAGAAAATGAAAACCAGCTGGTGTCCTGATTTTGATAAATTATCTATGTGTTGCAATTTTTTTGTTAGATGTTGTGATCAAGAAGTACAAGAGAGCAAAAGCAAACTTGGAAATTTTGTATAGGTGTGGAGCACAGTTATTACATGGAGTCGATGCAATGAAAATGAAGTTTCATACTGATCTACAAATGAGAAAGTTTGACCGCATTGTTTACAACTTTCCACATGCTGGTTTTCTTGGGAAAGAATGCGATAATCGTGTTATTACGTGCGCTAACTATTTCTTATGCTAGCTATTTATCTTCGTATTATTATTGGTTTTATGCTGCAAAACAAAATAAAGTAAATTCATGGTGCCTTTAAACCACCATTTTTTTTTTCATTTAAAGTCTTCATATCTCATTTTGTGTTGCTTGCAGGATGCATAAAAATCTGGTGTGCGGTTTCTTCAAGAACGCAAGTAGAATGTTGCGTCCAGACGGTGAAGTTCATGTATCCCACAAAACTGCACACCCATTTGACTTATGGAATATTGAAGAACTCGCTTCTCAAAGTTCTTTGTCATTGTCTGAATGTGTGAAATTCGAGATTGAAGATTATCCTGGTTACGACAACAAAAGAGAAGGTAAAAGACCAGACAGCCCATTTCCTTTAGGAGAGTGCTGTACTTTCAAATTCATATTATATTCAAAATCCAACGAATCAATCGGCTCACATCATAGAAGTACTCAAGAACCCCAAACGTGTTCATCAGAAAGAGCGTACCCAAGTATTGTTATGAATCATGCTCCTATTGTGAACGACAATCAATGCTATTGGGTTTTTAGGGAGTATTTTGATCATGCACTTTCGACATATGGGCAAGCTGATGACTATGTTTTTCATTCTGTTCCGCATATGTTGAGGATCGGGTTTGAAAGATGCAGAGCTGAAAGTAATGTAAATCCCTTGAATGATTACACAGGTCATTTGAAAGAGCTTCAATATATATGTAAACGAAGGCTAGCATATTTGCAGAACCGTTTATTGGAAATAGATCTACCGTATGGCTTGTAGGTTTGGGTTCAACAGTCAACACACAATAAAGGTCAGTGTATCACGTTTCGTTTTCCTTTGGTCTTTTTGCATCATACAGGGTTAACTTTTTGTGTCTAACACTCCATAGACTAGATGTAATGCAGGATTGGAAGGAAAAAAAAAAAAAAAAAAACACTATGTAAAGTGTAGCTCTTGGCTTTTGTATGTTTTAGTTTGTTTCTATGGGTTTATTAGTTAATATCTATATCACCTGTATATAATACTCCGTGGTATTTACATTAGAGTAGCTCTCGTTTAATAGATACAAGTAGAAGGCATGACGAGCCTATAACTTTGAGGATGAACAAAATGACACGGCATGAAAATTATAGACTTGAGCTCGTCTTAACCGCAAAGATTAG
The DNA here is from genome assembly GCA_021014915.2 of Artemisia tridentata subsp. tridentata. NCBI lineage: Eukaryota > Viridiplantae > Streptophyta > Magnoliopsida > Asterales > Asteraceae > Artemisia > Artemisia tridentata. The sequence goes on from CP139507.1 coordinate 350,210,893, forward strand.
GTACATCATGGATTCATGGATATGTATGATAGGTTTGAAGATTAAAATCCTCTTAAATCCCTTAGGTACATCATGAGCTTGTTTTTTCGAGTTGAAACAAAATCGAACTAATGAACACCCTACTTGTTTGGTCTAGTTTGATCTCGGTTTGACTGACAAAATTTCTAAATTGAGAAACTCAGAAACTGTACCGATGAGCACCCTACTTGTTTGAGGAGAACTTATAATGACCATATTCTCGCAGATAATCGGGCTCTTTCGATTTTGACCCAACCACATAAGCAAAAAGCCTTACAAGTCTGATTTCTTTCTAGTAACTGAAGCACAGATAATTCACCATGTTGATGTAACGACAAACCTGCCTCTCATAATGGAAATTGTGTATCCTTTAAAAACTTTGTTCCAATAAATCTTCTTAATTATATGATCATTGCATGTGATAAAATCAAAAGATAGAGATGATGAGACCAAGCTTGTCTTTGAATAGATTACCAAGGTTATTTATATGTGTTGATGGGTAGGATTGGCCCTTTTTAAACGAATACAAAAACGTTTAAATTCTTTTGTTGAAGGACCAAAAGTTAGAATTGAAGTTAATTATAGTATTGATTTCCATAAAACCCAAATAGTTTTTTGAATAACCACGTCGAAGCATGCCTTGGAATGGGTGGGCATGTTAACCGTTTCGGCCCATGAGAGCATATTCGGAAGCTACTTTGGGTAGTCGTTCAAACCCCACCAAGTGGTAACCGTTTTCCATAAAGAAGAAGCAACAAAGCATTCAACAAATAAATGTTGAGATGATTCAAGATCGTCATCGCAAATTGGACATCGTGTTGAGTCAAGATCGACGCCCCTAGCATCAAGATTACAACGTGTTGGAAGTCTATCAAGACAAAGTCGCCATGTGTTTATGTTGACTTTAATCGGAAGCATTCTATTCCAACGTATCTCTTCTTCTGTTGTAACAAGGATTTTGCACTCAATATACTTTCGCATGGCTGAAACAGAGAACAATTTGGAATTGCTTAAAGTGAATTCCCAGCAGTCCCTTGCATTTGTTGGGTCGAATGAAACAAGTAGTGATAACAACCCATTTAATTGGCTATATTCAGTCCTATCTCTAATCATTCTTCTCCAAGCCCAAGTTCTAGAGCGTGGCCCATAAGACATATTGCATCTGTTGGCAACACAACAATCTTTATGTCTCCAATTGGTACAGACGTGGAAAAATGGATTTAAGGGTCAAATTACCAAACCAAGCATCATCCCAAAATTTGAAAGTGCAACCATAGCCAATTTTCCTATAGAAAACCGAAAGTGCAACCATCGCCTTGATATGAACCTTAACACAGATTATTCGGAGGTTTCAAAATTGGGGTTGTTTTCATCACAAACCTCCCCGAAAAGATACACTCGGTGAAGAGATGATACACTTTTCTCATTCATGGACCTGATTACGAACTTCAACTCGAATTGGAGGACTGGATTAATTATCTAACCTGAACTTGTACAAACTTTACGTAACTCACTTTATCTATATAATAACCTAAAACGTGAACTTTAAAATCCGTTACTAAGCTAACTTTTGAACCCGAAAACAAGTATATTAACGATAAGTTACTACATGAGAATTTCACATTATAAAAAGCCTTAAACTAACTCTTATAAATCGAATACATACATTATTTAATAAGCACATGTTAGACTAGCTTTTTATAAAGATATCGTCACTTAAGTGAATTGGACTAGGTTTGTATTAAGTAGTACACGCAGGGACTACTTATGTGTAAATGGCAAACAAGTGATGTAATAGGGCCTATAAATACCCCATATGACTCTCCATGTTCAATCATTTCTTTTAATAAAGATAAACATTTCCAGGTCTCTCCACCCTCTCACTAACTTCTCTCTAAAAAGATGAAAACATTCATCTTCTATCACCAACCGAGACCACCAGAACCACAGAAATCCATGAATATTCGGTTCTACAATTGGTATCAAGAGCTAACCAGGGGCGATTCGTGGTGAGATATGTTTCAGGTTGTGTTCTTTACTGATTTTTGTGGTTCGATTACATGTTTTAGGCTGTTTTTTTATCACCATTTATGGTCATCGGAAATTTTTTTTTCCGGTCATCGGAATTATTTCTGTTTCATTCGATAAAAACAGACCTATTACTGGTTTTATGTATCATAAATGGTCAAAAAGTCTCAAATCCATGTTTATACGGGTATAGATCTGGTAACAGTTTGATATTCAAGTTTTAGTTGAGATTGGTTTGGCTTTAATCCGTGAAAATGGTCACATCTGATGGATATATGGTTGAGTTTTATGCTCAAAATGGGTTTATGGTCAGATCTGGGTGGTCAGAAAAGATGGTCGGAAGTTATGGCCGGAACAGTGGACTTCAATTATTGGACTCAATTACTAGTGGAATTTCGATAGAGTCAACGCCTTATCGCAATTGTGGTTGTATTATCGCAATTGTGGATCCTATCGCAAATGTGATTTTTTATCGCAAATGAGATTTCTATCGAAATTGTGATTTTTATCGCAAATGTGATTTTTTATCGCAAATGTGGAGTTTATCGCAAATGTGATTTTTTATCGCAAATGTGATTTTTATCGCAAATGTCGTTTTTATCGCAAATGTGAGACTTATCGCAATTGTGAGACTTATCGCAAATGTGAGGCTTATCGCAAATGTGTTTTATCGCAATTCTATTCTATCGAAATTGAGAAATATGTCCGCTTAGAATCCTTCCACTTTGACATCCTTCAACTTAGAATCCCTTCAAAAAAAATAAAAAAAATAAAATAATAATAATAATAATAATAATAATAATAATAATAATAATAATAATAATAATAATAATAATAATAATAATAAAATAAAATTTGAGGGATATTAGGATACCATCGCAACAATCACGGGGATACATAGTTCACGGCTAAAAGCATTATGGTTAAGGAAAATGACTACGGGGAAGTACGGTATTATTGATTTGACTTTGAAGTGACATTTCTCGGGCATGTGTACTTATTTATCTCAAAGTCTAGAGGTTGGTTGGATGCATGACTTTTAGAGATACTTGTTTGGGCTCTCATGGGTGTATTACTCAGTGTAGTGATTAAGTCTTGGGTTATCTAGTTTTCATAGGTCAAGGGGTGGATGGACGAAGACCTAGTTAACTATCACTTAAAGGAGATACGTTGTAGTACTCAGTGTCACACAAAGATGTGGATAATTCAAGAGAGGTTCATATACAGATAAGGAAGGTTGGATGGGTATATGAAACGACCTATGCTTTAAGGAGTTACGTTGTAGTGCTCAGTATAGGTTCTTAGTCACATTATCGTACAAGATTAAGTCACATTTCTAAGGAGTGCTTTACTTCATTTTCAAGCTGGTCATATCGGGTTGTCTCCATATGTAGTCATTTACAAGAAGCCGGTGAATTTTAAGGTTGGTTTGAGAGAAGTATCGAGAGTATTTTTTCAACATATTCTGACGAAATTATGCCTCGAAGAACTGTTATGGCTTTAATATTGCATCAAGTAAATGGTAATCAAAAGCGTGTACACTAATGTATGATGATTTCGATATCTCGCAATCATCAGGAGGGAGAAGTACGTCTTATTACCAACTTGGATGCAATACTGTGTGAGATATGTTGATGCTCCTGAACGACAACCAGTGTGATTCCTTTAGTATCTATAGTCTCCGCTGCGTGTTTAAAGACTAAAGAGAGTTGTCGTTTCAGGAGGGAGCAGAGAATAAAAATGGCTCACTAGTTAGGAGGGAGTAATAACCTAACTAGTACATTACAGTTGAAGTCCAGAGCTACAAGGATGTGTGCCATCAGCACCAAAGATCGAAGCTGCGATCTTTGGAATAGAGAACTTCAAGTCTGCCTCAGGATCTAGACTACAGAGACTCTGCACTTCAGCAAAAGTTTATTATTGTAATTTACTTTTTTATAGGTCTCATTGTAACCATTCACGTGTGACGATATCTTGGAGGGAGATTGTTAGACTCGCTTTTTATAAAGATATCGTCACTTAAGTGAATTGGACTAGGTTTGTATTAAGTAGTACACGCAGGGACTACTTATGTGTAAATGGCAAACAAGTGATGTAATAGGGCCTATAAATACCCCACATGACTCTCCATGTGGGGTGTGGAAACTTGTGTATTATTCATTCATTTCTTTTAATAAAGATAAACATTTCCAGGTCTTTCCACCCTCTCACTAACTTCTCTCTAAAAAGATGAAAACATTTATCTTCTATCACCAACCGAGACCACCAGAACCACAGAAATCCATGAATATTCGGTTCTACAGCACATATCACACGCCCATGTTAAGTCCAAATGAAATAAAAATTTGTACACAACTTATATATTGGAAAGGTCTAGAATTATTTTCAAAATTTGAAGTGGTGAATTGGTCTTCTTATCTTCCCCCATAAAGCTCGGCTACTTTCTCTATATTTTCCCCCTCCTCTATCACTTTCCAAACGAGAATTTCCAACAAACACAAACTCAGAAACCCTAAAAATATTCAGGTGGCAACAAGTGAATTATTTTTGTTTCTGTCGAATACAAGGTGGTACAAAAAGGGTCTAGAAAGAAGGTGTTTTGGTTGCGCGGGGTAGCAGGTTCAAGGATAGTTGGTCGTGGTTAATTCCTGTTCGAGTAGGGCATTGGTTTGGTTCGTATAAAGTGTCTTGTGGATCGAATTCTGGTTCTTCTGTCCTCGTTTGTTCTTCCATTTCGATACCAAGGTATCACCTCCCTGTGATCTTGTTTTCCTTCGACATATATGCTTAGAACTTGATAAGTAATAACTAAAAACTAATAAAAGATCGACCTAAAAAGGGAATAAGAATGAGGGAATTTTACGTAGCATGAAATAATAAATTCGATTACATGAATTGATGAATGTGTTGGGCTGTTAATACAGGATATTAACAAGACTTTAAAATCAGATTTGTTTCATGAATTATGGATCTTTTTGTGCATGAATAATGAATCAATACATGGCTTGAAATCTGGAAGTGGGATCATATAATATCATGAGGTAATGTCGAATATAAAAAGACGTATTTGTGTGTCATGTATGGCGTTAGATCTGAATATTATAAGTGCAAATAATGAGAAAAACCATGGGTCGATCTAGGCATAATATTGTCAAATAACACATGTCGTTATATAATGACTAGTGACTATTTGAAACTGGTCTTTTCTGCGTGAAACTTGGATTATTAGTATACATGAAATAACAATCAATACACATGTATATAAAGGCATATAATCTGGAAAGTAATACGTGTAAAATGGTTTTGGGTGTGTCGAGTGGCTGGGAACAAAAAGGGGATTGGTGTATGTTAAAATGGTTGAATGGGGTGTGTTAATTGTAGGTTGAAATGTGTGTTTTGATATTGGTTTATGTCGTGTAAAATGGTTAAAAGAAAGGGGCGTTTGTGGGGTCTTATTTCTTCATGTAGTACTAATAGATATTGTGTGTTATAAGGGCTGGAAAAGAAGTAAAATCGTGTGTATGTTTTAGTGTCGAGTGGGAGTTTAAAACACAAGAGAACATGTGTTGAATATGGGTGATAGTTGGTTCAAATGTGTTGGTATTGGTCTTGTATAAAAGGGTTATGTGAAGGGCTAATGAGGTCGAGTTGGCTGTTTTAAAAGAAAGAAAGGATGTATTGTCGTGTATTATAGGGTGTGTTCATGTGTTGAGTGTGTGGGTAAATATGGGTATAAGGGACCGAGTAGATTAGCGTATGTCAAAGGTTGTCGGGTAATTTTAATGTCGAATTAGGGTTTTTAATATATGAGTTAGGGTTTAATTGCATGGGACATTTAATGAGATGACTAGAATATATAAAATATATTAAATTTCATATAAATATGTAATTTACACTTTAGCCCATTAACTTTAATAAAATGACAGTTCAAACCCTAAACTATTATAAATTGTCATAATAAACCCTAAACTATAATATTGATTATATTAAGTCTTAAAGTTTATTTAATTGTCATTTATAACCCTAAAAGTTATTAATACGGGAAACTTACTAATTATAGAAACTTACTAAATATAGAAAGTTACTAAATCGGGAAACTTACTAAATAAGGAAACTTACTAAATATGGCAAGTTACTAAAATAGAAAGTTTCTAAAAATGGAAAGTTACTAAAAGTGGAAAGTTTCTAAAAATAGAAAGAAGCCTTAAATGGGAAACCTTAAGTGGTAAATTTCTAAAATGAGCTTACAAGTAATACATGATCATTAATTTGTATAGGTTCGGTGAAGAAGGAGTGATTCCCTATTTTCGGTGCTTTCTATTTTGGTTGGTTGATTTACATAAGGTACAGATATTCTACCCTTTCTCAATAAGGGTGTCTTTTCTAATGACTTTGATCCTTGAGCTTGGTTCGTTTGATTTGATATGTTATGATCCTTTGATATGATTCATTTGCTATGATCCTTTGATATGATCCCTTTTGATATGAGCTTTGCTATGATCTCAGTTATATGATCCTTTGATATGATTCAGTTGATATATGCCATTGCTATTATTCCCTTTGATATGATGCTATGATATAATATGCTTTGTTCTGTTTTGTCGCCCGAGCTAACTAGCCATGGAGGTACCATGGCCATGTCATTGAGGCACCGATGGCATGACACTTTCTGTAGAGTTGTGATTGATCCACGGCGTCCCCTTCTGTTATGATATGATATTTGTGCACTTTGGCCATTATGTATATGTATGTACAGTCTCGAACTGGCATATGTATTTTGTTTTGCAGGGGGCGTACGGATGCATCCTAGGCTTATATGATATAATATGTGATATGATTTATTTGGTGACTGCTGTGTGTGCCCTATACCCCACTCACTATTTGGTACTTAGAGGCCTCCCCTCTCCGTACACTTTAGATATGATAGGTATATGTGATTATGTGGTCTATTCGAGTGGCTCGTTTAGACAGGCTCGTGGCTATCTGTTAGGTATATTTGGTCCATTCGAGTGGCTCGTTTGGACGCATTCGTTGACGTTTATTACTTTGACTCTAGAGCTATTCTTACTCATGATATTTATGCATTTGATCCGTTTGATTCGTATTCATTTGATTATACTTATTACTTTTTCTGCTTTCTTTATATATCTGTTCACTGGCTTTTTATGCTCAGCCGCGTTTCTTTTCCATGCGGCAGGTAATAAGCGGGATGCGAGGCAAGATAGATGTGAGTAGGAGTAGAAGACCTACCTTATTAGATTCCCCATTGTCTTGGAACTATTTTGGACTTATGTATTGGATGTTTTTATTTCCTTTTCATTTCATTTGAGATTGTTAAGTCTTTTGGAAATTTGTAATTTATAAGTCATGATGTTCTTGACTTAGCCTTATTTATGAAAGACTTCTGCTTGCGTTATTTTGTATGTTCTGATTAGACACCATAATGTGGCATCTTAACCAAGGTCAGGTTGGGGTGTTATAGTCTAGCTTCTTGATGGTTGTTGTTTAGAAAATCGCCGTGTAGAAAAGTTATAACAGTAAGCTTGTTTTTTATCTAAACAATCGTACCAGCATACTCACTGAATTGGGACGATATGTTTTTATTATGCTGCATCACTATCTCATTTTGTTATTCTTTAATTGTGATTCATTTAGTCACTATCTCAATAATACAGTGTTCCTTTCAAGAGTTGTGTTTATGGAAGATATTGTTACATCTTTTGATTTTAATGAATATAGAATATGCATATTATTGGTGTTCAATTCATGCACTTCAGCTCAAGAATTCATTAGACTGATAATGATTTAAATGATCATATAATAGTACGTGAATATGCATCCTAAAACAAAATTAGAAGAAAAGATAATAATAATAATAATAATAATAATAATAAAAAAAAAATAAAAAAATCATGTTTTATGTAAAAGTACTATCTTTTGTTAAATAAATTTTAAAGTAGAATCTTTTGTTAAATAAATTTTAAAAAGAATGGTGAAATAAAAAACTCAAAGTATATCAAAGCAAAAGCAAAAAACAAAAGCAAAAGCAAAAGAAAAAGCAAAAAGTGAATTGACACCTTTCCTTACAAAGAGTCGTGTTTGTGGAAGATATTGTTACATCTTTTGATTTTAATGAATATAGAATATGCATATTATTGGTGTTCAATTCATGCACTTCAGCACAAGAATTCATCTTTTAATCATATAATAGTACGTGAATATGCATCCTAAAATAAAATTAGAAGAAAAGATAAAAATAATAATAATAAAATAAAAAAAAAAATAAAAAAAAAATCATGTTTTATGTAAAAGTTGTATTTTTTGTTAAATAAATTTTAAAGTAATATCTTTTCTTAAATAAATTTTAAAAAGACTGGTGAAATAAAAAACTCCTAGTATAACGGACGACATCAGGAAGAAGTGACATAAAGATATAAAAGCAAAAGCAAAAAGTGAATTGACAAATACAACTCTTGTTTACAAAAGTAACCTTACCAACGCCTGCTCACCAGTACGATGTTACACTTTCTTTGACCTCTCATCAAGAAACCCGACTTCGACATCAGCTCGTACTACGAAAAATAGCCAACTGTTCCAGGTTATATGTTTAATCCATCGTATATGAGAGTGATCATTATCCCATGTACAGTGTAATTACATTTCTATTCTATCCATTTTATCCCTTGTACATTGCCATAAAGAAGATGTTATTAGTCTTCTTGAATTTTCATAGTAATAAGAACTTTTTTAGGCCAATGTATTTTATATGAATTTAAACTAGCAAGATGTCGGAATTACAAGGATACCGACTGAACCCTCAACAGCTACAACGATACTAAACACAACTGCAGTATTGACTATAACCAAACTACATCGGCCCTAAACAACTATAAAGACGCTAATCTCAACTTATATCTAAACAATCCTTAACAATGAAAGGACCCTTAAATAACTAATGCTAATTAATGATCGAAGTAATGTGCAATTTCTTTTTGATACATAACGATAGTTGTCAAACTCGTATGAATCACGAGTCAAGTGAAAGCACATTGAAAACGTAGCGACTCGCCATTTAGTGACTCAAAATTAGCCTGACACAATGAGTCTTTGACTAGCAAAGCATCGAGTCAGAGCATCAAGATATAACCAAGTGGTTCATTGTTTGAACAGTAGTAGTTAAAAACTTCCCGCCTGAATCATGCTACACAACTTTTTTTTCAAGACTAAAGAAGACTAATTTTTGTTATTCTTTGGGATTGCCTCCTCTTCGTCTTATTTGAGCAGCTTGAGCCCCACTTCAATAAGTTGTGTATGTAGAATAGTTGTTCTCCTTCTACATTTACCAATGTTAATTTTAGGGGTGTCATCTTCTTAAGAAGTAAGTAGAGAAGAAGTTAACTAGTAAGGATCTAATCATGCTGTGCAACTTGATATGGGTATGCTGATCTTGAACGAACTGGAGTTTGATTCCAAGATGTATCGTTGATATGATTTTCCCTTTGCGGATGATGATGACTTACCTTTTGGGAACTATTTCGTACACGTTGAGTCTACTAAGGTCAGTTCGGTTTAGTACTTGTTTAATATTTTGTTCTTGTGTATGTAACCACATTTTGTTTACTCATGTGGATTATCAGATGCATTTGTGAATTCTGATTCAAATAATGCATCAGATACTTCATATTTTTGGAATATGTAGTCAATGAGGTTGGTAACCCGTGCGTTGCCGCGCGGTGTTTGTATACGTAAGTTAGCTTAAAAAAAGGAGGTAAAAAGTGACCATGTTGCGTTAGAGTGTTATTATGTGTTAGTAAATGTATGCATGTTCAATAACGAAATAAGTAACATAAATAGGACACGATATTAAGGTCACATGATAGTAACAGAATCTGTGGTATACCATATACCGTTTGCATACTATTGGTGTTCTTTAGGCAATAAATAAAAGAAGTAACATATCTTTTGTATTAAAAAGAAAATATACATAGATATTAAAAGTTTAAGGGGCTAATTTGTATTTTTCTCTCATGTTTCTCAAACCTACTGAACATTAGGGTTTTGGCCTAAATCGTCTAGTTAAATTTGAGGGCAAATAAGTGTTTGGATTTTCTTATTGGTGAAGGCGTATTTGTATTGGAGGTTAGACAGTCTGATTTTTCAATTATGGCATCTCGATTTCCTATGTGCACTCTACTTTCTAAGAAGGCCGGAAGTTCTAAGTGTTTGCATGATATCTTGGGGGAGCTTCTTAAGCAAGAGTGGGAAAGTAATACTCATGCAGTGAGGTATTACAAAGACATGATTTCAATGATTGAAAATCGTATGGCTTTTAGGCGAAGGGTTATGAAGGAGTTTGAGTGTTTTGGGGAAAGGGATGTGTTTGTTCGTACTATTGAAGGATTAACTTTGGCAGAGGAAGAAGACATTGAGGAGACTGGGTATCTGAACCTGCTGGTAAGGGCTTGTGAACGACGCCGGGCTACACAGACCAAGGTTATGATGTCATTTGTTAAGTAAATAGTTTGTAATTACGTATGTTGGATTTCAGTTAAGATTAAATGTAAGTATGTTTGCAATGGTGTAGGTGAACTTTGTTTTAGTAGTTTGTTGTGTTGCCTGTTGTTAATAGCGTTTGTGTAACTCTAGTTGCTGTTAAACTCGTAGGCTTTAGTGAAGGTGTCGAAGCGTGTGGTAGTATAGTGTTGTGTCAGTTGTTTAGGTGTCTGTATTTTCTTGTATGGTCTAAGCCTGTGGACAAATTTTGTGTCGGCAGTGTATATGTCTCAGGTTTATGTATGAATGAACTGGTTATAGTTTTATGAATAAAAATAAGTATTGTTAATAAAAAAGTTTAAACTGTTATGAAAATGGGTGTTAATGTTATGCGGTTGTGAACGCAGGGTAAGTGAAGCTAGTAATTCCTTTTTAGCAGCTGTGGTTTTTTACATTGTTTTAGCTGTCATTTTTGTGTGTTGCAGATATACAGGTTTTATGGGTGTTTCAAATAGTGGTTAGATCTGGATTTCAAATAGCAGAACACATAGGTAGAGTGTAGCTTGTATGTACATTTGTAAGGATTAAAATGTTAGTTATATGTAGTAATTAGTGTACACCAATTTCAGTTTTGAAAGTATTTAGGCTTTTGGAGAGTGAAAGTTTTATAGCAATATTTGATGTGTTATTATGCAGTTTATGGTTGCAGCTTTGCATAGATATTCATTGTGTTAATTTCATAGGAAAGAAACTTATTTGGTTTGAAATTGGGCCTGCAAGGAGGTGTGCTAATTCCGTAAATAGCGTTGGTTTTCAAACTGATGACGTAGGATTAGTCGGTAACAGGTTGATACGGGCCAAACTGGTCAAATAAAACTGTTAGTAGAACGGGTGTGAAATAGGTTGTGGTATTTTTGTTGGTGTTTTAGTATTGTTTAATTTTTAGTAGGTATACTAATGTTAGGTTGATTGCTGTTTTACTATTGTTTACTTTTTATTTGCATTTTTTTTGTTCTTTATTTATTTTAATTATTTTTATTTGTTATTTTTTTAACGCAATGCTACTATTACATTTTGTTAGTTTCCTCTTTTTTTTGGGTATAAAAGAATGGGTAGAACAAAGGTTTGGGTCCATCTTTTTTTTCCCTAGGATATATTGAAGGTGAATGGCTCCAACACCAAAGCTTGATGAACTAAAACAGAAGTGTGGTTCCAATCGGCTTCATCATTGTTTCAAATTTATTTTTGTGCAAGAATGGACAGAAAATGAGGGTCTTATTACGTATCTTGGACAGAAATGTGCTGATCTCCAAGCAAATATCGAAAGGAGGGAACAATTGATTGAAGAGGCACAATCTTTTGGTCTTTTTCATGATGTGGCTGCTGATGGGTTAGTGTTGGGTCCATTCAGTACCCAAGTATCCTTAAAACAAGGATTTGAATACAAATTAGCCCAAGTGTCATAACCGTGAACGCTCTCAGGTCACTAAGTGAACAGTCACTCAGTGAGTTATCTTCAGGATGCTTAGGACGAGTCTAAGAAGAAGGATTCACCATTCAGTGAGGCAGAACTCCCTGAGTGGCACCTAAGCCAAAGAAGAAGATAATGGGTTCAGTGAGTGATGACAATAACTCACTAAACCCTAGTCTCCTCAGCAACTATGAAGACTGAAGACCAAAGACTGAAGAACCTGAAGTCTGAAAGAAAGGCGGGACAAGGCGGGAAGAGTTTGAAAAGATAAGGAGAAGTCCTTATCAAGCAAAAGTCAAACTTTCCCTGAAAGGCTAAAGAACAAGAACAGTGTCATCACTATTACTCAGAAAGCACAATTGTCTTATACCCAAAATAGGTTCTTGTAACAGGGACCAAATACATCAGTATTTTGTCCTGATTAGCTTAGGTCATTCTTTTTGTCTTTTAAGTCACGGGTGATCTTTTATACTTGTGTATAAATAGGATCGTAAAGGAGAAAAGTAAACAAGTTTTGTGCAATTAATGCTTAGACATTCACAAAACCACTTTTCTCCCCCAAAGAGCAACCTAGTCCCTGAGATAGCTCAGTGGTTCCTTATAGTTGCCACTTAAGCATAGCTTAAGTTTAGTGAGGAGACAATACCATACTTTGTCATTTCAATCCCAAGTGTTTTTTCCGAGAACACTTGGTTATAGATTCTTTTGATTAACTTCTAATAAGAATTTAAACGTTGAAAAACACCTGCTTTTGTCATTTACGTTTTACTTATTTTGCTTAGTTAATCAATACATTACTCAGTCATGGAACATGATTAGCTTAACTTTGTAGTTAATTCTAATTGTGTAACGGGAACAACAAGTGGTATCAGAGCCTCTGGTTTATAAAATCTTTCAAAACTAAAGAGTGCTCAAAATGTTTTTAAAACCAAGAACCTACGATGGCTGATAGTAATGTGCCCCAGCTAGTTGACAAAAAAGGAGGAAGCTATTCAGCTATTGCTCCCAGACTAGAAGCTGGTAAATTTAGCAAGTGGAAAAAGCATATGCTTTGCTACTTAACTGGTATGGAACCATACTACATCACATGTATCAATGAAGGTCCCTTTGTCCCTAAGACTACTGAAGGGTTACCTAAACCTGAAGCTCAGTGGACTATTGATGAGAGAAGGGTGGTTAACCAAGACCAACGCCTGAAAAGCATCATTAAATCATGTCTTCCTAATGGTGTCTATATAAGGGATCGATTTTGACGTGCCGTGAAGAAACCGTGGACAACGTTTATATAACATATCGATTTGTGATATTATAAAAAAAATGTACATATAAGATGTATGAATAGAAAATATTAATGCTAAACATTTAATTTGATTGTCAGCTATAAACGTGGAACAAATTTATTTTGGTTAATGTGTTATAAATGTTTACTTCAACTTAATTATCGTGACGTAATAACTTTAATATAGTTGTGTTAGGAATATAAATATTCATATGAAAGACTCGGTCACCCCGAGTACTCATTAGCATTAAGTTAGCTCGTAGGCTTATTAATACAAGTTTAGTTATAGTTGTATTAGTTTAGTATTAGTAATATTTGTGGACTTGGGTCGGGTCTTTACCCACTGTCAACTCACTCCACAGCCCACTCGGGGCACTTATAGTAGCTAGTATATAAACCCCTTCCCACCCATGGGAAGGGTTGGATGTTCTCATAATCTAATCTAATATTCTTCACTTTCTCTTACTAGAACATCTCCCACTTTCTCTCTCTAAATTCTTGTGTTTGATCCTATACTAGTTCAATCATAGTGTTATGATATCCAATATTCTACAATTGGTAGCAGAGACAATGGTTTGATTAGCTTGATTGTGTGTGCGTTTTCTTGGTTAGTTTAGATCAAAAGTCTGGTTTTTGAAGGTTTATAGGCTTATTCTTGGTGTTCTTTGATTCTCACGTTTGTGGTATTAAAGATTGTGTTTTTATACATGCTATAACCTTCTAGGATCAAGTTATGCAAAAGAAACCAAGCAAAAACGTTCAAAAGGGTGATTTTTAGGTGGTTTTAGGTGAAAAAGTTAGTTATTTCTTCGCTGCGATTTGACTCTCGGTAAGAGTTTCTTCGTTGCGATTTGAGTATATTTGGAAAACTGTAATTGCGATTTCTTGCATCGGAATTGCGATTTGACTTTTTTACTTAATAAAGAAAAAAGCTGACAAATCACGTGAAAGGGAATCTTTTGGACTGGTGGGTTGCGATTTGACCTGACAGCGACTGGTTTGTCCGGTAGTGCCTGCGATTTGACAAGTTACGATTTGGGTGGTCTGGTTGCGATTTGATCGTTGCGATTTGGGTATTCTAATTGCGACTTGATCTCATTGCGATTTGGGCAATTCTGGCTTGCGATTTGAGTCCTGCGATTTGAAGATTGCGATTTGAGTTTTCACTGCTGCGATTTGAGTGTTGAATGGATCAATGATTGCGATTTGACCTGTTTCTTCGCTGCGATTTGCTCCTGATTCTTCATTGAGATCTGCTCAAGTGCACTCACTTCTTTATACTTATACCATTACACAAACTCAATTCAACCAAACCTAATCACAACATAACCTACCTAACAATAATTCACCTACTCCAACGAACAATCATTACTTTTTACATACAATCACTAATCATCGTACCGATCCAACAATTATCATAACATATCCAATTTATCATTATCTCACGGTTTCCTATTTATTTTGTAAAACTCCGCGAAAGAAACAATTTTTCGGTTTAAATCATAGACTTGTAAAATCCCGTGCACGTTTACACAATGTCTAACAACTCAGATCCTTTCATATCTGAGGTACTCAAGCTGTATGACGCAAATGATAAACATGTGACTTCCAATCCCGTACAACAAACAAACGTGTGTGATTCTGATAATGCTAGTATGGAATTGTCATGCTCGAATTCTCACGAGGATGAGTGTCGTCGGTTACTAATGTTGACTACTGATAAGGAAAGTCGCATTGAATGCTTTCGATCACTTTATTCACATCTCAAGGTTCTCTTTGAACGACCTGGTTACTTGGGAGGATACGGACGGGATTTCGCAACACTCTTTGGTCAAGATGTTGAGGACTTCACAGTCAAAATGATTCTGTACTTAGATCAACTTGAACAACAACTTGCCAAAGGAGAATTCTCTGAAAGTTGATCCATGGCTGCCTTTTGTGTGATCAACACCCAACTCCAAGTGTTCTTTGATTCGCAATACACTGAGGATTATGACTATGACAGTGAAATGACGAAAAAGTGTTTTGCTAATTACACTGGAACCGAGGTTGACATGTTCAGAGTTACATTACTCCATCTTATGAGTAATGTTAAGGGGTTCATTAATGAAAGGGCACAACATATGGGAAATGGGACAGAATTAGATAAGTGATGATGTACCCTCCTAACGGGTCGAAGGACTCCCCTTCGAGCCTGTAGAAAGCCCTCCCTTCGGAGGCCCAGGTTAACCTTCTAATACGTTTCATTGGCGTAAAACCATTCGCCTGCGAA
Source organism: Artemisia tridentata subsp. tridentata (assembly GCA_021014915.2). Lineage (NCBI taxonomy): Eukaryota > Viridiplantae > Streptophyta > Magnoliopsida > Asterales > Asteraceae > Artemisia > Artemisia tridentata. Next base: position 350,226,454 of record CP139507.1, read on the forward strand.
TGGTTACTGATTGAACAAATATTCGTCAACCAAGCCTTCGATGGTGATCAAAGGAATAATGGGGTGTTGAGATTGAGCCAAGCTTGTTCTTAACCTGAAAATAAGAAATACAAAGACACTACGTTAAGTGATTGCGCAGGGGTTGGACCCTGCGAACCACCTCCGGCGTGAGAGTAAGTATGTGTAATGGTAATGTAGGTCGTAAATTTAGAAAGTGAGGTTGACTCGAAATTACTTACATTGTTCTTGGCCCGACTATGCTATTTATAGGTGAGAAATAGGACATAGTGGGCGGTTGCACATAGTTCGGAGATCATGGGGGCGTCCCATGGAAAGTGGTAACCGCTAGGGCTTTGTAGCCCACGATCTCTGTTTTGGCGGGAAGCCAAAGGATAGAGGAGACGTGGGTTTGACCAGGTCTGGATGATCCTTCGTGTTAGTCCCTTCGTCAGGAATACCCCGAAGGGCTTAGGGCTTCGATTGGCGGATTCCCACATGGTAACCATTCGCAGGCGAATGGTTTTACGCCAATGAAACGTGTTAGGAGCTTAACCTGGGCCTCCGAAGAGAGGGCTTTCTACAGGCTCGAAGGGAAGTCCTTCGACCCGTTCGGAGGGTACATCATCAAGCCCCCCAGTCGAAGGCGATATATACGTACGAGTATAAATTGCGTTCGACTCAAAAAATCTTATACACTCTATCCCCTCTGTCACAAAGCCGAACGAGATAAAGATAAGTGTTTAAATTGTTTATGCGCAATAAATGCGGCTAATAACTCTCCACCTACTACACCCTAGGCTGCAGCAGCTACTATATCGGTAATTTCAAACTTCTTTTCAAAATTGAAAAATGGTTTGGAATCCGTATTCTACTCAAAGTCTCAAACTATGAGTACACGTGGACGGTTAGGGTAAATTTCCAATAAATAAACTCTTTCTAGTCCCTACTTGATCATTCTTTTTGGTTGCGCCCAAAATACACATACACAGAACGGTGCTTTGTGCTTCTTCAAAAATTGTAAGGTACTTATCCTACCTCGTTCTCATTGTTACAAATACGATATGAGTATGGCAGCCAAAAGGATTATCAGGCAGCAAAAATGTTCCTTATCGGAACAGGCTTTAACGGAGTTTTTAAGGAAATACCCTATTCCCAAAGAAGTTAAAATTATGTTACCAAACAAAAACCAAAGTATCTTTGATGCCCCTGCTGGATATGTTGGGTTGTATGTTCATGCTTTTACGGAATCCAACTTTAGGATTCCTATTCATCCACTACTCTTAGAATTTTTACAGTATTATCAAGTACATATCTCTAGGTTGAACCCGTTTGGCCTGGCTAAACTAACCACCTACATTGTTGTATGCAAAGCTTATGGCTATGAACCCACGCTTAACGTGCTTAGAGGTTTTACCAACCTTTGCCCTGGTGGTGATTGGTTAACTTTAGGCAAAAGAAGTGAACCTGATGTTCCCTGCTTAATAACAAAACCTTTTGCCAACATAAGAAAATGGAAAGGTTTGTTTTTCTATGTGCAAGATACTATCATACCTCCCAAGTATCCAGCGTTGCTAGACAAAGGCTTTCGTTTTGACGAGAAACGTTTTGATGATCCTTTGCCACACTTCGTCAGAAGCTATCCCCTTTACCAACGTCTTGAACGTCACCCATTTGACGTGCAAACTTTTCCTGAGCCGATACTGTTTATGGCGGGGATTGTAGATCATTGGGAAGGCTCTCCACTGGAACCTGCGATAATCTGCAATGGGAAAAGTATGCGCATACCTATTAAAATAAAGTAAATTACTTATCTGATGATATTTATCTCTTCTCGTTGTATCTCTGTAGGGATGGCATTCAGGAACTTCGTCGTGACTCGTGGTGTTAGAGAAGTTAGTTTTGTCCCCAAAGAGCCAGAAGAAACAAGCTATGGGGTAGGTTCTCCATCTATGTCAATTGAGAATGACGAAACCCCGCCGTTTGTGGAAACTGTTGCAGATTCCGATGACCCCCTTATCAAGGAATTTCAAACGAGGCTCGCAAGGTCCTCCGGTGTTTCAAGCAAGAGGGGTAGTAGAGCGAAGGCCGTCATGTCTGTAAGGAGTCCTCCAAAGAGGAAATTAGCCCTTCCCAGTCTTCCGACGAGAGTTGTGAAAGCCAAAGGATCACACTCTAAAACTTTTATACCTACTCCTCTAACGATCCCTTGTGATCCTACTCCAAGTAAGCTAACATCTTTCATGCCTATCGAAAGCCATTCGCCATATAACTTGTGTTCTATGCTTTTTCAGGCCTTCCCGATGTTGCGGAACTTCCTACTGCGCATGCCTGTCGACAATTGGTTGACAAAATGACGCCTACCAGCTGGAAAGGAGTTTTGAATAACATGTCTATTGAAGAACTCTGCGATTTTCACTGCAAAAGTTACGCTAGGCAGGTTGTTTTGGATAATCATCTTAATTCACGAACAAGGGAGTTAATGCAAACGTTGTTGGATGCGAGGGTAAAAATGGATGCTATTTTAGCTAAAGAAAAAGCTAAGGATCAGGGATATGATAAGTTGGAGGCTAAGTGTAAAGAGGTGATGGAGGACTTTGAGAAGAATCCCTTCGTACGAGATATGCGGGTCAAAATTAACAGACTCGAAATCCAACTGAAAGAATCCCAGGAGAGGTGTAATAAATTGAAGGTTGAGGAGTCCAAAGTTTCCATCTGTAGAGCCCAAATTGCCGCGCTTGAATCTAAATGTACAAGCCTGGAGATTGAAAGGTCTAGGTTAGCTGAGCAGGAGAGTAACATGGTTGATAAACTCCATGATCTTGAATCGCAGCTGCAAATCTTGGAGAGGGACCGAGCTGAGGTAGTTTCAAGAGTTGTTCCTCATGTTGCTATGGAATTGTATCGTAGCGATGAGGTAGGGGAAGTTATTGGGAGGCTTGTGAATGCAGCCATCTTCTACGGGACGTGCACCGCCTTGGAAGAAGTTGCCAAAACAAAGAAACCCGTTGTTCTGTCGGAGGTGTCTTACTATCGCCCCAATTCGGAGCGAGAGTTTGATGAAGCTGGTGATGCTTTTATTTCAACAAAGTACCCATATCTTTCCGAAGTGACCAAAGATCCATTGGCTTCAATTGAGGAGCTGTTGGCAAAGAAGCCTATGAAGATCCAACCTTCATCCTCAACAAGGAAATCCAACTCTGCTCTACCTTGAAATGGTCCCCACCATGCTATAATTATATCTTTTATTTCTGTTTGAACAATTTATCTTTTGTGTCGCTGGGCTTCGACCAGTAACTTTAGACAACCGTCCTTTTTGTGACTAAGACTTCACGTAGCCTTTGTTCGTCATAATTTAGTGGAATATGTCCCACTTTTTTTTTGTCATGCTTATCTTCTCTTACGCTTACTTCAAGAGCGTACACATACAACCTAAGGTTATAACCTTATTGTGTGTATTTTGGACCAAGATTTTAAGCAATCGTATAATTTGATTGCGACAGAGGGTCGCGACCCACTCCGCCTTTATCCTTAAGTAGCAAAGGGCTTTTAATACCCTGAGACTTCATAGGAAAGTTAATGTGAATTATACTGGATGTTACATATATACAAGGCTTGTGCCTTGCCACATCCTTCGACATTGAAACTTTTACACTACTTGGCTGGACAAATCTTTGTTGTAAAGAACGAAACAAGAGATTTGAGGGAAATGCGTTATATCATTAATTGGGTAGGGAGGATTACATCATTTTAAGAAATGAATACTAGGACACCTACCATTAATGCTTCTTTCCCCAAATGAGAAGAATGCGTTACATGAAATTTGAAAAACAAGATGAGTAGTAAGTTTTATATGTAAAACTTACGAAGGTTAGTACCGTTCCAAGTTCTATCCATGACTTCCCCTTTAAGCGTTGCGAGCTTGTACGCGCCATTGCCGTAGGCTTCTGATATAACGTAGGGTCCTTCCCATGTTGGCCCTAGTTTTCCTTCGTATTCAGCCTTGCTTGCGCTATTCAGACGAAGGACATAGTCACCTGGCTTGAGTGTGGAAGGTCGAACTCGGCTGTTATAGTACTTTTCAATCTTCTGTTTGTGGGCAGCCTCTCTGATCGACGCTATTTCTCTTCTTTCTTCCAGAAGGTCAAGATTTTCTCGAACCTTTTCATTATTTGACCATTCTTGAAAGTTCACGATGCGTTCCGTTTCGATGCTTATTTCAGAGGGTATAACAGCTTCCGTTCCATAGGTGAGGCTAAAAGGAGTCTCCCCGTGGCTTGACTTAGGGTGCGTCCTATGTGCCCACAAGACTTGGGGCAATTCGTCTACCCACCCGTGATGGCTTCGTCCCAATCTCTTTTCGATTCCTTCTATGATATCCCGGTTCGTAACCTCTACTTGTCCATTACCTTGGGGATGATAAACGGAAGTGAATGACTGTTTGATCTTAAGACCTTCGCAGAAGGTTGGGAACACCCCTTCGGCAAACTGCTTTCCATTGTCGGAGATGATAATGTGGGGGACACCGAAGCGACAGATTATGTGTTCCCATACGAATTTCTCCATATGTCTTCCTGTCACCGATGCCAAGGGTTTCGCTTCAACCCATTTGGTAAAGTAGTCTATGGCTACAACCAAAAACTTTACTCCCCCTGGAGCAACTGGAAGGGGTCCGACTATGTCAATTCCCCATTGGCAGAAAGGCCATGCTGACGTAACGGAGGTCATGTCTTGCTTAGGCATTCTTGGGACCTTGGAATGGATCTGGCATGCTTCACACTTTTGTATTATTTCCATGGCATCCCTGTGCATGGATGGCCAATAATACCCGAGCTTCATTACTTTTGAGACAACAGAGCGAGGACCTGCATGTAACCCGCAAGAGCCTTCGTGAACTTCGTATATGATACTTGAAGCCTGCTTTGGTCCCACACAACGAAGCCACGGTGATAAGAAAGATTTCCTGTATAGATTATCCCCAATAAGTCTATATTGGGGAGCTTTTATACGGACCTTTCGAGCTAGTTTAGGGTCTTCTGGCAAAATGCCGCTGATCAGGTACTCCCTAATTGGAGTCATCCAATTGGTGCCCTCCTCAGTGACAATGTCTGAAACTTCGCCTCGTTCGATCGACCTATCAGCCAATACTTCTACCAGAACCTCCTTTGTCAAATGAGCGAACGCCATTGACGCCAATTTGCTTAGGGCATCTGCTTTCTTGTTCTGATTTCTGCGAACATGTACTATATTGTAGGTTTCGAAACCTTGGAGAAGTTCCTTAGTCTTTTCCAGATACTGTTTGATGGTGGGCTGTCTTGCTTCATAGGAGCCCTTGACTTGATTGGCGACTAGTTGGGAATCTACGAAAATGGACAGATTTTGAACTTCCATTTCTTTTGCTAGTCGAAGTCCCGCTAGCAGAGCTTCGTATTCGGCTTCGTTGTTGGTGGCTTCGAACTCAAATCGGAGTGCATAAGTATACTCTTTTCCTTCCGGGCTGACCAACATTAACCCTGCTCCCGAACCATCGGAACTTGAGGCTCCATCTGTGTACAGCTTCCATCCCTCGATCGTTTTAGAAGGCTGTCGCTTAGGGACCTCCTTGTCTTGGCTAGGTCCGGAGGGCGTTTCTGCTAGGAAATCCGCCAGTACTTGGCCCTTGACGGAATTTCGACCTTTATATTCTATTTCATGCTCTCCCAATTCAATGGCCCATTTGGCTACCCTTCCTGATTTCTCGGGCTTCGACAATATTTGTCTGATAGGCTTATCAGTCAAGACTGTGATGGGATGAGCCTGAAAGTATCTTCGAAGGCGCCTCGCAGCATAAACCAAAGCAAGGATTAGCTTTTCCAACTCCGGATAGTTTAGCTCAGCTCCTTGTAGAACCCTGCTAACAAAGTATATTGGGACTTGTTTCTTTTCCCTTTCGGCTAAAAGCACCGCGCTGATGCTTTCGAAGGAAGCCGCAATGTACAAGAACAACACTTCGCCTTTGATTGGGGCCGTCAGTGTTGGTAAGATTTCTATGAATTCTTTTAGCTTTTCAAAAGCTGCTTCCGCTTCGCAACTCCATTGGAAAGTCTTCTTGTCTGTGCACCCTTTGAGTGTTTTGAAGAACGGTAAAGAGCGGTCTGCCCCTTTTGAAAGGAACCTGCTGAGTGCCGCAAGCTTCCCATTGAGGCTTTGGACTTCCTTTAATGACTTTGGAGACTGAAGATCGGTGATTGCTTTAACTTTCGAAGGATTGGCTTTAATCCCTTGCTTCGTTATCAAATGCCCCAAGAATTTCCCTTCCTCCATGCCAAAGGAACACTTTTTGGGGTTAAGTTTCATGTTGATTGCCCGTAATTGATCGAAGGTTTCTTGAATGTCAGAGAGGAGGTCCTCTTCAGTTCTGCTTTTGATTACCATGTCATCGACGTAGGCTTCCAAATTCCTTCCAATTTGCTTATGGAAGGCCTTGTCCACTAATCGTTGATAAGTAGCCCCTGCGTTCTTTAAGCCGAAGGGCATCTTCTTGTAACAATAGACACCCTTTCCTGTGTAAAAGGCTGTTTTCTCTTCGTCCTCCTTTGCCATTTGTATTTGGTGATACCCTTTGTAGGCATCAAGAAAGCATTTCCAACGGAACCCTGAAAGGGATTCGACCTTCCAATCAATTTCTGGTAGAGGGTAGCAGTCCTTCGGGCAGGCTTTGTTGATGTCGGTGAAGTCAACACACATACGCCACCCTCCATCGCTTTTCTTTACCATCACTGGGTTAGCAACCCAGGTTTGGTATTTCACTTCTCTGAGGATTCCAGCTTGCACAAGCTCGTCTACCTCTTTACAGGCGGCTGCACTTCTTTCTGGTGCTAGGCTTCGTCGTTTCTGCTTAATTGGTTCAATGTGCTTGAACTCGTTAAGCTTATGTTCTGTGCCGAAAGGCTTGCCATCGATCATGAGAGTCCTAGGAACCCCGGTCATATCTGAATACGTCCATGCGAACACGTCTTTGTTGGCTTTGAGAAGCTTCTCCAAGTCTGCTTTGAAGTTGGTAGGGAGTTGCTTTCCGATTACCACCGTTTGCTCTGGATGGAGCTCATTCACTATGATACGTTCTTCGGCGTCAGTACAGCTTAGGATAACCTTCTGAGGCTCCTCCGGATTCTCCCTAATCTTTTTAAGGTTATCTCCCGTATGTTCTTGATTGTAAGTGGAGAGGACGGTGCCTATCCCGTATGGTGTATGGAATTTTACCGCCGCATGTATGGTAGAGACTACGATTCCCATTTTTTGCATTGCGGTCCTTCCTATCAACAAGTTGTAAGGAGAGCTGGACCTTACGATAGCGAACATGAGGGTTTCTGTCCTTGTTAGCTTGCCTTCTCCAATCGTTATTTCCAACGGAACTTCTCCCAGAGGCCATGAATGCTCGCCAGAAAACCCTACCAAAGGTATCTTCGAATCAATTCGTTGTGACCTGATTGTAGGATTGAGCTTGAGGAAACAGTGCTCGTAGATGATTTCGCAGGAGCTTCCGCAGTCCATATAGGCTCTATTCACTTCCCGGTTGGAAATGAGGACTTTGATTACGACCGGATTATTCGAAGGTATTTGACCTGCGAGAGGAGGAAAAGTCACCTCCCCCACTCCATTGCCCTCTGTTACCTTTCTTTTCAAGCTGGCTTCGCCCCATCGGACCATGAGTATGGGGGCTTCGGGGGGAGTGGTATCGATTGTCTCTTCCTTTTCCTTCTTTACACCTTTAATCAAATGTGCTAATTGCCCGGACTTCACAGCTTCCTCTATCTGTTTCTTCAACTCTCTACAACTGTTTGTGTCGTGACCATAATTTTCGTGGAAGTGACAGTACTTGCTGGTATCCCTGTTTTTTACTTTACTTGTCATATGGGGAGGCGTTTCGAAGGCTTTGGCTACCCTCTCCGTAGCAAGTATTTCCTTTGGAGACTTCGTTAGATTGCTCAACAAACCATGGTTGGGGCCTTTGTTGTACGGAGAGAACCTATCTCTGTTCTTGTTCCTGTTCTTGGACCCTTCCCACGTGGAATGCTTCGAAAACTTATTGTTGCTATCCTTATCTATCGGAGCCCCATTAGTGGATACCTCTTTGGCTTCGATCCAAGTGTACGTCTTCTCGGTCAGGCCTTTGTAAGTTGTCGGAAGGTCGGTGGATAAGAATTCCACCAGACTCCGATTCCGAAGGCCATGTACGAAACCAGAAATACGTTGATCTTCATGAAGACCCAAAATTTGCAAAGTCTCATCGGTGTACCTAGTAACGAAGGCCCTGGTGCTTTCATTCTCCTTTTGTTTGATGTTGTGCACCGTTAAATGAGTCCTTGTGAATTTCTTTTGCTGACTGAAGTGTGACCGGAACTTAGCCTTGAGATCGTCAAGATTGACAATGCTGCCGGGCTTTTGCCCATTCCACCAAATACGAGCAGAATCTCGAAGGGTGTATGTGAACATGTGACAGGCCACCGGCATAACCCACTTTTGCATTTTGATAGCCCCTTCGAACAAGTGTAAGAAATTGTCCGGATCCCCTTTCCCATCATAAGTCCCGACATGTGAAGGCATTTTCAAACCATCAGGCAGTGGGTAATCTTCTATCCACCTAACGAAGGGTGTAGCTGAACCCATGGGGTCTGAATATAGACAATTATAAGGTGGTGCGTACATGGGGACTGTATTGTATGGATTGCTATTTGGGGGCATTCCCATAGGAGTTTGGCCTGGGTAGGACTGATAAGGTGTGCTCACGGCGAACGGGTAACTGTTTCCCATGGCGTATGGAGGGTACGCCATAGGGTGGCCGAAGTGCATACTCCCATAGTTTTGAGGGAAGCTTGGGTTATTTGGCTGTCCATTTATAGGAGGATATAAATTTTGAGGATAAGACTGAGTTTGGAACGAGGGGTACATACCATTGGGAGGAAGATTTCCTCCCATATTGATTGTAGACGGATTGCCTTCTACGCCTGACGCGTGAGAAGGCTGCAACGGAACCCCGGCTTCAGTTCTTCCAAGATGAGCGGCTAGCAATGGAGGTAAAGTCACCCCCCTTTCTTCCCTAAGCTGACTCCTACCGTTGGAGCCTTCGGCAACCGCCCCTTCTCGTCTTGTCGGAGCCCTCTCGGGGATCCCTTCGAAACCAACAGACCTTTTGCTTAGCCTTCGGCCAACTGGAGAACCAATCCTTAAGGCAGATAGGGTTGGTCCTTGGGTCGAAGGCCTAGGTTCCATCTCCATTTCTTCATCATACTCTTCACTCGAGTATTCCAACTCCTTTCGTACCTCAGCATTCCTGACTTGCCTGTTGCGAGCCCTTAAAAGGTTTCTAACACTTCATGGTTGGCTTCGACAAAGGCTGGGCTAATGACAGGTTCTGGGTTGGCTGATGTCGAAGCATGATTGTTGGTTGTGATTTCTGGGTGAGAACGTGTTGTGAAGGTGGAGGCGGTTATTGGGGGAAGGTTGTTAGGTTCGTCGACTGGTATTGGTGTTAAGGTAGAGAAGCCCGGTGGGGGAGTATCTTCTCTCCCTTGATCCATGCCGGAATAATAGTGAAATTGGTTGGTAGGTTAAAAGCTCGGAAATAACGAGACCAATTGTAGCGGTCCCACGGATGGCGCCACTGATTGAACAAATATTCGTCAACCAAGCCTTCGATGGTGATCAAAGGAATAATGGGGTGTTGAGATTGAGCCAAGCTTGTTCTTAACCTGAAAATAAGAAATACAAAGACACTACGTTAAGTGATTGCGCAGGGGTTGGACCCTGCGAACCACCTCCGGCGTGAGAGTAAGTATGTGTAATGGTAATGTAGGTCGTAAATTTAGAAAGTGAGGTTGACTCGAAATTACTTACATTGTTCTTGGCCCGACTATGCTATTTATAGGTGAGAAATAGGACATAGTGGGCGGTTGCACATAGTTCGGAGATCATGGGGGCGTCCCATGGAAAGTGGTAACCGCTAGGGCTTTGTAGCCCACGATCTCTGTTTTGGCGGGAAGCCAAAGGATAGAGGAGACGTGGGTTTGACCAGGTCTGGATGATCCTTCGTGTTAGTCCCTTCGTCAGGAATACCCCGAAGGGCTTAGGGCTTCGATTGGCGGATTCCCACATGGTAACCATTCGCAGGCGAATGGTTTTACGCCAATGAAACGTGTTAGGAGCTTAACCTGGGCCTCCGAAGAGAGGGCTTTCTACAGGCTCGAAGGGAAGTCCTTCGACCCGTTCGGAGGGTACATCATCAGTTACCATGTGGGAATCCGCCAATCGAAGCCCTAAGCCCTTCGGGGTATTCCTGACGAAGGGACTAACACGAAGGATCATCCAGACCTGGTCAAACCCACGTCTCCTCTATCCTTTGGCTTCCCGCCAAAACAGAGATCGTGGGCTACAAAGCCCTAGCGGTTACCACTTTCCATGGGACGCCCCCATGATCTCCGAACTATGTGCAACCGCCCACTATGTCCTATTTCTCCCCTATAAATAGCATAGTCGGGCCAAGAACAATGTAAGTAATTTCGAGTTAATCCACAAGTTAACTTCACTCTCTAAATTTACGACCTACATTACCATAACACATACTTACTCGCACGCCGGAGGTGGTTCGCAGGGTCCAACCCCTGCGCAATCACTTAACGTAGTGTCTTTGTATTTCTTATTCTCAGGTTAAGAACAAGCTTGGCGCAATCTCAACACCCCTTTATTCCTTTGATCACCATCGAAGGCTTGGTTGACGAATATTTGTTCAATCAGTGGCGCCATCCGTGGGACTGGTACAATTGGTCTCGTTAATTCCGAGCTTTTAACCTACCAACCAATTTCACTATTATTCCGGCATGGACCAAGGAAGAGAAGATACTCCCCCACCGGGTTTCTCTACCTTAACGCCAATACCAACCGACGACCCTAACAACCTTCCCCCAATAACCGCCTCCACCTTCACAACACGTTCTCACCCGGAAATCACAACCAACAATCATGCTTCGACATCAGCCAACCCGGAACCTGTCATTAGCCCAGCCTTTGTCGAAGCCAACCACGAAGTGTTGGAAACCCTTTTAAGGGCTCGTAACAGACAAGTCAGGAATGCAGAGGTTCGAAGGGAGTTGGAATACTCGAGTGACGAGTATGATGAAGAAATGGAGATGGAACCTAGGCCTCCGACCCAAGGGCCAACCCTATCGGCCTTAAGAATTGGGTCTCCAATTGGTCGAAGGCTAAGCAAAAGGTCCGTTGGTTTCGAAGGAATCCCCGAGAGGGCTCCGACAAGAAGAGAAGGGGCGGTTGCCGAAGGCTCTAATGGTAGGAGTCAGCTTAGGGAAGAAAGGGGGGTGACTTTGCCTCCATTGCTAGCCGCTCATCTTGGAAGAACTGAAGCCGGGGTTCCGTTGCAGCCTTCTCACGCATCAGGCGTAGAAGGCAATCCGTCTACAGTCAATATGGGAGGAAATCTTCCTCCCAATGGTATGTACCCCTCGTTCCAAACTCAGTCTTATCCTCAAAATTTATATCCTCCAGTAAATGGACAACCTAATAACCCCAGCTTCCCTCAAAATTATGGGAGCATGCCCTTCGCCCATCCTATGGCGTACCCTCCATACGCCATGGGAAACAGTTACCCGTTTGCCATGAACACACCTTATCAGTCCTACCCAGGCCAGACTCCTATAGGAATGCCCCCAAACAGCAATGCATACAATACAGTCCCCATGTACGCACCACCTTATAATTGTCTATATTCAGACCCTATGGGTTCAGCTACACCCTTCGTTAGATGGATAGAAGATTACCCATTGCCTGATGGGTTGAAAATGCCTTCACATGTCGGGACTTATGATGGGAAGGGGGATCCGGACAATTTCTTACACTTGTTCGAAGGGGCTATCAAAATGCAAAAGTGGGTTATGCCGGTGGCCTGTCACATGTTTACATACACCATTCGGGATTCTGCTCGTATTTGGTGGAATGGACAAAAGCCCGGTAGCATCTTCAACCTTGATGATCTCAAAGCTAAGTTCCGGTCCCACTTCAGTCAACAAAAGAAATTCACAAGGACCCATTTAACGGTGCACAACATCAAGCAAAAAGATAACGAAAGCACCAGGGCCTTCGTTACTAGGTACACCGATGAGACTTTGCAAATTTTGGGTCTTCATGAAGATCAACGTATTTCTGGTTTCGTACATGGCCTTCGGAATCGGAGTTTGGTGGAATTCTTGTCCACCGACCTTCCGACAACTTACAAGGGGCTGACCGAGAAGACGTATACTTGGATCGAAGCCAAAGAGGTATCCACTAATGGGGCTCCGATAGATAAAGATAGCAACAACAAGTTTTCGAAGCATTCCGCGTGGGAGGGGTCCAAGAACAAGAACAAGAACAGAGATAGGTTCTCTCCGTACAACAAAGGCCCCAACCATGGTTTGTTAAGCAATCTAACGAAGTCTCCAAAAGAAATACTTGCTACGGAGAGGGCGGCCAAAGCCTTCGAAGCGCCTCCACGTATGACAAGTAAGGGTAAAAACAGGGATACCAGCAAGTACTGTCACTTCCACGAAGACAATGGCCATGATACGAACAGTTGCAGGGAACTAAAGAAACAAATCGAAGAGGCCGTAAGATCTGGGCAGCTGGCACACCTGGTAAAAGGAATCAAGAAAGGCAAAGAAAAGATGACTGACACTCAAATGGCCAAGGATACTAACCCTACCGAAGCCCCCATACTAATGATACATCGAGACGAAACCACTTTGAAAAGGAAGGTACCGGAGTTGGAAGCAAACAAGATAAGGGAGATAACGTTTTCCCCTATCTCAGGCAGGATCCCTTCGGACGATCCGGTGGTTATCAAAGTCCTAATCTTTAGCCAAGAAATAAGGGGAGCTTACATGGACTGCGGAAGCCCTTGCGAAGTCATATATGAACATTGCTTTCGAAAGCTCCCGTCTGCGGTCAGGTCTCAAAGGGTCGACTCAAAGATGCCTTTAGTAGGGTTTTCTGGCGAACGCTCGTGGCCTCTAGGAGAAGTTCCGCTGGAAATAACAATCGGAGAAGGCAGGATCGCAAGGATAGAAACCCTCATGTTTACTATCGTAAGGTCCAACTCTCCTTACAACTTGTTGATACGGAGGACCGCCATGCAAAAGATGGGTATAGTAGTCTCCACTATACATGCAGCGGTGAAGTTTCACACACCCAACGGAATAGGGACGGTATTCTCTGAGCACAGTCCGAAGGATAGCAAGAAAAATAGGGAAGGTTCTAAAAAGCCCCCAAATGATGTTATTAGAAGTGCGGATAAGGAAGAAGATATCGTCACAAAAAAGCGTCATGCAAAACGAAGAACGGTAGGCGAAAAGCGATCTCCAAATAGTTCCACAGCAGACTTGAAGAAGCCACACAAAGACGAAGGGAAGGTCTTCGAAGGTATATGTTCTAGAAGCACCAGAACTCCTCTGACACTGTAACACCCCGACCCGACAAGGGTAAAGATGTCACAAGTACATGGTTTCACATCAGATCATACATAACATCCATAATTAAATAGCGGAAACACAAAGTAACATGAGATAGAAAATACATGAAATACAAAACATAATACAAATGAAGAATAATCCAAAACAAAGCTTCACTCGTGAACACTCTTTCCAAAACCATAACCCAGCTCCTAGCTTAATACCTGTCGCGGGAAAAGAAACGCGGCTGAGCTACACGAGCTCAGTGAACAGATATAACGGTAACAAATAATAATCATGAAATAGGGAAACACGAAAGAAACCATACGTGATATAATGATGAGATAAATAAAGGCAGAACAGTTCATGATATAAAGATGAAGTAAAATAAATGAAAGAAACAAAACGTGACATAGTAGCAGATAAGAAAAGATAGGAAGGTCATGCAGAGATATTAGAAGGTATAGAAAAGTACATGAATAATAATGAAGTAGGAAATAGCATGCAGAGATATCAGGAGAAAAGAGTTGTACCATGAATACTGATGAGTAGAATAAAAGTCCCAACTAGCCCAAACATAACCAACCCAGTACAGAATAAGTCCAAGGTTCCATAAAGCCCAACATGCCCAAGCCCAGTCCAGAATCTCATAAGGCCCAACATATCATGCCCATACAGAAATAAGTCCAGAATCATATCATGGGTGTCATGAGGGTAAGGGTCAGAAGTCCATGAGGTCTAGTGATACAGAAATCCTCTACGAGCCCAGAAACATGAACATGAAATCATAATCATACCGCCATGCAGAGAGATGTTCCTCTCGCTAATCCCAGAAATCATGAATGGAGTAGCTAGCTCCCAGAGTGTGAAAGACGTGTATCGCACACACCATCAGTCACCATGAATAACATAACATAACTTGACATAACTTGTACATGAACAAATCTAGGATGCATCCATACGCCCCAGGTGGCCATAATCTGCCTCTACGTAAACATGACATGCAGGGACGGGACAGGTCATCACTCTCCTGCCCTAGAGTCATGCCATCGGTGCATCGACTGACATGGACATGAAACCCTCATGCCTAGTGAGTGGCTCGTAGTATCAAACTGTGGGTCAAGGTCAAGTATCATGAATCATATTTTAAGTTTACTTGCATAGGTCATTATCTTGTTTCATAAGTTCATAATCATGGTTCATAATCATGGTTCATAAGCATGGTTCATAAGCATGGTTCATAAATGAAAGGTTCATGGTCATAAAAGGTTCAATATCAGAAAGGTCATCTATCAGAGATGTTTAATATCAGAAAGGTTCATAACAGAAAGGTCATGTCAAAGTTTCATAATATCATGAAAGAACAAGCAAGGTTCACAGAATCAAATAACATAGTAATGAATCAGAAATCAGAAATGAGACGAAGGCTCCTTACTAAGAAGGGCAGAATATCTGTACCTTAGTGATCAAGTAAGCAAGTGAAATGGCAGACACAGATAAAACTTCTCCTCCTTGACACCTAGAGGAGTAGAGACAGAATTACTAAGGATCCCATGTTCATATCAAGTACTTTTTATTTTTAGCAGGTTTCCATTTTTAGAAAGTTTCCATATTTAGCAAGTTATCATATTTAGCCATTAGGTCATGTTAATATTAGCATATCCAAAATTACACTTTACACCCTTGAGGCTTCATGATTTTACATGTTTAGTCCCTTAACTTAATAAAGTTACATATTAAACCTTAAATATTCATGTTAACATGTTAAGCCCCCTTAGTTTTACAAATTTACATATTTTACCCTCCATTTAAATGTTGTACGATTCAAAACCCTTAGAATATAAGTTTTACAATTCAAGTCCCTCAAGTTACAAAGTTTACATATTTAGTCCTTACTTTAAATAAATCAAACTTTAATTTATAACAATTTCATAATAGCCCCTTAAATTATCAAAATGACACATGGCACTCTAAATATGATTAAATACACGAATGACCCATAAGTTTCCCAAAATTACAAGTTTAGTCCCTCTAGATTAATTATTTTACAATTCGAACCATAATAAAACCCTAAAAACATTTTAACCCTCTAAAATACAAAAATGGCATTAGACCCCTTCCTTTTATATTTTTCCCAGCAAGTACATGATCTAAATTAAGTTTTAAAACTGACCCACAAGTTTTAGAAATTACAAAACACACCCTTAACTTATTATTTCCAAATCGTTACACATAAAATCTTGTCTAAATCGAACCCTATTAATCCAAATCATTATACCATCATTCTATCATCATTATACCATGTTAATTTCCAGGTTTCATTACCTCAAAACCCTAGCTCGATCGGTTTGATAATTTTCCCAAAATTTTTCTTTTATTCTTTTTAATTTCTTTAAAATCGGTAAAACTAAATAGATCAAGAATAATTATTTTAGGCGTTAAAAATTCGAAATATAATTTTTCCCAGATTAGTATGATCATATGGAGTCCAAATAAAATAAATATGAAGCCTCAAAAATTCGAATTGAATTATTTAGGGTTTATACACGTTTTTAAGATTTAATTCACAAATAATTGTTAGATCATGCATGAATCGACTTTTACATTTTATTTGGTGTTCATAACATATATAGGGTCTGAGAAAAATACCAAATCAAGATTCGAACGTGTAGAACGAGACGCACGATTTAATATGTACGCAAATAGCCAAAATGCACCATAAATCACCACGACTTCAAAAACGATCTAAAAATCATGAAACCAATTTTCACAGGTCAAATATGATGTGAGGAACACCATAAAAATAAGAAACGAATTTTCCAAGATCGAATGAATCAAAAATGGAATTATTACCTTTCGGGTTGAATTAAACAAGAATTTTCGAAAACCTTTGAATCCGGCCACCACAATTCGAAGTATTATTTTTCTAGGACTCTTGAGACCCTTAAGAACACAGGAAAAATAGTGTTTCACTTCCAAAAATTCGAATGGATGAAGAGAGAATTATTTTGTGTATTAGGGTTTGATCGGATTGGAATTTTGAGAGAAAAAAATATTTGTGCTATGTGAATTGTGAAGTGAACGAGTTTTAGAGGAATAAAAGACCAAAATTTCGGGATTTTGGTCAAATGATTTAATGGCATGATTATCTCCCCTTAATTTCCATTTAATTCCATTAAGTTTCCTTTTTATTAATTCATAACTTTGAATTTAAATTCTATATTAGGCGCCCAAGGGCAACTTGGTAATTTTCTTGGCTTGTATAAATGTTAAATGAAGTTGTTAAAATTATTTGGGATCATAACTTGTTCATTGCCAGCAGTTTGGAATCGATTCGGGACTTTATAAGCTTTTAATTAATTTTTAAACTTGCAGGGGCATTTTAGTCATTTTACATGTTTTAGATTTTTAGGGTTTTACAACTCTTCCCCACTAACAAAAAAATTTCGTCCTCGAAATTTGCAGGGACATAGAAGAGCGAACATGACAGAAACGAGACAGAACATGCCAGAGTAGATAAGCGTTACTTGCAGCAGACTTGGAATAGCATAACGGACTTCATCATGGAATGACGGAGATAAAGGGTAGAGTAAAATCTCTTAGGGTAGAGCAGAATGAAGTACATACTTGGTTTCTTCCATCGGATCATGATTATAAAATACTCAGAATAAACAAATCAAGCCAAAATCTCAGAATTCAATTTGGAAAGGAATTATTAGATCAAAATCCAAAATATTCATACGAAAATCAAGAGAAAGTCACGGCGTCATAAACGGAAAGGAAACATGCGTATCAAATTATTCAAACAAACAGAAGGAACAAATCATGCAGGCGATCTCTTCAGGCTGAGGCAGGAGTCGCATCGGCAGGGTCCTTCTTGTCATTCTCGAGGTTGTCCACGTTGCGGGGCTGGATTCGAACCACTCCATTCTCCTCAATGAAGTTGGGGCACTTGCCTGCGTACCGAATGACCGCTCCATCTTTGTAGATCACCTGGGTGGAGTACTCTAACACATCTTTGTTCACTATGGTCAGCTCCTCCTCGATATAACACGGCCATATACTAGCAGGAACTAACTTCCTCCTTGCCGTTCTCCATATCTTCCCAATCTTCCTGCTGCCGGTAGGATAAACGATAGTCCATCGTTGCTTTTTCCGTGCGGAGTACTGTCGAGCGCGCGTGGACACCATCTACACGATTAGCAGAATGATCAGAAGGAGTATATAGATGGCAAAATAGAATACGAAAGGTGTCGACATGAGTAAGTAAGATAACAGAAGCAACGGAAGAGAGTGCGCGGACGGAAACCTAATGTCTACCCAGATCCTCACAGGTCAAATGGCCTAAGCCGAAGGTTTTCGGGTGCCTGTATTCTCTGATACCATAAATTGTAACACCCCGACCCGACAAGGGTAAAGATGTCACAAGTACATGGTTTCACATCAGATCATACATAACATCCATAATTAAACAGCGGAAACACAAAGTAACATGAGATAGAAAATACATGAAATACAAAACATAATACAAATGAAGAATAATCCAAAACAAAGCTTCACTCGTGAACACTCTTTCCAAAACCATAACCCAGCTCCTAGCTTAATACCTGCCGCGGGAAAAGAAACGCGGCTGAGCTACACGAGCTCAGTGAACAGATATAACGGTAACAAATAATAATCATGAAATAGGGAAACACGAAAGAAACCATACGTGATATAATGATGAGATAAATAAAGGCAGAACAGTTCATGATATAAAGATGAAGTAAAATAAATGAAAGAAACAAAACGTGACATAGTAGCAGATAAGAAAAGATAGGAAGGTCATGCAGAGATATTAGAAGGTATAGAAAAGTACATGAATAATAATGAAGTAGGAAATAGCATGCAGAGATATCAGGAGAAAAGAGTTGTACCATGAATACTGATGAGTAGAATAAAAGTCCCAACTAGCCCAAACATAACCAACCCAGTACAGAATAAGTCCAAGGTTCCATAAAGCCCAACATGCCCAAGCCCAGTCCAGAATCTCATAAGGCCCAACATATCATGCCCATACAGAAATAAGTCCAGAATCATATCATGGGTGTCATGAGGGTAAGGGTCAGAAGTCCATGAGGTCTAGTGATACAGAAATCCTCTACGAGCCCAGAAACATGAACATGAAATCATAATCATACCGCCATGCAGAGAGATGTTCCTCTCGCTAATCCCAGAAATCATGAATGGAGTAGCTAGCTCCCAGAGTGTGAAAGACGTGTATCGCACACACCATCAGTCACCATGAATAACATAACATAACTTGACATAACTTGTACATGAACAAATCTAGGATGCATCCATACGCCCCAGGTGGCCATAATCTGCCTCTACGTAAACATGACATGCAGGGACGGGACAGGTCATCACTCTCCTGCCCTAGAGTCATGCCATCGGTGCATCGACTGACATGGACATGAAACCCTCATGCCTAGTGAGTGGCTCGTAGTATCAAACTGTGGGTCAAGGTCAAGTATCATGAATCATATTTTAAGTTTACTTGCATAGGTCATTATCTTGTTTCATAAGTTCATAATCATGGTTCATAATCATGGTTCATAAGCATGGTTCATAAGCATGGTTCATGAATGAAAGGTTCATGGTCATAAAAGGTTCAATATCAGAAAGGTCATCTATCAGAGATGTTTAATATCAGAAAGGTTCATAACAAAAAGGTCATGTCAAAGTTTCATAATATCATGAAAGAACAAGCAAGGTTCACAGAATCAAAGAACATAGTAATGAATCAGAAATCAGAAATGAGACGAAGGCTCCTTACTAAGAAGGGCAGAATATCTGTACCTTAGTGATCAAGTAAGCAAGTGAAATGGCAGACACAGATAAAACTTCTCCTCCTTGACACCTAGAGGAGTAGAGACAGAATTACTAAGGATCCCATGTTCATATCAAGTACTTTTTATTTTTAGCAGGTTTCCATTTTTAGAAAGTTTCCATATTTAGCAAGTTACCATATTTAGCCATTAGGTCATGTTAATATTAGCATATCCAAAATTACACTTTACACCCTTGAGGCTTCATGATTTTACATGTTTAGTCCCTTAACTTAATAAAGTTACATATTAAACCTTAAATATTCATGTTAACATGTTAAGCCCCTTAGTTTTACAAATTTACATATTTTACCCTCCATTTAAATGTTGTACGATTCAAAACCCTTAGAATATAAGTTTTACAATTCAAGTCCCTCAAGTTACAAAGTTTACATATTTAGTCCTTACTTTAAATAAATCAAACTTTAATTTATAACAATTTCATAATAGCCCCTTAAATTATCAAAATGACACATGGCACTTTAAATATGATTAAATACACGAATGACCCATAAGTTTCCCAAAATTACAAGTTTAGTCCCTCTAGATTAATTATTTTACAATTCGAACCATAATAAAACCCTAAAAACATTTTAACCCTCTAAAATACAAAAATGGCATTAGACCCCTTCCTTTTATATTTTTCCCAGCAAGTACATGATCTAAATTAAGTTTTAAAACTGACCCACAAGTTTTAGAAATTACAAAACACACCCTTAACTTATTATTTCCAAATCGTTACACATAAAATCTTGTCTAAATCGAACCCTATTAATCCAAATCATTATACCATCATTCTATCATCATTATACCATGTTAATTTCCAGGTTTCATTACCTCAAAACCCTAGCTCGATCGGTTTGATAATTTTCCCAAAATTTTTCTTTTATTCTTTTTAATTTCTTTAAAATCGGTAAAACTAAATAGATCAAGAATAATTATTTTAGGCGTTAACAATTCGAAATATAATTTTTCCCAGATTAGTATGATCATATGGAGTCCAAATAAAATAAATATGAAGCCTCAAAAATTCGAATTGAATTATTTAGGGTTTATACACGTTTTTAAGATTTAATTCACAAATAATTGTTAGATCATGCATGAATCGACTTTTACATTTTATTTGGTGTTCATAACATATATAGGGTCTGAGAAAAATACCAAATCAAGATTCGAACGTGTAGAACGAGACGCACGATTTAATATGTACGCGAATAGCCAAAATGCACCATAAATCACCACGACTTCAAAAACGATCTAAAAATCATGAAACCAATTTTCACAGGTCACATATGATGTGAGGAACACCATAAAAATAAGAAACGAATTTTCCAAGATCGAATGAATCAAAAATGGAATTATTACCTTTCGGGTTGAATTAAACAAGAATTTTCGAAAACCTTTGAATCCGGCCACCACAATTCGAAGTATTATTTTTCTAGGACTCTTGAGACCCTTAAGAACACAGGAAAAATAGTGTTTCACTTCCAAAAATTCGAATGGATGAAGAGAGAATTATTTTGTGTATTAGGGTTTGATCGGATTGGAATTTTGAGAGAAAAAAATATGTGTGCTATGTGAATTGTGAAGTGAACGAGTTTTAGAGGAATAAAAGACCAAAATTTCGGGATTTTGGTCAAATGATTTAATGGCATGATTATCTCCCCTTAATTTCCATTTAATTCCATTAAGTTTCCTTTTTATTAATTCATAACTTTGAATTTAAATTCTATATTAGGCGCCCAAGGGCAACTTGGTAATTTTCTTGGCTTGTATAAATGTTAAATGAAGTTGTTAAAATTATTTGGGATCATAACTTGTTCATTGCCAGCAGTTTGGAATCGATTCGGGACTTTATAAGCTTTTAATTAATTTTTAAACTTGCAGGGGCATTTTAGTCATTTTACATGTTTTAGATTTTTAAGGTTTTACAGACACCGAGGACTGATGACAAGCTCTTCGACAAGGAATATCGACTCAAGGGGTTCAAACCCACTAAGTCAACAAAGCAAGGAGTCAAAACCAACCCTTCAAAGTTCAAAGCAGCTATTGGCCTACCGGCTCCAAGATCGTTGAAGAAACGTGATAGTCCAAGCTCCATCAAGAGTCAGACTTTCGCAGAAGTCCTCAACAAAACACCTCCCGGACACAGCCAAAATGGAGAAACTCCCCCAACAGCAACGGAGGAATGGAAATTATTCGCTGACGGAGCCTCAAGCTCCGATGGTTTCGGAATAGGTTTAATCCTAATGAATCCGGAGGGAAAGGAGTACAGTTATGCACTACGTTTTGAATTCAAGGCCACAAAAGATGAAGCAGAGTACGAAGCCTTGCTGGCTGGCTTTCGACTCGCAAAGGGCATCGAGGTTCATGACCTCTCCATCTTCGTAGGCTCGCTTTTAGTTGCTGGTCAAATCAAGGGTTCTTACAGAGCAAGGCAGCCAATAATCAAGGAGTACTTGAACGAGGTTAAAAAGCTCCTTCAGGGTTTCGAACGATACAAAGTGACAAATGTCCACATAAGCCAAAACAAAAAGGCGGAGGCCCTAATCAAATTAGCATCGACTGCTTTTGCTCATCTACCCAGTGAGGTTTTAGTAGAAGATTTGGCCACCAGGTCAATTGCAAGAAGTGAAACATTTGATGAAGGCTCCAGCTGGATAGAACCAATAAAAATGTACTTGATAAGCGGCGTTTTGCCCGATGATTCAAAGTCGGCACGAAGAATCAAAGTCAAAAGTCCACAGTACAGGCTCATAGGCAATAATCTCTACAAAAGGCGTCTTTCATCTCCTTGGCTCCGTTGTGTCGAATTAAAACAGGCTTCGAACATTCTCTACAATGCTCATGAAGAATTTTGTGGAAAACACACAGGCCCTAGAGCCATCGCCGCAAAAGTAACAAAATGGGGTTATTACTGGCCAACCGTACTAGAAGATGCAAGGGAAGCAATCAGAACATGCACGGTATGTCAGACACACTCCAAAGCCCGAAAATCATTAGAGTATGATACGACATCTAGCATAACTGTAAGACCTTTCGATCAATGGGGAGTCAGCATAATCGGACCCTTACCATTAGCACCCGGAGGGGTACAATTCTTGGTCATAGCCATCGATCATTTCACCAAGTGGGTCGAGGCCAAGCCGTTGGCATCAACAAAAGGAGAAGATGTGGAAGAGTTCATGTGGGAACACATAATTTTCAGATTTGGAATTCCACAAGTTATCACCTCTTACGAAGGGCCACACTTTGCCGAAGGAGTGTTCCCTTCTTTCTGTAAAAGCCTGAATGTGAAGCAAAGATTCGTTTGTGTTGACAAGGATATTGTCACCGAAATTGATACGAAGCTAGGGCAATATCAGCATAAATGGGCAGACAAACTTCCCAAAGCCTTGAGGGCATATAGGAAGTTGTCCTTCGAATAAAAGCAAACGAAGCCAAATGAAAGAGCCCAGCGTCAAAGAAGAATTAATGTGGCAAAAAGACGTGGAAGCTCGAAGGGCGGAAACAAAAAATGTCGTGAACAAGTTTGGACATGATACAAACTCTCGTAAGTCTTACATATAAGAACTTTCCTTTCTTTAAAAGCATTTAGTTGTTTTCAATTTCATGTAACGTAGTCTTCTCACATGGGAAAAAAGCATTAATGGTAGGTGTCTAGTGTTCATTTTTTTCAAATGATGTAATCCTCCCTACCCACTTAATGATATAACATGTTTCCCTCAAAATCTCTTGTTTCGTTTTATACAACATAGATTTATCCAGCCAAGTACTTTACAAGTTTCAATGTCGAAGGATGAAGCAAGACACATGTCTTGTATAACATTAACATCCATTACAATTCACATTAACTTTCCTATAAAGTCTTAGGGTATTTAAAGCCCTCTGTAACTTAAGGATAAAGACGGAGTGGGTCGCGACCCTCTGTCGAAGTCAAATTATACGATTGCATAAAATCTTGGTCCAAAATACACACAATAAGGTTATAACCTTAGGTTGTATGTTTACGTTCTAATAATGAGCGTAAGAGAAGATAAGCATGGCATTAAAAAAGGAGAATATTCCTCCAAATTAAGAGTCATAAAGACTACGCACAGGCGCAGCCATCATCAAAAGAGATAATTGTTCAAAGTTATGGGACGAAGCCCAGACAAACTATTCAAACAGGCACTAGCCTGATAAAAGCATGATAAATTGTCTTAAAGAAACGGCATCAGCCTTTAAACATAAACAAATTGTTTCAAAGGGTACACGCCACCCTTACAGACTAAATTACTGCCAACATGGCAGCCTTCATTTGTTGATAGAAGAGTTTGGGTCTTCTTGATGAGTCGCAGACTTGGGTTTCTCAGACAAGGTTCTTTTAGTTGGAGACGGAGGCTGTATACTCTTGGGTTTTTTAGAAAGGAGATCTTCGATGGAGGCTGAAGGATCTTTGGTTGCTTCGGAAAGAAAGGGGTAAACTGCAGTGGTGAATGCATTACCAGCTTCATTATACTCCTGAACGGAATTTGGACGATAGTATGGCACATCTGAAAGCACAACGGGTTTCTTAGTTTCGGAAATCTCCTCCAAAGTTGTGCATTTGCCATGAAATATGGCTGCATTCACCAGTTTACCCACAACCACTCCCACCTCATCGCTATGATATAATTCCATAGCAATGTAGGGAACAACCTTCGATACAACCTCAGCCCTATCTTTTCTCAACCTTTGGCATTCAAGCTTCAACATATCAACCTCCTGACAACGCTTAGCATCCTGCTCCACTAGTCTAGCTCTCTCGGCCTCCAACCCAGTACACTTAGACTCCAGGGCACTCACCTGGTTCTCATAACCTACAACCTTAGCCTCCTCCAGAATTAACCTACCACATTCAGCCTGTGACTCCTTAAGCTGTTTTTCAAGACCATCAATCCTGTTTCGAAGAGCCTCATACCTTGGATGTTTCTCAAAGTTCTCCATGGCTTCATCACATCTCTTCTCCAACTCAGCATAATTTTTCTCCCTCTCCTTTTCTCTGGCAACAACAGCAGCAACCTCCTCCTTTGCCTCCTGGACTCTATTAAGCAATCCCCTGGTGCGAAAGCTCAGATGACTGTCCAGCATTGCTTGTCGGATATAACTTTTGTCGTTGAGATCGCAAAGTTCCTCAATGGACATTTCATTCATTTTACTCCTCCATGAGGCAGGAGTGACATTCTCAACAAGCAAGCGGCAGGAGAGAGCGTTGGGTAATTCCTTCGTATCTGGCAAACCTAAAAAAAAAAAAAAAAAAAGAAGACGAAAACAATATAAGCCAAATACGCAATATTACGGATAGGAAGGAAGACTGGAAGAATTTTCACTTACCAGATATGTCATCTTCATCAGCCATTCCTTCCGGAGCATACATAATGGTCTTCCCACGAGACTTCTCTGTTTTTTGCTTGGTGGTTCTGGAAGTAGGAGTAGGGATGTTCAATTTCCTCTTGGGGGCAGCCTTTGCAACCTTTGCACTGGTACCTTTTCTAGTCCGAACTCTATCAGCGATGCCGGAGGACCCCACAATCCTGAACTGATCACCTCCGGAAGGGGTATCATCAGAATCACCGACATCCTCCACTACCTGGGGGGCTTCCTCAGTACCAACTGTTTTGATTGGGGGAGCACAGCAAGAGGCTTGGGTGGAGAGACATCAACATCATTATTATTGACAGAAATGGAAGGAGATCCCACTCCGTAACTCGTATTTTGAGGGTCCCTTGGCATAAAGCTAACTTCCTTGGCACCTCCAGCCACAACAAAATTACGAAAAGCCATTTCTGCACAGACAAAGGAAAAGAGATGAATATCAGCAGGTAAGTTATTTATTTATGAAATAAGAAATTATACATACTTTTTCCTTCACAAATAATTTCAGGAAGCAATGGAGACTCTTCCCAACTTTTAGCAATGCCAGCCATGAATAAGATGGGCTCAGGAAACGTTTGTACGTCCACTGGATGACGTGCAAGACGTTGGTACATAAGGTCACTCCTTACCTCATAAGGTAATGGGTCATTGTATCATTTTTCATCAAACCTATTCCCTTCGGCCAACAGCTCAGGATACTCGGAGGGTATGATGGTACTCTCAATATAAAAAAATTGACCTTTCCAATTTCGAATATTCGAAAAAGGTTTAGTCAATAGGTGTGGGACATCATACTCACTCCTTTTTGCAATAGTTACCCAATCTCCACCAGGGTAGAGATTGACAAAGCCTCTAAGCACAGTCAATGAGGGCTCAAAACCATACGCTTTGCACATTACAATATAAGTTGTCAACTTGGCTAAACCGAATGGATTAAACCTTGAAATGTGCACCTTGTAATATTGCAAAAACTTCAAAATAAGAGGGTGGATGGGAATCCTAAAGTTTGATTGCGTAAACGCATGCACATACAAACCTACAAACCCTTTTGGAGCATCAAAAATACTTTGCTTTTTACTGGGAAGCATGATTTTATGTTCCGAGGGTATGGGGTAATCATTCAGAAAATCAGACAATGCTTGTTTCGACAAGGTGCAAGTTTGTTCTTTAATTATTCGTTTTGCAGCCATACTCATAAATAAGGAGAGCAAAGAAAAATGGCAGAATTTTACCTTTTGATTCTAACGGAAGCACAAGATTGCAGAGCAATGTGTATTTTGGGCGGAGGTAAAATGAGCTAGGGTTTAATTATTATGGGTTTATGTACACAGACGGATCTCTAATCCCAATCGCACACGTGGTCACCTAACTTTGAAGATCTTGCGGATCTCAAACGAGCAATTAAATTGTGAAAAGATGTTTCGCTAATACCGATTTAATCGATGTTTGAGAAGCAAGTGGAAGGATAACAATTAACCCGCATTTAATGCGCGGTTAGTTTAGCATTTATTTTCTTTTTTGCATGGTTAATGGTACGCAAGGATTAAAGGCATATTTGATTTTTCGAGTCGAATGCAATTTATACTCGTACGTATATATCACTTTCGACTGGGGGGCTTGATGATGTACCCTCCTAACGGGTCGAAGGACTCCCCTTCGAGCCTGTAGAAAGCCCTCCCTTCGGAGGCCCAGGTTAACCTTCTAATACGTTTCATTGGCGTAAAACCATTCGCCTGCGAATGGTTACCATGTGGGAATCCGCCAATCGAAGCCCTAAGCCCTTCGGGGTATTCCTGACGAAGGGACTAACACGAAGGATCATCCAGACCTGGTCAAACCCACGTCTCCTCTATCCTTTGGCTTCCCGCCAAAACAGAGATCGTGGGCTACAAAGCCCTAGCGGTTACCACTTTCCATGGGACGCCCCCATGATCTCCGAACTATGTGCAACCGCCCACTATGTCCTATTTCTCCCCTATAAATAGCATAGTCGGGCCAAGAACAATGTAAGTAATTTCGAGTTAATCCACAAGTTAACTTCACTCTCTAAATTTACGACCTACATTACCATAACACATACTTACTTGCACGCCGGAGGTGGTTCGCCGGGTCCAACCCCTGCTCAATCACTTAACGTAGTGTCTTTGTATTTCTTATTCTCAGGTTAAGAACAAGCTTGGCGCAATCTCAACACCCCTTTATTCCTTTGATCACCATCGAAGGCTTGGTTGACGAATATTTGTTCAATCAATAAGCATGATGATAGTAACAGCTCAGAGGCTGATCTCACACATGGTGAGGATGCAAATCTCAGTCCTGTAAATCACCAAGTACCATCTGCTGAGGTACATCTATCTGATCAACATAATGTTCTTTCTAATGAACAACAACATACTGATCAAATGATACCAACTTATGGCACATATCTGTTGGAAAAGACTGATAGCAATATCACCTCAGATTCAACAAATATGAATCATAAGGGTGGAGTAATTGATCAGGATGCTGGACATGATGATGCATCAACTTCTTTGTTTACGGCTGAGTTTTCAAAATCAAATAATATGGTTGAAAAGGATGTTTATAATGAACTTTCAAAAAAAAATTTACAGCTTGAAAAACATTGTATTTCTCTTGAAATAGCAATGCAACAAAAGGAAGAAAGTTTTCAAACTAAACTACCATGTAAAAATCCGGAACTCCCTGAATTCCGTGAACTCTTCATAATAAATGATTTGAAAGCTCAGCCAGAAGCCAAAAACTTGACGATCAAAAACTTGAAAAACAGGTTGGCTGAGATGTGTGACACATGTAATGAAGTTAAGACTAAACATGACACTAAAGTGGCTGAATTACTTACTGATAATGAGACTTTGAAAAAGCAATGTAAAAACCTGTGTGATTCAATCAAAGAAACAAAATCTAAGTTTATAGAACAGACAACTTCTTTGATTGCCAAAAATTATGAATGCAAAGCTCAAATTCAAGAGAATGGTTTCACAATCACTGCCCTTAAGAACGAGTTGAGAAAATTAAATGGAAATTGTGTGAACACTAAGTTTGAAAAACCATCAATCTTGGGAACGCCAGTTTCACAACCTCTCAGAAACCATACAGTTGTTAGATAACCAAATGCGTTTAGATCTGAACGACCAATATCTTCTAACCCGAAGTGTGCAACCCAAGTTGATGTGATACAAGTTTTATCGAAACCAGTCACTTCACAATCTAGAATAAATGGTCAGACAGTTAGTGGTCATTCTAAGGCTCAATCACATAAGTCTATGGCTATGGATGCAAATACTCATACTAAGGTTCAACTCCTTAAGATTAGAAACCACATCAGGCCCGTAGGACCAAAGAGTCATGCTTAGAAACCCAGCAGGGAGATTGTTGTAGGACTTAGAAAGTCTACCATCAAGCATTCTACTGTGTATGAGAAATCTAACTCTCCTAGATCTTGCCTTAAATGGTTACCGACGGGTAGAATCTTTAAGATGGTTGGTCTTAGATGGATACCTACTAGTACAGATGGCATTTCAAAGACTGACTGTGAAACTTGTGAAACTTCAAAAAATCTGGATACCGATGTCACTAACCCATATAAAAGCATGCAAAATCGTCATGTTAGTGCAGGGAATCCACATTCAAGTGCAGGTGGTATATGCTTAAACATATACTTTTATTTGACCAAAACCCGACCAAAATGACCAAAAACTAACCAAAATGCCAAAAGATATTCGTGTTTTTGTGTCTATGTTTATGCAGGCAACGGATAATAGAAAAAGGACAAAAACGAAGAAAAATCCGGAAAACACGGGCACGAGACGTGGAAAGGTATTTATAGAGCCGAAGCCGGGAAAAGATTCGTCAAAGATAATATTTTTAAAGATCGACCCTTGGATCAATTGAGAAGTTACAAAATCAGTCCCTTAAAAATTCAGCATTTACAATATTGGTCCTTATTATAACTAAATCCTAAACCTTTACTATACCTTAAACTACAACCCAATCCCACAAAACCACACCAGCCCATCCCCATTAATCTCACTAATCCAACTCACCTAAATCTATAACCCAACCCAAAAATAAAAACACCTAGCCCAGTCCACCTTCACCCTAAACCCGGATCCCATACCCATCTTACTTATTTAACCCAAGTCAAGCCACAGATAAACCCGGTCAAGACCCAGACAACCCACACAACAAACTTTACCGCCAATCAATGTATACCCTTCGTCTCCATTTTTACCCTGCACCACACTCATTAATTACCCCGCCTAAAAAGCTTCTAGATGAACATTGACAAGTCAAGGAATGCCAGATGGCACAAATCCCAGCTCTCTTCATGATGGTATCTCCACTACATCCAATCAACGGCCAAGATTTTAAAGTGGTGAGCAAGAAATGATCCAAGGGTCGTGGATTAATCTCCTGAAGCTTCCTGGATGAAACCCTAGCTCTTGGGAGTCTATAAATAGCAGCTCATTCCTCACATTTAGGTGTCGAGTCTTTAAGTTTTTTTTAGAGTCTAAATTAGGGTTTGTTTTTATGTATTTCTTGTTATAACTTTTAATTCAGTCTTTTTAAGGTTGTAATGGTTTGATGTACTCAGAATTTTAATGTTAATGAAAGTTTGTTTGATTTGGTTTATTAAGTAATCTGCTCTGTTTTTATGAATTTATTTACAAGGCATCCTTAGCTTATTTCTGTCCTTTTAAGCTTTTGTTAAGTCTCTTTAAAGCTTTCATTCAAAACCCTTATTATAAGTTATGTTTTTAATCTAATATATATATATTATAATATTTTTTATAATATATATATAATACTATATATATATATATAATATATATATAATTTATATATATATATATATTATATATATATATATATATATTAAATCTCAGCTTCATAAAGCTATTTTTCTATTGTTCAAGCTCATTCTAGCTATCTATAGCTTTATGAGTATTTGTAGGGATCAAATTAGTTAAAAAGATCAAAATACTATACCTTTGCATTATGTGGAAAGCTTTTTGGAAGTTGCCCGCAATGGAGGGGCAAGATGGACTTTACCTAGCTTATACTTGATAAGCTAGGAGCTTGTAGCTGCCCTGAATTGGGAGCCTTTGTTTAGCTAAGGCCACAAGTGAGCTTGTTTCTTTCATTTTTGCTTTAATATTGCATTTTATGGTTTAGTAGTATAAATCTGATATATTGCTTGTTTATTACTTGATTTAGCTTAATCTTAGTATAATATAGCTTATCTCAGTAGTTGAAGTGATATCTTAGCTTGTTGCTTGTGTTTTCATCATTTCTCATAATTTTGCTCAAAACTCTGTCATAACTTGCTTTTTGTGAATCTGTGGTATTTTATTGGATATTCTTGTGTTTCTATGCTTCTTCTGGTTTAATACAACAGTACACTAGCTTGTTTTGTGAATTCATGGTTTAGAAACAAGTAATGCTTCATTAAAAGTTCAAAACAGTTGCATTAGGGGTGTTTGGTTCAGCAGTGTATACTGCATTAGAGTTTATTGCAGGTTTAGCTTTCAGTGTAGTTAGTTCATATTAGGTGTGAGTAGAGTATTCAAGCAGTAACATTCATAGGTTAAACATTAAAAAGTCAAAATCATTTTTCAATTTCATTTTTTCTGCATATCAGTTAGTATAACAGTTAGTTGATCATTCAAATAGTTGCACAAGTAGGTAATCTAGCTTAAGATCATTCATATATAGCTTATAACATCAATATTAATCATTTAGGTTCATGCTAATTTCATTTAAGTCAACATATATAAACTGAGAAAAAAAAGTCAACAGGTCTGCTGTCAAAATTTTTGAGCAGACATAGTTTTTTTTTGCTGCTGAACTAGCTTTGTTTGTGGCATATTTAATCAAGTTGGAACCTTCATCTTTGGTTTGTAACTAGTTTGAACAACAAGGTTTAAGTGCATAATCTGGGATTGAGGATTTGAGCTTAATTGATAGCTTATTTACCAACTGCAAAGTAGGACACAGGCTGTTTTGATTCTGTTTGGGAAATAAGCTGTTCAGCAGATTTGCAGCTTATTGCATGAACTTATTTGATCATTCTGAGTTGAATTTAGCTTTAAACAGTCCTTTTCATCATCCTTGAGCTTTTGTGAATTTTTGGACAGCTTGTGCTTATTTTGTGCTTATTTCCATAGTGCTTTTTGGGCTGTTTTGCTGAATTAAGCTTACTCGGAGTCTGAATTTATTTTTCCTAGATTGCTTATTCAATTTTAAAATTACTCAGAATTTTCCAGATTTTTCCAAGCTGTTTTAATATTTTTAAATCATTTAAATAGTTTAAATTAGTTTTTAATTCATAAAAAATTATTAAAAAGTCAAAAAAATATTTTTCTTTTTCCAAAAATTTTCTTTTATCAGTTTTAATTTAGGAAAATTATTTTTATATTTTTAGGTTTTAAATTTTAGAAAATCACTTTTTATTTACGTTTTTAAAATTCGTCGCGTAACGTTTTAAATTCAATTTTCGTTTTTAGGATTACATGCTTAGATTAATTGTTTCTTTAGCTTAATTAGTTGCTTTCATTTATTATTTTATTGTTCGTAGTATAAAATCACCAAATTTCACTCTTTTCACACAATTCACGACACGTATCACGATCCCGAATCACAAATTCCATTCAATCTTCAATCGGGACAACGAACCTAGGGTTTTGCATATTTCCTTTGCAATTCTCCTTTTTGGGATATAAATTGTTTAAATCAATTTTTTGCGCCGCTGCCAGGGAAGGTTGACGAGAATTCGTGATTTTGTTTTTCGATTCGTGTTTTGAAGACCCTTCCCTCGGAAGTTACTTGTTTTTATAAAAAGAAAAATACAAAAAGAAAATAAATAAAACACTTTTCCTAAAGTGTTTTCAAAAAAATACAAAAATAATATAACCTCACTTTCTTGAAAGTGTTGTAAACCATTCCGAATAAACAACAAAACAATCGTGAAATCATTTGATTTTCGGATTATCTTTCGGCTACAACCTATACAAGTGGTTAAGGATGGTCTTGACATTAAATTGCAGACCGAAAGAGGCGGGTTTTTAATTAGCTTTCGAGCGGACCTTTGCTTCTCCGCCACTCTGCGCGTAGTTG
This sequence comes from Artemisia tridentata subsp. tridentata, assembly GCA_021014915.2. Taxonomy (NCBI): domain Eukaryota; kingdom Viridiplantae; phylum Streptophyta; class Magnoliopsida; order Asterales; family Asteraceae; genus Artemisia; species Artemisia tridentata. Next base: position 350,258,330 of record CP139507.1, read on the forward strand.
TAAGAGAAACGATATCGATTGAGGGATCGATACCAAAAATATTGTGATTAATTTTCATTAAAAAAAAATTAAAAATCCAAAAATATTTTATCTTCAAATTTGGTTTTTCTTTTTAAATTTTTATTTCTTTTTGGTGTATGCACACCCGTTCTTCTTCTTCTCAACCTCTTCTTTCACCGCTCTCAAATCTCGAGAGGATTATCCGTCATAACAACCGTGTTCATTACTCAACCGTTGAGGAAATGGACAACAACCCAAACAATCAACATCCTCCGGTGGATGATCAAAATCCGGCTCCCGATCTCCGACCAATGGAGGAATTACTCCAATCACCTTTCAATGGTGTTGGCAAAGCAATCGTGATACCCAATATGTTTTAAAATCAATTTGAAATTAAAACGGGGTTACTTAATCTCATCACCGGTATTTCTTTTCAAGGCTTTGAAAATGAAGATCCTCATTCCCATGTCCAGAAATTCATTGACATCACTGAAACACTCAATTTAAATCACGTTCCTCACAATGTGCTTAAATTGAGGTTATTCCCTTTTTCTCTGGTAGGAGCAGCCCGGACTTGGCTTGATAAGGAACCTCCTAATTCGATTTTTACTTGGGATGACTTAGCCTCAAAGTTCGTGAACTACTTTTATCCTCCCTCTAAGACATCGAATCTCAAAAATCAAATCACTCGATTTCAGCAAGCTTTCGATGAATCGTTCAACGAAGCTTGGGATAGATTCAAAGAGTTGTTAAAAAAGTGTCCTAATCACGGATTTTCGACCTTGCTCCAGATTGATACTTTCTATCATGGGTTGAATCCATCTGATCAAGATTCACTCAATTCCGCTGCGGGTGGAAATTTTCTGACTAGAAACACTCAAGAAGCTTTGACTATCATTGAAAATAAAGCCAGAGTGAGGAGTTCTAGAACAAAAGCTCAAGTTGTAATACCTGGAATTCAGATAACTAGTAAAAAGACCAAATTACCCCTGAAACAATAAAACCTAAATAATTAAGTTATAAAATTCTGAAACAACTCCAAACTACTGAAAACAAACTACGTATCAAGTAGATTAATTTCTGGAACAACATTACATTATTTTGAATGTCCAAAAATTATAAAATCACTTATACATATACATATGATCCGAAAATAATTAAGTGTATATATATTATATTTTGTAAAATCATTTAACTAGATAAATACAAAATCAAATAAAGGAATATGCACCAAATCAAACTTTGATCTTGTGATAAACCTTAGGGCCGAAATTCTGGACCCAAGCCCCCTCCAAGTCGGTTTGTATATTATATAAACAAATCTTTTATATTTTATAAAACCCTTTTACCGAAAACCCTAAATCGCCAAAACTAAAATCGACCAACCCTCCCACACGACTTCTGGACCTGAGCAAAGAATTTCCTAGTGATCCTTGGAGTGTTAACAAGCTACAAAAAATAGGAGTTGGAGTGTTGAAGCTTTGATTCGAACGTGGTGATTTATTTTGTTCGGTCCATACGTACGAGAGGTATAAATTCCTTTCGACTCATTCTTACATTCTAAAAGTTATCCAGTATTTTTATAATGATCTACATGTCAAATATGACCTAAGAAAAATAATAAACACAAATCATGCATGTTTACATAGGCGTACGAAATTAAAAGGGTTAAAATACACTTAATTTGTAAATCGTGCTATATGAATTTTCTGAGGTGCAACTATAATTTTTATATGTTCTTTGACATTAATATGAACTAAGAAAAATAGCCACTTGATTTTAGAAGCTCAGATTAATCGACATTGATTCTTGTTTAAATCGGATCATAAGAAAAATAAGAGAAAATAAGGAAGAAACCCTAAATCGTGTTAGGGTTAGGGTTTTGTGGTTTGGATCTGGTTAATAATTGCATTTAACGATTGTGTCATGATGGTTTAATGATTGGTTAAAGTTAGGGTTAAGTTTGCACATAAAAAGGTAGATACGATTTGAAATAAAAATGACAAGGGCCTGTTTTGCCAACTTTGAAACTTAAAGGTTATTTTTATAATGTTAATTAGGTCAGTACGAATGTAGGAAAAATATAACTTGAGGGTCCTATGTGTAAATATTTCAAGAAAATGAACTGATAGTATTTATAAGGGTCGAATTGTAAATAATTAAAATAGAGGGACTAAAAGTGTAAATTTTGGAAACTTGAAGTTATTTTGAGTAAATAATATTATAAAGGGTGTTTTATGTAATTTTGAGTAATTATGGGTTTGATATGTAATTATTACTAAATTAGGGTTTGAAATGTAAGTTTTGTGAAGTTAAAGGACTAGATGTGTAATTTATGAAATCTGAAGGACCTGAATCGTAATATATATAATTTTGAGGGTAGGTTCTGTAATTTGGTAAAGCAAGGTGTTTGTTTAGTAAACATGAATATTATAGGGATTAAAACATGAATTATGTAAATGAAGGGTTTGTTTTGTCAATTATATAATTAAAGGGTATAAACTGTAAATTGTGAAACTAAAGGGATTAAAATGTCATTCTGAATATAGTGTGTATTAAATCAGTAACTTAAAGTATTTTCATGATTAAACCTTTGAATTAGATGAATTTGCAAGTGAAGCCCTAAACTATGTAAACTGTCATTAAACTTTTGTAACCTGATAAAATGCACCCTACTTCCATAATAATCTTAAGAAGGACTAAACCTAATCTGTGATATTATTAACTTACTAATAATGGAAATATAACTAAAGACCCTTTGGACTTCTGTCTTCTACTCCTTAGGTTCGAGGAAGGAGTAATCTCATCTTGTCAGCTTTTATCTTTGTGTTCTTGCATTCGTAATAAGGTACAGATATTCTGCCCTCTTTCAGTAAGGGTATTTCATTTTCCTTTTTCTTCAGTTCTCATTTTTCCTTATTAGGATTCCCTATACCATTGTTATGTTCCCTGCTGTTGTGAACTTTTCATGTGATCTCCTGTTTTGTGAATCTTCATGAACTTTGTATTTGATCTCTTGTCCTGAACCCTGAATTGTGAACCTCGTTTTGAACCTAAAGTTAATAGACTTGTGATGAAACTAAATTGATTTTGATATAAACCTTAATCTGTTAAATCCTTATTTGAACCTAAATGATTTTGAACTGTTATTAAAACTACATATGAAACGTTTTGAGGGATTGTTTTAAATGAACCTTTAAATAGAAACCTTTAGAGATGAACTGTTGACATAAAACTTTGATTATAAACTTTTGTTATAGTCTTTTGAACCATATGATATAGTTCTTTTAATCTGAACTTGAACTTTGATATAAAAACTTAACCTGATAAATTCTAAGTTGAATCTATGATATATAATCCTGAACTGGTGGACTCGAACCTTTGCCATGTACCTTTAAGATATAATTTTGATTTTTAAAATAGTACGCCCGACCTTTGACCTACAGTTTGATATTACGAGCCAATCACTAGACATGAGGGTTTCATGTCCATGTCATTGACGCACCTCTGACATGACTCTAGGGCAGGAGAGTGATGACCTGTTCCGTCCCTTATTTATTATTTGCTATGGCCATTATATTTATGATTATTGATTTGTCTGTGGGGCGTATGGGTGCACTCTAGATTTGAACTGTTATCTGCTTATGTGTTATGTTTATTGTTTATATTACGGTTGGTGACTGATGGTGTGTGCGATACACGTCTTTCACATATCTGGGAGCTAGCTACTCTATTTAGTTACATTTGAGATGATGTGGTATGATTGTTTCTGGGCTCGTGATAGATTTATGTTTTTCCTTATCTTATGAAATTCCTTATTACTTGTTCTATTTCTTTTCCTTAGTCTTATATCTTGTTATTCCTAACATCTCATTCCTACATCTTGAGTTATCGGTATGAAATTGTATTCCTGGTTTCTTTAGTACTATTCCCTATTATTGTTTTGTTACCTTTATATCTGTTCACTGAGCTCTCGTAGCTCAGCCGCATTTCTTTTCCTGCGGCAGGTCTTAGTAGGAAGATGGGATGAGAGAAGAGTGTATCTTTGGACCTAGAAGCTTGGATAGCTATGCTGGATTTAGAATTTAACCGTAGATAGTATATTTTAGAAATAATGTTTTGGGAAGTTTCATTTGTAACCCTATAGATTTAGTATTTCCTTTGTTAACCTATGATATTTTGGTATTAATGAAGATGTATGCTTGGTTTTATTCTTATGTGAATCCATTGTTGTGATATCTTTACCCTTGTCGGGTTGGGGTGTTACACAAGTTTCAAATATGAGTAACAAATCAGATGATGCTTTCACTCGAGCTCTTAGCAAACAAGAAGAAGCTTTTGCCTCTTTCACTAAACAAATCGGGCGTCTAATTGATAAAGAAAGACCTTCTCAGCCCGTCAATGTTGTGAATCAAAAATGTGAGATTTGCGGTGGTCCACATCCTTATTATGATTGTAAAGCCTCCGGTGGCCAAGGTTCGAATGCTACCGTAGCATCAGTAACCTACAATCAGATTCAAGGATTCCGTCCTCAAAATGCTAATAACCAAATGGGACCACCCGGCCTTTCTTCATTCCACAACAATCAAAACCATTTCCCTCAACATTACAATCATCAAGTCAATGTTCTAAACCAAAGTTGTGAAACTTGTGGTGGTCCACATCCGTATTTCGAGTGCCCAGCCGCCGGTGGCTACACTCAAGAGAGCGTTTATGCTGCTTCGGGATCCTATAACCAGGGAGGTAATGGTTACCAACCACAAGGAGACCGTAATCTTCTCAACTACCGTTCTAACAATTATCTTGGACCACCAGGTTTCAACAATCTAGCTTCGAACAATCAGAATCAGAACCAAAACAGAAATAATCAATTTGTTTCAAACCAAAACTGTAACAACCAAGGGAATTACCACCCACCAAATCCAGGAAATTACCATCCTCCCCCTAATACCAATCAAGTTCATAACCAAAACAACCGTGGGCAAAACCTTAATCAAGGAAACCAAAACTACAACCAAGGATTCGTTCCACCTCCGTCGCCCACGGATGAGTTGTTGAAACAACTAGTTCTTCAACAAAAATCCCAAGAAGAAACAACTAGGTTTCTTATTAAGGAAATGACTGAAATGAAGAAATATTTAAATGATCGACCCTCGGGCTCGGGTACTACTTCTCTCCCAAGCAACACGGTCGCCAACCCGAGGGGCGATGTTAAGGCGATCACTACAAGGAGTGGTGTTTCTTATGATGGACCCACGGCTCCGACTACCTCTTCTTCTCTTCCTCCTAAGGTAGTCGCCTGTGAGACCGAGGTGACAAAGGACATGGAACCTCCTACTAACAACGGAGGAACCAAAGACGTCCAACCTACGGTTGTCCATCCATCTGAACCAAAGAACGTTGAGCCAAAAGAAATTCCCGTAAAAGCAAAACTTCCATATCCTTCGCGATTAAATGATCAAAAGCTCCGCGAAAAAGCTTCAAATCAAATGGAAAAATTCTTTCAAATCTTCCAAGATTTGCATTTTGATATAAGCTTCGCGGATGCTTTGCTTTTGATGCCAAAGTTCGCTTCCACAATCAAGAGTTTATTGAGCAATAAAGAAAAATTATTTGAGCTCGCAAAAACACCTCTGAACGAAAACTGCTCAGCGGTACTCCTTAAAAAGCTTCCTGAAAAGCTTGGAGACCCGGGAAGATTCCTCATTCCATGTGACTTCCCGAGGTTGGTTGAATGTCATGCCTTGGCCGATCTAGGTGCGAGCATCAACCTAATGCCGTTATCCGTTTGGCAAAAACTTTCATTGCCCGAACTTACCCCAACTTGTATGACCCTCGAGCTTGCAGACCGGACCACGACTGTTCCGCTTGGCATAGCCGAGGATGTCTTCGTCAAGGTAGGGAAGTTCCATTTTCCAGCAGATTTTGTGGTGGTTAATTTCGATCCTGACCCCCGGGTCCCTCTAATTCTCGAAAGATCGTTCTTGAGGACCGGGCGGGCTTTGATTGATGTTTACGGTGAAGAAATTATGTTGAGGGTGGATAATGAGGCCGTGACCTTTAACCTCGACCGAACTTTCAAATACTCCTCCAGTCATGATTCCGTCTCGGTAAATCGAATCGATGTGATTGATGTTGCCTCGGAGGAGTATTCTCAAGAAGTTCTTGGATTTTCCGATAAATCCTCGAGTGGCAATCCCACTCCTTCTTCTCAACCCATTCTTTCCGACCTTTCCCCATCCCTCACTCCGTTTAAGGGAGGTGATTTCTTCCTAGAAGAGGTCGATGACTTTCTTGCTATAGAAACACCAACTTCACCGGAAGTTGATGATTCTTATCTTGATCCGGAGGGAGATATTCTTTTGCTTGAAAGATTATTGAATGAAGATCCGACATCTTCTCTCCCTCTGATGAAAGAAATTCAAAAAGAAGAAATCAAAGAAATTAAGCCGTCTACTGAGAATCCTCCGGAGCTTGAGCTCAAGGATTTACCTCCTCATCTCGAGTATGCTTTCTTAGAAGATACCGACAAATTTCCCGTCATCATCTCTAAAAATCTAAAAGATGAGGAGAAGACTCAACTCTTAGACGTGCTTAAGAAACATAAGAGTGCCATCGCTTGGCAAATCTCCGATATAAAGGGCATAGACCCTCGGTTCTATACTCATAAGATCTTATTGGAAGATAATTTCAAACCCGCTGTTCAGCAACAGAGACGGGTTAACCTAAAAATCCATGATGTCATAAAAAAGGAAGTTCTTAAACTCCTTGACACAGGGATGATTTATCCGATCTCAGATAGCTCATGGGTTAGCCCGGTCCACTGTGTGCCCAAAAAGGGTGGAGTTACCGTTATAACAAATGAAGAAAATGAGTTAATTCCCAGACGTCTCGTCACCGGATGGAGAGTGTGTATCGATTACCGAAAACTCAATGATGCTACCCGTAAAGACCATTTCCCTCTACCATTTATGGACCAAATGCTTGAGCGTTTGGCGGGAAATGAGTTCTATTGTTTTCTCGATGGCTTTTCCGGGTATTTTCAAATACCAATTGATCCCCAAGATCAGGAAAAGACCACCTTCACGTGTCCTTATGGAACGTTTGCCTACCGACGCATGCCTTTTGGCTTGTGCAATGCTCCGGGCACGTTTCAGAGGTGCATGATGGCTATATTTCACGATATGATCGAGAAGACGATGGAGGTCTTTATGGATGATTTTTCCGTCTATGGAAATTCTTTCTCATCGTGCCTCTCCCATTTAGACAAAATGCTGCAAAGGTGTAAAGACACCAATCTTGTGCTAAATTGGGAGAAGTGCCATTTTATGGTCAAAGAAAGCATTGTCCTCGGCCACAAAATATCAAATGCCGGGATTGAGGTAGATAAAGCCAAAGTCGATGTAATCGCAAAACTACCTCATCCCACCATCGTAAAAGGAATCCGAAGTTTCCTTGGTCATGCCGGTTTCTACAGACTATTTATTCAAGACTTCTCAAAAATCGCTCGGCCTCTGACCCATCTTCTTGAAAAAGATGCTCCGTTAATCTTTTCTCCCGAATGCATCAAAGCATTCGAGATTCTCAAAAAGAAGTTAACCGAAGCACCAATATTGGTTGCCCCCGACTGGGACTGGCCCTTTGAGCTAATGTGTGATGCTTGCGATTATGCTATTGGTGCAGTCCTGGGGCAACACAAATCAAAATACTTCCAGCCGATACACTATGCTAGCAAGACAATGACCGACGCTCAATCTCACTACACTACTACCGAGAAAGAGTTGTTGGCCGTTGTCTACGCTTTTGAGAAATTCAGACCATATCTTGTCTTATCCAAAAGCATAGTGTATACGGACCATTCCGCTCTCAAGTATCTCTTAGCGAAGCAAGATGCTAAGCCGAGGTTACTGCGGTGGATTCTTCTGCTCCAAGAATTTGATATTATCATTCGTGATAAAAAAGGAGCAGAGAATCTAGCCGCTGATCACTTATCCAGACTTGAAAATCCCCATCAAAGTGTTCTCGAGAGAAAGGAAATCACCGAAACATTCCCTCTCGAGACACTTGGGATGATTTCATCTAAAAAGAATGATCCAAGTACCCCATGGTTTGCTGACTACGCAAATTACCATGCGGGGAATTTTGTGGTAAAAGGGATGTCGTCCCAGCAGAAAAAGAAATTTTTCAAAGATGTTAAGCATTATTTCTGGGATGACCCCTATTTATTCAGAATATGTGCTGATCAAGTAATCAGACGGTCTGTGCATGGCCAAGAAGCTATTGATATCCTCAAGGCTTGCCATAATGGACCCACGGGGGGACATCATGGTGCCAGCTACACCGCTAAAAAAGTATTTGATTCTGGTTTTTATTGGCCGACAATATATCATGATGCCCACGACTTGGTGAAGTCATGTGACTCTTGCCAACGTCAAGGAAAGATCTCGCAAAAAGACGAAATGCCTCAAAATGCAATTCAAGTCTGCGAGATCTTTGACGTGTGGGGCATCGATTTCATGGGGCCATTCCCGTCTTCACGAGGGAATAAGTATATCCTCGTGGCCGTCGACTACTTGTCAAAATGGGTTGAAGCAAAAGCGCTCCCCACTAATGACGCCCGAGTGGTTGTTAAGTTCTTGAAAAATCTCTTCTCCCGATTCGGAACTCCTCGTGCTATAATCAGTGATCGTGGTACTCACTTCTGCAATGATCAATTTGCAAAAGTTATGCTCAAGTATGGTGTCACTCACCGACTTTCTACCGCGTATCACCCTCAAACGAGTGGTCAAGTCGAGGTTTCGAATCGTGGATTGAAACGTATTCTTGAAAGAACTGTTGGTGAAAACCGAGCCTCGTGGGCCGACAAATTGGATGATGCTTTATGGGCTTTCCGAACCGCTTTCAAGACACCCATCGGATGTACTCCTTACAAGCTGGTTTAAGGAAAAGCCTGCCATCTGCCCATCGAGCTCGAACATAAGGCATATTGGGCCTTGAAATATGCTAATTTTGACCTTAAGACCGCGGGTGATCACCGTAAGCTCCAAATTAATGAATTAAATGAGCTTCGGGATCAAGCCTACGAGAACTCTTTGATCTACAAAGAGAAAACAAAGAGGATTCATGACTCTAAGATTAAGAACCGCATTTTCAATGTTGGTGATCGAGTCCTCCTCTTCAATTCTCGGCTTAAGATTTTCTCGGGCAAACTCAAAACCCGCTGGTCTGGGCCGTTCACCATCACTCAAGTTTTTCCATATGGAACCGTCGAGTTAGCTCAAAACGACGGTCCAAACTTCAAAGTGAACGGTCATAGGATCAAACACTATTTTGGAGGGGACGTACCATCTATGGTTGTCCCGGATCTCCAAACTTTCCCCATGGACGACTAAATTCAGGGACGAGTCAAGCTATGTGACTCGTTAAAAAACAAAGCGCTTCGTGGGAGGCACCCCATGCTTATCCATCTATCTTTCTAAAAGTGAGGAGGGGCTCCTCTTCCATATCTTGTGTTTCGTGGTTTTCTGTGCTGTGTCCAGGATTGCCCGATGATTGAAGACTCTCGTGCTCGTGGCTTGCTTCTCTCCACTCGAGTTTCATCATTCGTTGCTCATCCGATATCCTAAATCTTATCGTTTTACATCTATCTTTTGGCATAATTAATAAACGGCCTTAGATTTATGTAGGAGAACCCTTACCTTTAAGACATTGAGGACAATGTCTCGTTTTAGTCTGGGGGGTCATCTGTCGATTTGATTTTTGCCTTGCATTTTTTGCCGTTTACTCATGCAACCCCGGTTTTCCTCCAAAATTGAAAAAATCCAAAAAATGAGAAAAATTTAAAAATTTTTGCAAAAAAATATAATAAATTTCGACATTTTGTTGACTTTCCGCTGGTGAGAGTAGGAATAAAATTCTGACTTGATCGGGCGTGTTGAGCCCTAGCTTGTCTCCTTAACCATTTGGCTAAGCATTCGCGGATCTTATTATTTAAGATTTTAAATTTGCGAAGAACGAGAAATGATAGAGTTGTTTATAAGTTAGATTGCTAAACGTGGAGTAGTTGGATCTCTTTAGAGCTCATCGAAGTTACTTGTGGCTTTTTGTTCCCATAAGCTTGTTTCACTCAAAAATAATAATCTAGGAATAATTAAAGGTATTTTAGTTTTGGCGATAATTAGTTTTTATTTCTTCCTTAGAGAATTCTTGCTTATAAAAGTTGGGTACACATCAAGGTACTGTCAGTGCTTACGGTGTAATAGACTATTCCATCTTGCCGGCTCGCAACCGATGTTGGGATTGTTATAAAAGCCGTAGGACTTGGGGTTTGGCAACACAAATAATTAATGAATATAATAATGTATAATAATAATCCAAAGCCATAAAAAGTTTTCTACATCTTGCCGGTTCGCAGCCGATGTTGTAGACTTCTAATAAAGGCAGAGGAAAAATTCCAAGGTCATAATAGACTATCACATCTTGCCGGTTCGCAGCCGATGTTGTGATTGTTATAAAGGGCCAAGGACTAAATACGTTAATGTGCTTAATAATGTTAAAAAATGCCAAACTTCGACTCCGGGGGTATCCTAATAAAGGCTTCTGTCTCTGGACTCGTAGATGAGTTGTTTCGGTCGCAAATAAAAGGGATATCCTCAAAATCGTGTTAAATCAGAGACCTTGATGTGGACCTCATTTTTGTATGCAACGGTTTTCGAGGGTAGGCTTGGAAACTACTTAGCGTCTAAACTAGGTATCTTTATCGGACTAAAATTATCGAAACGAGAATTTGAAGAAATTCATTTCTCACCAAAAATAAAATAAATAGAGGAAAATAGGAATTTGGGAACAAAAAGTCCACAATTAGCTTTTATGGGTAGTGTTGGCAATCTAACTTGTAAACGACAATGATTTCGTTTTTAAGCTTAGTTTGGGGACTCGTGAAAAATCAGGGACGACGAATTTTATCCGTATGGTCACTTCTTTATGAGTCGTGTTTCCTGCTCGAAGACCCTAAAAGTTATCGTTAGATAATGATTGTCAACAAAAGCCGTCACATGAATAATAAGAAAAATACAAAAATAGAATAAAAAGAAAAATCGGGGAGTTTTTAGAACTTAAGATTTCTTAATCTCTTTTGAAAATTTTGCTACTTCTCAAAATTAGTAAAAAGAGATTGGAAATTTTTGGTTTCAAAAACGTGTTTTTATGACATTGCGTGGGGACACGTCAATATCTTAGTCTGGGGGAATTTTGGTATATGCTTAAACATATACTTTTATTTGACCAAAACCCGACCAAAATGACCAAAAACTAACCAAAATGCCAAAAGATATTCGTGTTTTTGTGTCTATGTTTATGCAGGCAACGGATAATAGAAAAAGGACAAAAACGAAGAAAAATCTGGAAAACACGGGTACGAGACTTGGAAAGGTATTTATAGAGCCGAAGCCGGGAAAAGATTCGTCAAAGATAATATTTTTAAAGATCGACCCTTGGATCAATTGAGAAGTTACAAAATCAGTCCCTTGAAAATTCAGCATTTACAATATTGGTCCTTATTATAACTAAATCCTAAACCTTTACTATACCTTAAACTACAACCCAATCCCACAAAACCACACCAGCCCATCCCCATTAATCTCACTAATCCAACTCACCTAAATCTATAACCCAGCCCAAAAATAAAAACACCTAGCCCAGTCCACCTTCACCCTAAACCCGGATCCCATAACCATCTTACTTATTTAACCCAAGTCAAGCCACAGATAAACCCGGTCAACACCCAGACAACCCACACAACAAACTTTACCGCCAATCACTGTATACCCTTCGTCTCCATTTTTACCCTGCACCACACTCATTAATTACCCCGCCTAAAAAGCTTCTAGATGAACATTGACAAGTCAAGGAATGCCAGATGGCACAAATCCCAGCTCTCTTCATGATGGTATCTCCACTACATCCAATCAACGGCCAAGATTTTAAAGTGGTGAGCAAGAAATTATCCAAGGGTCGTGGATTAATCTCCTGAAGCTTCCTGGATGAAACCCTAGCTCTTGGGGAGTCTATAAATAGCAGTTCATTCCTCACAATTTAGGTGTCGAGTCTTTAAGTTTTTTTTAGAGTCTAAATTAGGGTTTGTTTTTATGTATTTCTTAGTTATAACTTTTAATTCAGTCTTTTTAAGGTTGTAATGGTTTGATGTACTCAGAATTTTAATGTTAATGAAAGTTTGTTTTGATTTGGTTTATTAAGTAATCTGCTCTGTTTTTATGAATTTATTTACAAGGCATCCTTAGCTTATTTCTGTCCTTTTAAGCTTTTGTTAAGTCTCTTTTAAAGCTTTCATTCAAAACCCTTATTATAAGTTATGTTTTTAATCTAAATATATATATATATATATATAATATATATATATATATATATATATATATATATATATATATATATATATATATATATATATATATATATATATATATATATTAAATCTCAGCTTCATAAAGCTATTTTTCTATTAGTTCAAGCTCATTCTAGCTATCTATAGCTTTAGTGAGTGTTTGTAGGGATCAAATTAGTTAAAAAGATCAAAATACTGTACCTTTGCATTATGTGGAAAGCTTTTTGGAAGTTGCCCGCAATGGAGGGGCAAGATGGACTTTACCTAGCTTATCCTTGATAAGCTAGGAGCTTTTAGCTGCCCTAAATTGGGAGCCTTTGTTTAGCTAAGGCCACAAGTGAGCTTGTTTCTTTCATTTTTGCTTTAATATTGCATTTTATGGTTTAGTAGTTTAAATCTGATATATTGCTTGTTTATTACTTGATTTAGCTTAATCTTAGTATAATATAGCTTATCTCAGTAGTTGAAGTGATATCTTAGCTTATTGCTTGTGTTTTCATCATTTCTGATAATTTTGCTCAAAAATCTATCATAACTTGCTTTTTGTGAATCTGTGGTATTTTATTGGATATTCTTGTGTTTCTATGCTTCTTCTGGTTTAATACAACAGTACACTAGCTTTTTTTGTGAATTCATGGTTTAGAAACAAGTAATGCTTCATTAAAAGTTCAAAACAGTTGCATTAGGGGTGTTTGGTTCAGCAGTGTATACTGCATTAGAGTTTATTGCAGGTTTAGCTTTCAGTGTAGTTAGTTCATATTAGGTGTGAGTAGAGTATTCAAGCAGTAACATTCATAGGTTAAACATTAAAAAGTCAAAATCATTTTTCAATTTCATTTTTTCTGCATATCAGTTAGTATAGCAGTCAGTTGATCATTCAAATAGTTGCACAAGTAGGTAATCTAGCTTAAGATCATTCATATATAGCTTATAACATCAATATTAATCATTTAGGTTCATGCTAATTTCATTTAAGTCAACATATATAAACTGAGAAAAAAAAGTCAACAGGTCTGCTGTCAAAATTTTTGAGCAGACATAGTTTTTTTTTGCTGCTGAACTAGCTTTGTTTGTGGCATATTTAATCAAGTTGGAACCTTCATCTTTGGTTTGTAACTAGTTTGAACAACAAGGTTTAAGTGCATAATCTGGGATTGAGGATTTGAGCTTAATTGATAGCTTATTTACCAACTGCAAAGTAGGACACAGGCTGTTTTGATTCTGTTTGGGAAATAAGCTGTTCAGCAGATTTGCAGCTTATTGCATGAACTTATTTGATCATTCTGAGTTGAATTTAGCTTTAAACAGTCCTTTTCATCATCCTTGAGCTTTTGTGAATTTTTGGACAGCTTGTGCTTATTTTGTGCTTATTTCCATAGTGCTTTTTGGGCTGTTTTGCTGAATTAAGCTTACTCAGAGTCTGAATTTATTTTTCCTAGATTTCTTATTCAATTTTAAAATTACTCAGAATTTTCCAGATTTTTCCAAGCTGTTTTAATATTTTTAAATCATTTAAATAGTTTAAATTAGTTTTTAATTCATAAAAAATTATTAAAAAGTCAAAAAATATTTTTCTTTTTCCAAAGATTTTCTTTTATCAATTTTAATTTAGGAAAATTATTTTTATATTTTTAGGTTTTAAATTTTAGAAAATCACTTTTTATTTACGTTTTTAAAATTCGTCGCGTAACGTTTTAAATTCAATTTTCGTTTTTAGGATTACATGCTTAGATTAATTATTTCTTTAGCTTAATTAGTTGCTTTCATTTAATATTTTATTATTCGTAGTATAAAATCACCAAATTTCACTCTTTTCACACAATTCACGACACGTATCACGATCCCGAATCACAAATTCCATTCAATCTTCAATCGGGACAACGAACCTAGGGTTTTGCATATTTCCTTTGCAATTCTCCTTTTTGGGATATAAATTGTTTAAATCAGCAGGTACACCTACCATTTCCTCTAAGGGAAAACTCAGAGTGTGGCGGCCAAAAGTACTGAAATCTCCTAACCTGGGGGTTCAGGAAACTCAACAGTGATGTACGTGCAGAATGATTTCTGAACAAATCAGTTCAGGACTCGTGTCGCAACAGTCTATCTTAGGAAGAATATCGATGGTTATTCTTCATGTATCCTTTGTATGTATCTTAAATCAAAATATAGAATAGGAATATATATCTAAATTGTAAATAGATAGATATTATACCAACAAAAATCATAAAAATTGAAAAATACCAAACATAGTTGTTCTAGGCATGTCTTCTGTTTATCGATAACATTTACGGTCTTAGAAATGTCATTCAATAATGACACGGGACTTTAAATGAAGCTCGAGCAGAAGTTCAAATGAATTGTTAAAACATGTCTCAATGGCTTGCTATTACTTCATATAGCAACCCGCGATGCATTATTATGGGGAAAGCATGTCGCCAAAAAGACGGCTGTTCCTCCAACTGGGTGATGTTCACCTGGGCATGGATTACTCTATATCTATGTTTCTTCGATCTGATGTACATTTCAGTGCATCATTTCTTGTGTAAGAAGAGAAATCTTCTTTGCCACCAAAAATACTTTTCCGTCTATGATTCTTCAGGAAAGTATTTTGCTTCACATACTGACTCATGTGCGCTAATAAATTTTCCATTCTCAATCAACGACTCGGTATTCTGATTTGTAATCAGGTCATTGATTGACGGGGAGAGTTGTTTTTCAAAATTTATGACAATTTGGGTCTATTGCTGAGATGAGTGCCAATAGAGTAGTGTGCCAATTTAGTGTTATCTCCAATCAAGGTCACGAGCATTGTGTACATGTAGAATAGGGACTTATATGCATATGGGTAACTTTATATGCATATATAAGGATCAAGTATGCCTTTATTGATAGTTAACACTCAACTTAGAAAAGCCAGGGACTAAATCTGCCTATTTCAGGAAGTTGGGCACTAGGGTATAAATTTTTATTGATAGTTAACACTCAACATAGAAAAGACAGGGACTAAATCTGCCTATTTCAGGAAGTTGACTAGGGTATAAATTAAACACTTTGCGATTTGACCTAGTCAAAACGTCTCATCTCACTCAAAGATTAGTCAAACTGCACTATTCATCTTCTCTTCCCTCTACTTGCGATTTTCCTGATTATCTTGGAATCTTTGGAATCTCTGCCTAGGTATCAAATGAGTTTCGATTAAATCAGTAGGTTATCCTAATTAACGTGGCCTGACCCTAATCCATCTCAATTGTTTTCTAGGTTGCTAGTCGATTCATTTTCAAGAATCTTGGTTAGTGTTTGCTTTTGTTGTTTGATTAATGGGATTTGCTCGGAATAGTGTATTGATGCATTGTTATAAATTTCATGCTTCCTCTTTCATACTTGCACGTGCCAGATTGATTTTTCGAATGAATGTTGACTCAAAAAAGTCAAAATC
Organism: Artemisia tridentata subsp. tridentata; assembly: GCA_021014915.2. Classification (NCBI taxonomy): domain Eukaryota; kingdom Viridiplantae; phylum Streptophyta; class Magnoliopsida; order Asterales; family Asteraceae; genus Artemisia; species Artemisia tridentata. The sequence continues at coordinate 350,274,166 of CP139507.1, forward strand.
ATGCGTGGGTTTGTATTCTCATAGGATAAGTTAGTATCTTGGAGTTAGTTTTCATGTGGTGTCGTTTGGATATTATGATGTTGTGTTTTGGAGCCATATCTATTTGGATTTACTTGCGAGGATACATAATTGTTGTGTATTGCTAGTTAAGTTTGTAGTAGCTGAATTGATTATGTGTTTCCTGAATGCGATTTGGTGGCTGAGTATTTATGGTTAATTTGTTAATGTCTAGTTGTGATCTGCTCAGGTGTTCTTGATTGCGATTTGCCTGTACAAGGTTCTTGGTTGGGATTTGAGATGTTGTTAGGTGATTCTTGGTTGCGATTTGATATTGTTTATTTTGTGATTTGACATGTTGAGTGTAAACTGCGATTTGGCAGGTGTGATTTGACGTCTCACCTAAAAGTGAAAAAGTATACTGACAGTGACTGTTTTTGTCTTTTTGTGTTTTGCGATTTGATAGTTGCGATTTGATGTCTTAGTCTTAATTGCGATTTGATTATTTAAATTAAGTTGCGATTTGATGATCAAAAGTCTTTTGATTGCGATTTGATCTGTCTATTTCTGTTGCGATTTGAATACTCTTGCTCTGTTGCGATTTGACTATCTCAAGTTGCGATTTGACTGTCTCAAGTTGCGATTTGAATAAAATACTGTTGTGTGCCTATCAAATCGCAACAACTATGAGTTGAATATTTTTGAATATTTTATTGTTTGCAATTTGATTGATGTGTGTCAAGACTGCGAGTTGATCTGGTCATTATTTTATATTCAAATTATAAGACCACATGTGTTGTGATTTGCTCACACATGATTGCGATTTGAATATTTAATACTTGCGATTTGACTCACTCTGTGATTGTTGCGATTTGATGTAACTGCGATTTGATCATTCTACTGTATGCGTTTTGGTTGTTGTGTTTATCTTGCGATTTGATTATCTGCCCATGCATTGCGGTTTGAATGTTGTAATATCAGTTGCGATTTGATCCCAATCTTGTGTGTTGCGATTTGAGACTGTCGTTACTTGTGTGCCTTGCGACTTGAGAATTATGCAGATTGCTACTTGGCTAGTACCATTTGGTTTAGTATGGTTATGTCACATATATGTTCATAACCTTGTCTAATATCAATTCATGCATATTAAATACCATGTGCTCACTAGTGGCAAGTCATTATTCACAACTGTGTCTGACTAATATTCAATGGGTGCATATTGCTTTCGAGCATTGGCTCTTGCCTAACGTTAAATGTGTATGTTTGCTTCCCTGTGAATAAACGTGTGCAGATTCAATGGCCGATATCAATGTTAGTGTTCCTACTGAACAAGCACCAAAGGTCCCACCTCCTGTACGTTCAGATGAACAAATTTTACCTCATGACAGATGGGTCCCTATTGGTAGAAGCAACAACTATTTAGATATGGAGAAGTCACAACCCAATCCTATCTACAAGATCGTTGTGGACTTACTGAAGGAAACCACATTCTTCAGTGCGTTCACTGCCAGTTCCGCTATTCCCTCCATATACATTCAACAGTTTTGGAACACTGTAAGTCTGAACAGAGATACCAGTTGCTACCGTTGTCAGCTTGATGAACAATGGTTTGAGCTCACCAAGGACACCCTCAGAGAAGCACTACAAATCTCATCTATCATCATGAACCAACCATTAACTCCACCACCACCACCAGAAGACCTCATCAACTTCATAAATGACCTGGGATATCCCACAACAGTCAATACTCTATCTTCAGTGATCACGAATGTTATGTATCAACCATGGAGAGCAATCACTACCATCATCAATATGTGCCTCACTGGAAAGACTTCTGGGTATGAAAGGCCAAGGGCTCCAGTGTTACAAATCTTATGGGGAATCGTTAAGAGAGCGAACATTGATTTTGCTGAACGAATCTGGGAGGAATTCACTCACTCCATTCACACATTCATTGAAGACAAGATGAAACTAGTTCTGCACTAGGCTAGTAAGAAAACCGTCAACAAAATGGTGATTCCGAGCATCAGATTCACAAAGAGAATAATTCACCATCTTCAATGTCAGCACAGGTTTCATCCAAGATCTGACTCGCCTCTTCACTTGCCATCAGAGGAACATGTTCTGGGTAATCTTAAGTTCTCTGCTAAAGGAACAAAGCAAGAGTTCTTTGGGATGGTCATACCTGAAGCTCTTATCTCGGATAATATTCGAAACGCTCCCTACTACCCGGATTATTTGAGTAGATTGGCGGCATATCAAAAGTACCTTTCTGAAAAGCTATGATCACCTGCACCAAAATCTCAGAAACTAACCAAGCAAAGCAAACCAATAACAAAGAAGAGAAAGTATGCATCCCCTACAGATGATGCTCCTAAGGAAGCTAAGAAACCCAAAAGGAGTGCTGCAGGTAAGAAACAGGGATCCAAGAGACAGAAATTGAACAGACAAGGTGTTAATGAAGAAGTTCCAGTACCTGAACCAACTTTGAGAGATGAAGAAGATGGTGATCTCCAACAGGATCTGGAACTTAGTGCCAAAGAACACGAGGAGTCGATGGGTCACACTGCTAAAGGAGTGATTGATGAAGCGAAAAGTGTACCGCTTTTAAGGGGTCATTTAAGCCCTAAATCGTATTTATTTGATCAAATATTGCCCTAAATCGTTCCTTTTGTCATTTTAGGTACTTTTGAGAAGAAATCTGGAAAAGGAGGCATTTTGGACGTTTTTGGAGCATAAAAGTGAAGAAAATGACCAAGTCTCAAAATTGTGCTGGAAATTACCTTTGACGGCGTCAGGATTATCCCTGGACGGCGTCATGGCTTGGCAAGAAAAGGTGGATGTGAAAATTACTCATGATAAGCCAGTGAAATTTGCATGGGAATTCTGACGGCGTCACCCTTTAATCTGATCAAGGTCGTCACAGCTTAATTTAAAGAGGGACGGCGTCACGACTAAATCTGACGGCGTCAAGCCTTGATAAGCCAGAACGGATTTTGGAGAGCTAAAGAGGGACGGCGTCAAGAAGGTCATCCGGGAACCCTAAAAGTGGCGAGGTGACGGCGTCACACTCCATAACGTGACGCCGTCAGATCTGAAAGTCTATATATAGTTTTGCAATTTTTTGTCATAGAAGTGGAACTTATTGAGGAACTTTGTGTGTGAAAACCCTAAGACGAATTTGGCAGCTTTTTCAAGGCTTTTTGCCTTGAGATCTTCTATGTTACATTGAAGATAAGTTATCAATTAATCATTCAATATGTCTATGTGTTGTTTGATTCTATCTTGTTCTTGTCTTTTGTTTAACATGCTAGGCTAGATTTATCTTGTGTTTGCTTAGATCTAATGAAACCTAGCTATTGATTATTGGTTATTAGTGTGTTGTTAGTTGTATTGGATGATTGTTCATCTATGTTAGGCTTAAGAAAACTGGCTAACTTCCTATTCGGTAACTTGCTTGAATGTCTTAAGAAACATGAACCAATGCGTACTAAAGGTTTTTATGGTTGTATTTAATGCACAAGCGAATTCTAGTGATCCCATGTTAGGAGCTTCCTAGCCGGCTCGACATAGGAGTGAAGTAGGAGCTTGTAGAGTTGGGGAAGTACGTACGCCACCCCACAAATGGTATTAAGGAATACACCCGTCATCCACGCAACTAATACACACTAATCAACCGGTAAAAGATAGTTAGGGAGTAAGGAAATCTAAGTAAACACATTTCTCTCTATATAAGTTTTACCACCTTTTCATTTTCAGTTATTTTATTTTATTTGCATTCGTAGTTATTTGGGTTAGTTGATTAGCAACTAATTCCGCCCACTCTTTCAAACCCGAGATTTTACTTGCTTTCATAAAATTATAAAAAAAACAAAAAAGAATCTTCTCTCACCCTTAGACCTATTAGAGTAGTTTTTCATACATAACGAACACTATTCCCTGTGGAGAACGATCAATCCCCCGTACTTACCACTACACTATACTACATCGGTCAGGTACACTGCCTGGTGGGGTTGTAAGCCTCTTGAGATCCCTCGAGAGGTAAAACCTGTTGTAAGGTCGCAAAACCACGCATCAAGTTTTTGGCGCCGCTGCCGGGGAATAGTTATTGTTTAGGTTGAATTTTTATTTTATTAGGTCTACTCACTAGATTCCTTTCTAGTGAGATTTTTATTTTTCTTTTTATTAGATTTCTTTAGTCTATCTTTTTCTTTGTGCCCTTTGTTTGTAAAACCATTTTCATTTGTCACCATGGCGGATGAAATTCCATTTAGATCATTAACAATAGAGGAATAATTACTTTACACGGATAGATTTGCTTCCTGTTGTTCCAATGAATTTTTAAGTGATCTTAGATATATACAAGAGGAGATGGGTATAAAGTTTGATAGGTTTGATGAATTATGTGCATGTGTGGCTTCTATTAAACAATCATTGTTAGGATCAACTCCTTTTAATAAGACCCTTTGGAAAAATTTTGAGGAAAGCCTCCTAACCGTGAACCATAAGTTTAATGAATTAATGGGTTCGTATACATCACAACTTGAGGAAACAATTGAGGAGGATTTAGCCGAACATGAGCATATTGAGCAAAAAGACCTAGGTTTTATGATCAATGACTTTGAATCTCAAGGAACACATGATGAATCCTTTAGGCAAATTGAACATAGTAATCATGTTATCGGGGAAGATTCTTATGAATCGGACTTAGAACTTGAAATGGCTAGAGAAGGATTTGAGATACTTAGGAACATGTTTGGGTTAGATTCTACTAAAACACATGATGTGGATATAATTGATATAGAGACAAGGAAGGAGGAGGTAAATAACACAAACCTACAAAGTACCCCACAAGTCCTACCATCATTCGAGGCATACACACCGCCCGTGACTTACCCGGAAGAAGTAGAAGGGACTATAGGAACCCCAATTGAAGTAGAACCTTTGGAAGAAACAAAAATAGAAGAAATAGGTTTGAATACTTGTAGTCATAACCTTTCTTTTAGTTATATGGAAGTTCCTAGTTTTGATGAACCGGAGCCTAAACCAAAACCGTTACCTAATCTTCCATCCTTAGATGTGAACTTAGGAATTGAATTAGGTCCCGACCCACCCATCAAACCATGTAGTCCGGGTAATGTTAAGATTAAGGTAGTAGACTCTAAGCCTTGTAGAGAGGAAGCTAACATAGGAGTGAACCATGACCTTACATATTTACATCACCCATTTATGATTGATCACAAGAAACATTATGGGTTTAAACCGGGTTTATTAGGTCAAAGTGGATTCTTAACTTGGAGTCTCTCGAAGTTGATAGAAGATGATCCCTTTCTAGGAGAAAATCTTAATCAGCCCACTAACCCAATTGAATTAGGTAAGGTTATGATGATAGGATCCCGCACCTTTGAGCATATAATTCACCCGTCACTCTTTCCTCACGCGGCATACTTCCACCAAGATGGTGTGTATCGCTACTATCACCCGCACTTAATCCTAAGTGTAGGAAAAACCTCTCCTTTATCCGTTAAATAAGGGTAGAGTCAGGCTCGTGACTAGAACAAAAACAAGCGCTTCTTGGGAGGCAACCCAAGCTTTATTTGCTTTGTGTGTTTATTTATTTGTTTGTTTGATTTTATTTGCTTCCGTATGTATGTTTAATTTTTATTATTATTGATTCATGTTCGAAACTAAATTGTGAAAATGCTTTATCTTATTTTTAACTTCGTCTTAACTACATATAAAGGTATTTTGCAAAAGTTAAGTGTAAGGGAAATCTAAATCGGTTTATTAGAACACAAATGAACGTGAATCGTAATAGTAATAAATGAACATACATATTAGTATTTGTTTGAGTCAAATGCTTGTATCGAGTCATAATGATGTTTTGCAGGATTTCCAGGAAGTAAGGTATAGGTTTTTCCAAAAATTTTTCCGGAAACTTAACATGAGAATTCTGTCAGATTGTTTCTGACGGCGTCAGGTTTAATTTTCTGAAAATTTTTGAAAGTTTTGTTTTCATAAAAAGTTTTTATTAAATCTATAACTTATAATCTCCAGGAATCTGCAAAATTATCATTCCACAAGCATTATATCCTTATATATAGATTTTATCCCGCCGATGTTATGCAGGTTTTCGTGTTTGTTTTCTCAGGTTTAACAGGTTATTTTGGACAAGGAAATGTTTTGGATCAAGCTTTTGGCGATGCATTAGTCATGAAGCTTTTACATTCTCTTTGGAAGAAGATCTAACCGTGTTACTTCAATATCCACCAAACGAATCAGGGGAGTATTTGATTTCATTCTTTTACCTTTATGCTTTTACATCTTGTTATTTGAACATTGGGGACAATGTTCATCTTAAGTGTAAGGGGGGGGGTAAAAGTACGATACTTTAGAGAATACAATTACGCTTGATTTTTGTTTGTTTAATGGTAGATGTGTAATAAAACTGAGAGAAATACCTGTTAAGGCAATTTTAGTGCCAAATTTAAAATTTTTTACAACATATAGGAGTGAAACTTTGGTCTTAATGAGCGTCTCATGGATAGGAGTTATATGACTAGCACAAAACCGTACCACTAAAAAATTTTCCACCCCCAAATATGTGAGGTTTGCCCCTAGAATTGGTAGGAAAAGCATTTATGCTATGATGTGTGTACCGGTAGCACTTAGATTCTAGAACTTGAGTTAGGACCATTCCAAGGCCACAAGTGAGACTACATTCGTGTAGTTAGATTTACTACATGATAAGAGGCATTAGGATTAACCCATTGTTTTACACCTGTGCTTTTGTTATAATTACATTGGCTACATTGGTCAAGTAATTCTCCCACACCCTTTGCGTTGTACTCATTTTTAGTACACGATACCCCTAGTACACCCCTCAGAGCCTATCTTTTCGTTTCGACCTTTAAGCATTTTACTTAAAGGAAGAATTTGTTTACACCCCACTAAAATGTACACCCAAATCGCCTTAGCCTACCTTGTATGCACTCATTTTTAGTGCATTATTGTTACAACATTTGTTTAAACCCAAGTTAATTATCTAATTGATTACATGGTTGCTAAGTCGAGTCATATCCTTGTACATATTGTTTTGGGACGATTGGGACTCATGGGTAAAGTACTAGTGTAATGGAGTAATGGGGAAGAACATCATTTATTACCCCCATATGTGCTAAATATTTTAAAAGTACTCCAAGTGTTTTAATTATCTTAATTCGAGTTATTAGATTAGTTAATTGTAAAGTTATGTAAAAGTTCAAGTGTAAGGGGAATGCAACGCCCCTATGATGTATTATTATGGATGGTAGGGCAAAAGTGTATGCAAAAAAAAAAAAAAAAAAAAAAAAAAAAAAAAAAAAAAAAATCGAAAAAATCAAAAAATCAAAAAAAAAAAAAAAATGAGAAAAAGAAAAGTAGAAAAAACATACGGACTACCATCCCATTTTATTTTATGTTTATTTTATGTTTTTGTTATTTTATTTTTAGCTTAAGATCGAGTCGAGTCTTGGCTTAGCAACATTGTATAGTACATGTAATTGATCAAGATCTTTAACTCGCCACCAGTAAAATATCCTTTATCCAACAAAACCGTGTTTTCCTTTTCCCTACACCTAACGTTATAACCCATTTAAAAGCCCTCTTTGATAGTTTATCTTTGGTGCTTACGCCTAGTGGAGGAGGTTTTCGATCCTTTCCCAAGCCTATGGTAATCTATTTGCTATGACAGGTAGTGAGAGATATTATCCGTTTTCATTTATGAGATTTATTTTGATGACACTTGAGAGATGTGAGTATCTAAACACTACTTGTGAGGTGCTAGTTTGTAATCTCCGTGCTTATTATGATTAAAGTGGAACGATTATTTGTTGTAATTACTTTTATGTTAGCATTAAATGACCCCTAACTTGTATTTTGATTAGAATAAAAGCGCATTTGCTTGAGGACAATCAAATCTCAAGTGTAAGGGTATTTGATGAAGCGAAAAGTGTACCGCTTTTAAGGGGTCATTTAAGCCCTAAATCGTATTTATTTGATCAAATATTGCCCTAAATCGTTCCTTTTGTCATTTTAGGTACTTTTGAGAAGAAATCTGGAAAAGGAGGCATTTTGGACGTTTTTGGAGCATAAAAGTGAAAAAAACGACCAAGTCTCAAAATTGTGCTGGAAATTACCTTTGACGGCGTCAGGATTATCCCTGGACGGCGTCATGGCTTGGCAAGAAAAGGTGGATGTGAAAATTACTCATGATAAGCCAGTGAAATTTGCATGGGAATTCTGACGCGTCACCCTTTAATCTGATCAAGGTCGTCACGGCTTAATTTAAAGAGGGACGGCGTCACGACTAAATCTGACGGCGTCAAGCCTTGATAAGCCAGAACGGATTTTGGAGAGCTAAAGAGGGACGGCGTCAAGAAGGTCATCCGGGAACCCTAAAAGCGGCGAGGTGACGGTGTCACACTCCATAACGTGACGCCGTCAGATCTGAAAGTCTATATATAGTTTTGCAATTTTTTGTCATAGTGGTGGAACTTATTGAGGAACTTTGTGTGTGAAAACCCTAAGACGAATTTGGCAGCTTTTTCAAGGCTTTTTGCCTTGAGATCTTCCATGTTACATTGAAGATAAGTTATCAATTAATCATTCAATATGTCTATGTGTTGTTTGATTCTATCTTGTTCTTGTCTTTTGTTTAACATGCTAGGCTAGATTTATCTTGTGTTTGCTTAGATCTAATGAAACCTAGCTATTGATTATTGGTTATTAGTGTGTTGTTAGTTGTATTGGATGATTGTTCATCTATGTTAGGCTTAAGAAAACTGGCTAACTTCCTATTCGGTAACTTGCTTGAACGTCTTAAGAAACATGAACCAATGGGTACTAAAGGTTTTTATGGTTGTATTTAATGCACAAGCGAATTCTAGTGATCCCATGTTAGGAGCTTCCTAGCTGGCTCGACATAGGAGTGAAGTAGGAGCTTGTAGAGTTGGGGAAGTACGTACGCCACCCCACAAATGGTATTAAGGAATACACCCGTCATCCATGCAACTAATACACACTAATCAACCGGTAAAAGATAGTTAGGGAGTAAGGAAATCTAAGTAAACACATTTCTCTCTATATAAGTTTTACCACCTTTTCATTTTCAGTTATTTTATTTTATTTGCATTCGTAGTTATTTGGGTTAGTTGATTAGCAACTAATTCCGCCCACTCTTTCAAACCCGAGATTTTACTTGCTTTCATAAAATTATAAAAAAAACAAAAAAGAATCTTCTCTCACCCTTAGACCTATTAGAGTAGTTTTTCATACATAACGAACACTATTCCCTGTGGAGAACGATCAATCCCCCGTACTTACCACTACACTATACTACATCGGTCAGGTACACTGCCTGGTGGGGTTGTAAGCCTCTTGAGATCCCTCGAGAGGTAAAACCTGTTGTAAGGTTGCAAAACCACGCATCAGTGATCCTCAGAGAACCAGATGCCGGGAGACGTCAACCTTTGCCTGTAGTGGAAGGAAAAGGAAAGGGGTTTGTCACTGCTGAATAAGCTGCTCAAACTCTTCTGGATATCTCCTCCCCGGCATCCAAGTCAACTACCACAAGATTCATTCTTAAGAAACGCGAATCAGAATCCTCCAAAACCATTGAATCATCTGAAGTTGAAAAGGAAAAATCTCAGAGTTTGGAATTCAATACAGAATCCAGTGATACTGAGTCCGATGAGTTGACATCTAAGGTGAATAATGCTGAGATGAATGTTGAACACACTGAAGATGATGCAGGACCAGAGTCTGACAAAACTGAGAAAGATAGTCAGATTCTTAAAAAGGCATTCACATCGGATCCTCCACATGAATCACTGCATGATGAGTTTGTATCTGCTGCATACCCAGCTATTCAAGAAAATCTAAAGATGAAAGTCGATGATCAGACACACTTGGAAGAACCGGCTGGCTCAACGGGTACTCTGTCTTCTTTCAAGAACCTTGAACACGACCCTGCTTTTGGAGATCAGTTCATTGTAGACAGGCCTATGGATACTGAGACAGAAAAGATAAATGATGAAAAAGAGGTTGTGTCCATGGTAACGGTCCCTATTGAACAAGACACATCAGCACTCCAAACAATGGCAATTCCAACTTCTACCACAACACCAACGATTGCTACTCCCTCATCGGAAATAGCCATAACTGCAACTGCCATAACCACTATCCCAATTACACCACTATCCACCCTCACCAGCATTGAATCACAACTGGAAAAGGCTCTCAAGCCTATTTCTGATTTAGAAAGTCTGAATCCACCACAAGTTGTATTAAATTACAGCCGTAGATTGTCAAAGCTGGAAGATCTCAACCTTGAACACAAAGCAATGACTACGGTTGATGAATATGCTACTGAAGCTGTACAGTGGGCAATGGAAGCACCAATGAGAGCTCGCTTCAAAGATCTTCCCACCATTGACATGAAGGAAATTCTCCGTCAGTGAATGTATGAGACAGATCAGTACAAAGGTCATGAAGATCACAAGAAGCTATACGAAGCATTGGAAAACTCGATTGACCGTGAAAATGCTGATCAACTCATGAAAGAATTGGCTGAAACACGAAAAAGGAAGAAGAAGAGCCAAGACAAACCCAGTACACCACCCGGATCTCCACCACATCCTCCTCCACCTCCTCCTCCATTAGGAGCATCTGGAGCTGCTGGTTTTTCTGGAACTTCAGGATCTTCCCAACCTCAACAACAGCCTCATCCTTTTGCAACATCTACTGAAAAGGATCAGTCTAAGCAATCCACTGGTTCTAGCTCTTCAAAGAATGTTTCATCTTTTGGATATGCTGCTTGGACGACGGTCGACACCATATTCAAGCCTTCGATCTCATCAATTCCTGAAGATTTTATCATGCATGAGGATTCAACCATCGATGATCAAGATTCTCATTCTGATGATGATGAAGATACCTCAAATGTTCATATTCCAAAAGTCAAGAACACCTGGTGGAATTCTTTCTTCGGTGAGGACAAGTCAGCAGCTCCTAAGATCACGATTACTGAAGAAATGAAGAAGTCATGGTGGAAAGATGACATACCCCCAACACCTGAGCCGGATTGGTCCATTCCTTCGTCTGAAGTGCAGATCCCTGATAGCAACTGGGCTGATTCAATTATGTCAAGCTACGTGCCTCCACAAGCAAACTCATTGCTTGCCCAGATGGGTGACATGGGAACTTTTATAAATTGGTGTAACAACCGTGATTCTAGCAGGTTAGTTTGACTAATAGTCTCAATCTATTTAACTTGTGTTTGGTGTATTATGTGCTTATGTGTGATATAGGTGGTATATGTGTATAGATTATGGGTATTATGTAAGGATATTAGCACTAAATCCCTTGATGTGATGTTTTCTTGATGTGTTGAGTAGTGTGAATTTTGGGGAAAGTTCATTTTGATCGCCTTTGTCGTGAAGAAATGACTTGTGTAATTTTGGTGTTTTGTGATTTTGCGTAACGAGTCTCCGTTAAATTATTTGAGCATTAGAAGGTTACGTGGAGGTTATTTCCGTTGGGTATATTTATGGAAAGTGTGAAAAATCTATTTTTGGAAACTTTATTTTGAAAATGATATTTTTCCGGTTTGTCGTAAAATCGAAGGTTTATCGCGTAGGGTGTTAATTTGAGCATAGGGTTTTTATAAAATAACAAGAGTATAAGGTTTTGAGTGTAATAAATAAATTTAAAAAAAAAATAAAAAAAAAATATATGTATATAAAATTCGGCCGACCTAAGGATAAAAAGAAAAAAAAAAAAAAAAAAGAAACCAAATCATATTCTAATTGCAAAACTTGTAGGGAAAGTTATCTAGAATAATCTTTAAAGGCCTATAAATACAAAACCAAAACCCTCATTCCCTTCTATTCACAATTTCGACCAACCTAAGGAGAAGAGGAGAGAAAATACTTTTAGGGTTCTTATTCTTCAAGTATTAAGGTAAATTTATAACACTTGTATTTAATTAATTATTATGATTCATGTAATACAATTATGATGGATTAGGGTTTATGGTTAGATCTGTAAATTAGTGATATTAAACTTGTTGGAGTCATTAATTAGTGATGTTATGATAATTGGTGAAGTGGTTAGGGTTTAAAACATACTAGTTAATGAACTATGAATCTGGCAGATTTAAAGGTCTGTAAAGATACGATTGTAATTAATAGATTAAAATGAGTTAGATCACGAATTTTATATCTAAATTATAGTACAGTGAAAGAGCTTTCCAAAAAGTCCTACCAAAAGTTTTTTCGAGGTCGGGAAGTCAGTCAAACGAATTTTATGAGTTAAGGTGTCAAAACTGTTAAACCGGAACAGAATTAGGGTAAAAGTATTGAGGTCGAAGGTGGCTTTGAAAGTGGAATTTGGATAAGGTCTTCTGCGGGAATCAAGTTCTATATTATATTTTACTTCCACATGAAAATTAGATGATAATAAGTTGTGCGGGTGGGTCTATGAGGTCAAAACTTTTTTATGTCCGATCAGATCCGAATCTGGATAGATGATATGTTTGATTTTTCATTGAGTACTTGTGTGAGTTTTTAGTACATGGCCTTCTGGGACAAGCTTGTATGCTTATGAAGGATCATGGTTAATTTTTGGTGTGAGTTGTGAAGCATTATTCGCCGTGATTTTATGTGGGTGAATGTACCCTATAAATTTGCGTTTTCTGAAAGTTTTAATAAAGGGATTTAGTGAGTGTCAAGTATTGGGTGGTGATTAGTATGGTGTCTAGGTAATCCATAGTGGGTTATATGAACCTTAGACATCCATCATATGTGTGTTACATGGACTATGGCTTTTAGCTTGGTCGCGTGTAACGTGATTGTCATTTTTGTGTGATATAGATTTGTGTGTTGATAACTTGGAAGCTGCGGAGTTGAGGTGAGTTCATAGTCCCATATTTTTACTTCGTTTTAAACTTGGGATGGAGATGATGCTTGTTTAAATTGTTTTGGGTTACTGTGATTATGTGGTTATAAAATGCATGGACGTGTAATTGTTATTATACTTATACTACATGTTATTATGGTGTTTATTTGTGGTGATTATACGAGTGGGAAGATGCCCTAGTGGCTCTACTCGTTATTATTATGTCCGGCCGGAAGGGGAATTATATTGGATCGGTGGGCGCGTTCCGTCCCAATTATTGTGAACTTGGATCGGTGGGCACGTTCCGTCCCAATTGTGGTGGTTATTGGATCGGTGGGCACGTTCCGTCCCAAATTTTGGATCGGTGGGCACGTTCCGTCCCGTAAGCAATGATTGCATGCTAGTGTATAATAACTATATATCTTTGTTGTCCTGCTATGCTATATTTTATAATCACAGTGGACTAAATATAAAGGTGTTTTGTGTGTCTTAAACCTATGAATCTCACCAATATTATGTTGACGTTTTAAGCATCATTTTCAGGTGAGCATTCTAAGGCTAAGATAGAAGGGCGCGATTAGAAGAGACCTAGATTGCATTGGGGATGGCTTATCATTAAGTTTAGTTTGATTAAAAATGAATTTTGTTTGAGATATTTGATTTCCTTTCATTTTAACTCTTTGTTTTAATGGAGATTACTTGGAGATTTTATTTGGATTATTTATATTGGGGTATCGTTACGACACTTTGTGTTTGTACTTTGCTCTAATTGTTTGCATGTAGTATTTTCTCTATTTAGACACCAAGTGTTGTGATGATATCCATGATGTTGCACTCACGTTTCCGCCATTGGCGAGGTGTGACAGATTGGTATCAGAGCCTTGGTTATAGAGAATTAGGTGGTTGAGCCTAGACTATAACCTAGGAATCCCTCATATAGTAGCATTTAGGGCCTATGTGTTAGTATAGTACTTTACGTATTTTTCCCTCTTGAGATTATGAGTAGTTTCGATTGAGTTTTAGACGTCTGTTGGATCCTCATACCTGTTATCATATGTGTCATTTGTAGCATGGCACCCCTTGCGAGTAGGAGGCTTCGTTGGGCAATTGTTGTCATGACGGGTTGCAAGAGGGATGGTAACTGGAGACGGGGGAACATGAGGATTCAGATTCCTGCAAGCATGTGGCCGTGTCTGATCGAGGAGAAGCTGACCATAGTGAACGTAAGTGGCACGGAGGTAGAAGTGTACGAGACGGAAGTAACCAATAAGGAAGGTTTCACGACTAGGTATCCTGGAAAGTGTCCCAGATTTGTAGAAGATGGAGGAGTAATTCGGGCTGAGCCTCTGGATTTGTATGGATTTGTGGGTGGCATAGAGGAAGAAGGAAGGAATCCCGCGAGCGGCTTTGCGAGTCGTCCGTTACCACAGCCCGAGGGAAACCGAAATGGATGGCTAAGTGAGGAAGACGAACTGGATTCGGACCTGGAGTCTACGGCGAGTAGTTGAATTATTTCAAAATAGACGAATGTTAGGATGGAGCTCGAGCCACGTGCGACATTATTGTTTAGCGTTATGTTTTGATATGTCTTTTGTGTTTTTGATGTGGAAATTGTGTTGGAATATAGATTCCGTTGGATTTTGGGATTTTTCCTAAGTGATTTTGATTATAGAGTTAAAGTGGTCATAGGAATTGTTCCATGATCGTTGGAATTGTTCCATGTGAGATGATTGTTTGCATGAAGTGTGGTCATAGGAGGAAGTACACTTGTGAAAGGAAGCATAGATAATTATGGTGGCCAACATAATTATACATGCTTCACAACACAGGTGGACTTGCAAGTATGATAGCATGGATTGTGTTGTATATTAGGTGCTATGTGATATAGGTGCGTTATCATTGAGATGTGTGATTTTGGAAGCAAGTATACGTGTGGAATATGCCTTATAACTATGGTCGCGAACATAATTATAAGGGTATCACACACGTGGACTTGTGACCATGATTACATTGATTGATGTTTGTTGTTATATGTTGTGGTAGGTGTTATGTGATATCATGTTGATGATGGTTGTATGGTTAGAGATGTATTCTCTTAACCGTTTAGGAAATCGTTGTATGCAGCAAGGTGTGGGTGGTAAGATTCCATTCTACCTATCATATGCTGATACCTCGATTATCTGTTGGTGCTAATGTTGTGGTATTTAAGTTGGTTCATTTACTAGTCTATTGAATGATGAGCCTAGTAAACTTAGACCTAGTATTGTGATTGAAATAGCTAGTGGTAAGGAGGTGGAGGTTGACAAGATTATTCGTGGGTGTACCATAGTGTTAGAGGGTATCCCGTTCATAATTGATTTGATACCTTTTGGGCATGGAAATTTTGATGTGGTGATAGGGATGAGCTGGTTGTCTAAGCATAGGGCCGAGGTCATATGCCACGAAAAGGTAGTTCGTATTCCTTTAGAGAGTGGTGTTATACTCTGGATACAAGGAGAATGCGTAGGAAGTGAGTTGAAGTCTCTTAGGAGCGCAAAAGCCAAAGAACGTAAAATAGAAGAGATTCCGGTGGTGTGTGAGTTTCTGGGCATTTTTCCTGAAGACTTGTCTGGATTGCCCCGATCCGTCAAGTCGAGTTCCGTATTGAGTTGATTCCTGGAGCGGCACCTGTGGCGAAACCCCATATCGTTTAGCACCCTCTGAGATGCAGGAGTTGTCTGCACAGTTGCAAGAGCTTCAGGAGAAGGGGTTTATTCGACCTAGTCATTCTCCGTGGGGAGCACCTATGTTATTTGTTAAGAAAAAGGATGGTTCGTTCCGGATGTGTATTGACTATCGAGAACTGAACAAGTTAACGGTTAAGAATCGATATCCTCTTCCTAGGATTGATGATCTTTTTGACCAACTACAAGGAGCTCGGTTTTTCTCGAAGATTGATCTACGTTCTGGGTATCATCAGCTGAGAGTGCATGACGAGGATATTCCGAAGACTGCTTTTAGGACGCGTTATGGACACTTTGAGTTCATGGTTATGCCATTTGGGCTGACAAATGCACCCGCAATATTCATGGATTTAATGAATCGCGTTTGCAAGCCTTACTTAGATAAATTCGTGATTGTGTTCATAGACAACATTCTAATTTACTCTAAGTCGAAGGAGGAGCATGGAGAACATTTGAAGTTGATCCTTGGAGTGCGGGAGAAGGAGAAATTGTACGCCAAGTTCTCAAAATGCGAGTTTTGGCTTGAGGAGGTACATTTTCTTGGACATGTGGTGAATAGTGAAGGAATTCATGTAGATCCTAGTAAGATAGAAGCGGTCAAGAATTGGAGGGCTCCTACGACGCCGTCCGAGATACGCTCGTTCTTAGGATTAGCGGGTTATTACCGAAGATTTATAGCGAATTTTTCGAAGATTGCTAAACCCCTTACTATGTTGACTCAGAAGAACAAGAAGTATATTTGGGGAGAAGAGCAGGAGGTGGCTTTTCAGTCACTAAAGGATAGTTTGTGTAATGCACCTATTCTGACGTTACCTGATGGGCCAGATGATTTTGTTGTGTATTGTGATGCATCGAATCAAGGATTTGGGTGTGTGTTAATGCAAAGAGGTAAGGTGATAGCGTACGCATCTCGACAGTTAAAGATTCATGAGAAGAATTATACGACTCATGATTTGGAGCTTGGTGCGGTGGTATTTGCTCTCAAGAATTGGAGACACTATTTGTATGTGATGAAGCGAAAAGTGTACCGCTTTTAAGGGGTCATTTAAGCCCTAAATCGTATTTATTTAATCAAATATCACCCTAAATCGTTCCTTTTGTCATTTTAGGTACTTTTGAGAAGAAATCTGGAAAAGGAGGCATTTTGGACGTTTTTGGAGCATAAAAGTGAAGAAAACGGCAAAGTCTCAAAAATCGGCTCAAAGTTACCTTTGACGGCGTCATATTTAACCCTGGACGGCGTCATGCCTTGGCAAAAGTGGTGGATGTGAAATTTACTCATGATAAGCCAGAGAAATTGCATGGAAATTCTGACGGCGTCACGCTTTAATCTGATCAAGGTCGTCACGTTATAATTCAAAGAGGGACGGCATCACGTTCATAGTCTGACGGCGTCAAGCCTTGATAAGCCAGAACGGATTTTGGAGAGCTAAAGAGGGACGGCGTCAAGAAGGTCATCCGAGAACCCTAAAAGCGGCGAGGTGACGGCGTCACACTCCATAACGTGACGCCGTCAGATCCAAAAGTCTATATATAGTTTTCTAATTTTTTGTCATTAGTGTTGAACTTATTGGGGAACTTTGTGTGTGAAAACCCTAGGACGAATTTGGCAGCTCTTTCAAGGTTTTTTGCCTTGAGATCTTCCATGTTACATTGAAGATAAGTTATCAATTAATCATTCAATATGTCTATGTGTTGTTTGATTCTATCTTATTCTTATCTTTTGTTTAACATGTTAGGCTAGATTTATCTTGTGTTTGCTTAGATCTAATGAAACCTAGCTATTGATTATTGGTTATTAATGTGTTGTTAGTTGTATTGGATGATTGTTCATCTATGTTAGGCTTAAGAAAACTGGCTAACTTCCTATTCGGTAAATTGCTTGAACGTCTTAAGAAACATGAACCAATGCGTACTAAAGGTTTTTATGGTTGTATTTAATGCACAAGCGAATTCTAGTGATCCCATGTTAGGAGCTTCCTAGCCGGCTCGACATAGGAGTGAAGTAGGAGCTTGTAGAGTTGGGGAAGTACGTACGCCACCCCACGAATGGTATTAAGGAATACACCCGTCATCCACGCGACTAATACACACTAATCAACCGGTAAAAGATAGTTAGGGAGTAAGGAAATCTAAGTAAACACATTTCCCTCCACATAAGTTTTCACCAACATTTTCATTTTCTGTTATTTTATTTTATTTGCATTCGTAGTAATTTGGGTTAGTTGACTAGCACCTAATTCCGCCCACTCTTTCAAACCCGAGATTTTACTTGCTTTCATAAAAATATAAAAACATAAAAAGAATCTTCTCTCACCCTTAGACCTATTAAAGTAGTTTTTCATACCTAACGAACACTATTCCCTGTGGAGAACGATCAATCCCCCGTACTTACCACTACACTATACTACATCGGTCAGGTACACTGCCTGGTGGGGTTGTAAGCCTCTTGAGATCCCTCGAGAGGTAAAACCTGTTGTAAGGTCGCAAAACCACGCATCAAGTTTTTGGCGCCGCTGCCGGGGAATAGTTATTGTTTAGGTTGAATTTTTATTTTATAGGTCTACTCACTAGATTCCTTTCTAGTGAGATTTTTATTTTCTTTTTCTAGGTTTTCTTTAGTCTATCTATTTTCTTCGTTTCTTTGTTCGTAACCATTACCATTCGACATCATGGAAGATGGTAATATCCTTGATCCCAACATCCCACCACCACAACAACAACCACCACCTCCTAGAGCCCGTACTTTAGGAGAGTACACCCGTCCTAGCCACCATGGCTATCGAAACACCATTGAGCTCACTCAAGGAGCCAATGTCACACCCTTGCGATCCGACACCATCCGGTTGGTGCAAAGCGGATGCGCATTCCATGGACTTCGTTCTGAAGATCCTAATCAACATCTCAAGGACTTTCTCAAAATTGTTGATTCTATAGACCTTGATGTTGCCACTCGAGAGACGACCCGATTGCGTCTCTTTCAATTCTCTCTGCGGGACCAAGCTAGTCAATGGCTAGAGCGTCAACCCGCAGGATCCATCACCTCTTGGGATGATCTCACCACTCGTTTCCTTGCTCAGTTTTTCTCACCGGGAAGAACTACCAAGCTAAGGAATGATATCTTGATGTTCCAACAACGTCAAGGCGAAACTCTCTACGAGGCATGGACTCGATTCAAGGACTTACTCCAAAAAGTCCCTCACCATGGCATAGAACTTTGGCTCCAAGTCCAAATCTTCTATGACCATATCAATCTCTCCACGAGGCAAACCATTGACCAATCGGCCGGTGGTAAGCTACGTGATCTAAGTGCGGAACAATCATGGGCTCTCCTAGAGGATCTTGCTCTTTATGACAACGAAAGTTGGAGTGATCCCCGTGATTTGAATAAAACGGTCAAGGCAATATCTTTGCCTTCGAACAATTCAAGCACTTCCGACCGTAGGATCATAGAACTTGAAGACCAAGTCAAGTTTCTCATGAAATCCTACGAGGCTCCTAAACCTTCAAGCCAAGTGAACAAAATCACTTCTTCATGTGAATTCTGTAGTGGTCCCCATGACACTCGTGATTGCATGGAACTCCCCGAACAAGCTTTTGTGGACTACGCATCCTCGCGTACCGACGGAGCGGGAGACAAGTGGTACACTTTCAAACCCGAGCCAAACCCCTATGGTGATACATACAACCCCTCATGGAAAAATCACCCGAACCTTAGGTGGAAACAAAACCAAAACGCGCAACAAACCAATTCTTCCAACCCACCTAATCGTTTTCAATCAAGCGGTTCCAACTCGAACCGTACTTTCAACAACAATCCTTCCGGCAATGGTAGTACCAATAACTTTGAAGGATTGATGTCCCAATTTATGGCATCTCAAGAAGCTCGGATAGCTAGATTCGAATCCGAATTCAATCAACAACAAACGGAGATGACCAATAAAATTGACAACTTGTTGAAAGCTCTCAATAACCAAGTGTTATCACCTCCACATAAGGACGCTAGGAACACAAATAGCGGACCCCAAGTAAAAGACCCCTCTTCATCCAAACACGTCCACTTTGTCAACATTGTCACTATTAAACCAATTGAAAGGAATGAGGATAATAGTGAACCTAAGGATGAGGATAAGAAAGTCGAGGTTGATAAGGAAGTTAGGACAAGTGAGATTGAAGAAGTAGATGATGATAAGGACTACTTCAATAGGCTACCCACTAAGGAAGAGCACGCATACCATACAAACTTATTCGATGACCCCGAGACACCATACTTCCTAGGTAGACCAATTATAGAAATAGGCGACCCTTCTAATCTCAACATACCATGCAACATCGGACATTTGCATGTGTGGAAAGCCTACATCGACCTTAGATCACCCATAAACATCATGACTAGAGCCCACTACAACTTGATAATGAAAAATCAACTTGGGTATAGGATGTTCCCTGACAAGGGATGGATGAGTAACTTCACGGGAAGAGTTAAGGGATTACCGGTTTATGTAGGAAACTTCACCTATGTCACCGACTTTGTAATTATAGAAGATATCCGCCCAATAGTCGATGCATCCTTAACTCAAGTGGTTTTTGGAAAACCATTTGTTGAGGTCTCTAGAATGACTTATGAACCTTCCTTAGGGATAGTTAGATTTAAGGATGAGACCGATGAGGTAAACTACCAAATGCCATATAAGATAGAACAATTCCAACACTTGTCAAATGTTGAGAAGGAGCTCAAGCAAGCGGTTTACTATAGGAATGATGAGGATAGAAATAAAGGAGTAGACTATGTTATGGAAAGAATATTCGGTTTCTACAAGGATTGTTTGAAAATGGGACCGGAATATAAAACCGGGAATGAAAATGGCCTAGGAACCGTGACCAATGATGGAATCACGTAATGTACGTGACTTTGAGTCTAGCTACAAGACTCGTTAATAAAGAAAAGCGCTTCTTGGGAGGCAACCCAAGCTTTATTTGCTTTGTGTGTTTATTTATTTGTTTGTTTGATTTTATTTGCTTCCGTATGTATGTTTAAATTTTATTATTATTGATTCATGTTCAAAACTAATTTGTGAAAATGCTTTATTTTGTTTTTAACTTCGTCTTAACTACATATAAAGGTATTTTGCAAAAGTTAAGTGTAAGGGAAATATAAATCGGTTTATTAGAACACAAATGAACATGAATCATAATAATAATAAATTAACATACATATTAGTATTTGTTTGAGTCAAATGCTTGTATCGAGTCATAATGATGTTTTGCAGGATTTCCAGGAAGTAAGGTATAGGTTTTTCCAAAATTTTTCCGGAAACGTAACATGAGAATTCTGTCAGATCATTTCTAACGGCGTCAGGAGTTACAACCTGACGGCGTCAGGTTTAATTTTCTGAAAATTTTTGAAAGTTTTGTTTTCATAAAAAGTTTTTATTAAATCTATAACTTATAATCTCCAGGAATCTACAAAATTATCATTCCACAAGCATTATATCCTTATATATATAGATTTATCCCGCCGATGTTATGCAGGTTTTCGTGTTTGTTTTCTCAGGTTTAACAGGTTATTTTGGACAAGGAAATGTTTTTGGATCAAGCTTATGGCGATGCATTAGTCATGGAGCTTCAACATTCTCTTTGGAAGAAGATCTAACCGTGTTACTTCATTATCCACCGGACAAATCAGGGGAGTATTTGATTTCATTCTTTTACTTTATACTTTTACATCTTGTTATTTGAACATTGGGGACAATGTTCATCTTAAGTGTAAGGGGGGGGGGGGGGGTAAAAATACGATTTTTAAAGAATACAATTGCACTTGATTTTTGTTTGTTTAATAATAGATGTGTAATAAAACTGAGAGAAATACCTGTTAGGGCAATTTTAGTGCCAAATTTAAAATTTTTTACAACATATAGGAATGAAACTTTGATCTTAATGAGTGTCTCACACGGATAGGAGTTATATGACTAGCACAAAAACCGTACCACTAAAAAATTTTCCACCCCCAAATATGTGAGGTTCGCCCCTAGAATTGGTAGGAAAAGCATTTATGCTATGATGTGTGTACCGGTAGCACTTAGATTCTAGAACTTGCGTTAGGACCATTCCGAGGCCACAAGTGAGACTACATTCGTGTAGTTAGATTTACTACATGATAAGAGGCATTAGGATTAACCCATTGTTTTACATCTGTGTTTTTGTTATAATTACATTGGCTACATTGGTCAAGTAATTCTCCCACACCCTTTGCGTTGTACTCATTTTTAGTACACGATACCCCTAGTACACCCCTCAGAGCCTATCTTTTCGTTTCAACCTTTAAGCATTTTACTTAAAGGAAGAATTTGTTACACCCCACTAAAATGTACACCCAAATCGCCTTAGCCTACCTTGTATGCACTCATTTTTAGTGCATTATTGTGACAACATTTGTTTAAACCCAAGTTAATTATCTAGTTGATTACATGGTTGCCAAGTCGAGTCATATCCTTGTACATATTGTTTTGGACGATTGGGACTCATGGGTAAAGTACTAGTATAATGGAGTAATGGGGAAGAACATCATTTATTACCCCCATATGTGCTAAATGTTTTAAAAGTACTCCAAGTTTTTCAATTATCTTAATTCGAGTCATTAGAATAGTTATTTGTAAAGTTATGTAAAAGTTCAAGTGTAAGGGGAATGCAATGCCCCTATGATGTATTATTTTGGATGGTAGGGCAAAAGTGTATGCAAAAAAAAAAAAAAAAAAAAAAAAAAATAAAAAAAAAAAAAAAATCAAAATCAAGAAAAATACAAAAAAATGAGAAAAAGAAAAGTAGAAAAAACATACGGACTACCATCCCGTTTTATTTTATTTTTATTTTATGTTTTTGTTATTTCTTTCATTAGCTTAAGATTGAGTCGAGTCTTGGCTTATGCAACATTGTATAGTACAATGTAATTGATCAAGATCTTTAACTCGCCACCAGTAAAATATCCTTTAATCCAACAAAAACCGTGTTTTCCTTTTCCCTACACCTAACATTATAAACCCATTTAAAAGCCCTCTTTGATAGTTTATCTTAGGGCTTACGCCTAGTGGAGGAGGTTTTTGATCCTTTCCCAAGCCTATGGTAATCTATTTGCTATGACAGGTAGTGAGAGATATTATCCGTTTTCATTTATGAGATTTATTTTTGATGACACTTGAGAGATGCGAGTATCTAAACACTACTTGTGAGGTGCTAGTTTGTAATCTCCGTGCTTATTATGATTAAAGTGGAACGAATATTTGTTGTAATTACTTTTATGTTAGCATTAAATGACCCCTAACTTGTATTTTGATTAGAATAAAAGCGCATTTGCTTGAGGACAAGCAAATCTCAAGTGTAAGGGTATTTGATGAAGCGAAAAGTGTGACCGCTTTTAAGGGGTCATTTAAGCCCTAAATCGTATTTATTTGATCAAATATCGCCCTAAATCGTTCCTTTTGTCATTTTAGGTACTTTTGAGAAGAAATCTGGAAAAGGAGGCATTTTGGAACGTTTTTGGAGCATAAAAGTGAAGAAAAACGGCAAAGTCTCAAAAATCGGCTGAAAGTTACCTTTGACGCGTCATATTTAACCTGGACGGCGTCATGCCTTGGCAAAAGTGGTGGATGTGAAATTTACTCATGATAAGCCAGAGAAATTGCATGGAAATTCTGACGGCGTCACGCTTTAATCATGATCAAGGTCGTCACGTTATAATTCAAGAGGGACGGCGTCACGTTCATAGTCTGACGGCGTCAAGCCTTGATAAGCCAGAACGGATTTTGGAGAGCTAAAGAGGGACGGCGTCAAGAAGGTCATCCGAGAACCCTAAAAGCGGCGAGGTGACGGCGTCACACTCCATAACGTGACGCCGTCAGATCCAAAAGTCTATATATAAGTTTTCTAATTTTTTGTCATTAGTGTGGAACTTATTGGGGAACTTTGTGTGTGAAAACCCTAGGACGAATTTGGCAGTCTCTTTCAAGGCTTTTTGCCTTGAGATCTTCCATGTTACATTGAAGATAAGTTATCAATTAATCATTCAATAGTCTATGTGTTTTTTGATTCTATCTTATTCTATCTTTTGTTTAACATGTTAGGCAGATTATCTTGGTTTTTGCTTAGATCAATGAAACCATAATTTAAAATTTGGGTTTTTATGTGTTTTTATTGTATTTGGGTGATTGTTATCTGTTAGGCTTAAGAAACTGGTAAAATTCCTATTCTAAAATTTCTTGAACTCTTAAAAACTGAACCAATGCGTACTAAAATTTTTATGGTTGTTTTTAATGCCAACAATTCATGATCCCATGTTAGGAGCTTCCCAGCCGCTCAATCTCTCCACGAGCAAACCATTGACCAATCGGCCGGTGGTAAGCTACGTGATCTAAGTGCGGAACAATCATGGGCTCTCCTAGAGGATCTTGCTCTTTATGACAACGAAAGTTGGAGTGATCCCCGTGATTTGAATAAAACGGTCAAGGCAATATCTTTGCCTTCGAACAATTCAAGCACTTCCGACCGTAGGATCATAGAACTTGAAGACCAAGTCAAGTTTCTCATGAAATCCTACGAGGCTCCTAAACCTTCAAGCCAAGTGAACAAAATCACTTCTTCATGTGAATTCTGTAGTGGTCCCCATGACACTCGTGATTGCATGGAACTCCCCGAACAAGCTTTTGTGGACTACGCATCCTCGCGTACCGACGGAGCGGGAGACAAGTGGTACACTTTCAAACCCGAGCCAAACCCCTATGGTGATACATACAACCCCTCATGGAAAAATCACCCGAACCTTAGGTGGAAACAAAACCAAAACGCGCAACAAACCAATTCTTCCAACCCACCTAATCGTTTTCAATCAAGCGGTTCCAACTCGAACCGTACTTTCAACAACAATCCTTCCGGCAATGGTAGTACCAATAACTTTGAAGGATTGATGTCCCAATTTATGGCATCTCAAGAAGCTCGGATAGCTAGATTCGAATCCGAATTCAATCAACAACAAACGGAGATGACCAATAAAATTGACAACTTGTTGAAAGCTCTCAATAACCAAGTGTTATCACCTCCACATAAGGACGCTAGGAACACAAATAGCGGACCCCAAGTAAAAGACCCCTCTTCATCCAAACACGTCCACTTTGTCAACATTGTCACTATTAAACCAATTGAAAGGAATGAGGATAATAGTGAACCTAAGGATGAGGATAAGAAAGTCGAGGTTGATAAGGAAGTTAGGACAAGTGAGATTGAAGAAGTAGATGATGATAAGGACTACTTCAATAGGCTACCCACTAAGGAAGAGCACGCATACATACAAACTTATTCGATGACCCCGAGACACCATACTTCCTAGGTAGACCAATTATAGAAATAGGCGACCCTTCTAATCTCAACATACCATGCAACATCGGACATTTGCATGTGTGGAAAGCCTACATCGACCTTAGATCACCCATAAACATCATGACTAGAGCCCACTACAACTTGATAATGAAAAATCAACTTGGGTATAGGATGTTCCCTGACAAGGGATGGATGAGTAACTTCACGGGAAGAGTTAAGGGATTACCGGTTTATGTAGGAAACTTCACCTATGTCACCGACTTTGTAATTATAGAAGATATCCGCCCAATAGTCGATGCATCCTTAACTCAAGTGGTTTTTGGAAAACCATTTGTTGAGGTCTCTAGAATGACTTATGAACCTTCCTTAGGGATAGTTAGATTTAAGGATGAGACCGATGAGGTAAACTACCAAATGCCATATAAGATAGAACAATTCCAACACTTGTCAAATGTTGAGAAGGAGCTCAAGCAAGCGGTTTACTATAGGAATGATGAGGATAGAAATAAAGGAGTAGACTATGTTATGGAAAGAATATTCGGTTTCTACAAGGATTGTTTGAAAATGGGACCGGAATATAAAACCGGGAATGAAAATGGCCTAGGAACCGTGACCAATGATGGAATCACGTAATGTACGTGACTTTGAGTCTAGCTACAAGACTCGTTAATAAAGAAAAGCGCTTCTTGGGAGGCAACCCAAGCTTTATTTGCTTTGTGTGTTTATTTATTTGTTTGTTTGATTTTATTTGCTTCCGTATGTATGTTTAAATTTTATTATTATTGATTCATGTTCAAAACTAATTTGTGAAAATGCTTTATTTTGTTTTTAACTTCGTCTTAACTACATATAAAGGTATTTTGCAAAAGTTAAGTGTAAGGGAAATCTAAATCGGTTTATTAGAACACAAATGAACATGAATCATAATAATAATAAATTAACATACATATTAGTATTTGTTTGAGTCAAATGCTTGTATCGAGTCATAATGATGTTTTGCAGGATTTCCAGGAAGTAAGGTATAGGTTTTTCCAAAATTTTTCCGGAAACGTAACATGAGAATTCTGTCAGATCATTTCTAACGGTAGATTACAACCTGACGGCGTCAGGTTTAATTTTCTGAAAATTTTTGAAAGTTTTGTTTTCATAAAAAGTTTTTATTAAATCTATAACTTATAATCTCCAGGAATCTACAAAATTATCATTCCACAAGCATTATATCCTTATATATATAGATTTATCCCGCCGATGTTATGCAGGTTTTCGTGTTTGTTTTCTCAGGTTTAACAGGTTATTTTGGACAAGGAAATGTTTTTGGATCAAGCTTATGGCGATGCATTAGTCATGGAGCTTCAACATTCTCTTTGGAAGAAGATCTAACCGTGTTACTTCATTATCCACCGGACAAATCAGGGGAGTATTTGATTTCATTCTTTTACTTTATACTTTTACATCTTGTTATTTGAACATTGGGGACAATGTTCATCTTAAGTGTAAGGGGGGGGGGGGTAAAAATACGATTTTTAAGAATACAATTGCACTTGATTTTTGTTTGTTTAATAATAGATGTGTAATAAAACTGAGAGAAATACCTGTTAGGGCAATTTTAGTGCCAAATTTAAAATTTTTTACAACATATAGGAATGAAACTTTGATCTTAATGAGTGTCTCACGGATAGGAGTTATATGACTAGCACAAAAACCGTACCACTAAAAAATTTTCCACCCCCAAATATGTGAGGTTCGCCCCTAGAATTGGTAGGAAAAGCATTTATGCTATGATGTGTGTACCGGTAGCACTTAGATTCTAGAACTTGCGTTAGGACCATTCCGAGGCCACAAGTGAGACTACATTCGTGTAGTTAGATTTACTACATGATAAGAGGCATTAGGATTAACCCATTGTTTTACATCTGTGTTTTTGTTATAATTACATTGGCTACATTGGTCAAGTAATTCTCCCACACCCTTTGCGTTGTACTCATTTTTAGTACACGATACCCCTAGTACACCCCTCAGAGCCTATCTTTTCGTTTCAACCTTTAAGCATTTTACTTAAAGGAAGAATTTGTTACACCCCACTAAAATGTACACCCAAATCGCCTTAGCCTACCTTGTATGCACTCATTTTTAGTGCATTATTGTGACAACATTTGTTTAAACCCAAGTTAATTATCTAGTTGATTACATGGTTGCCAAGTCGAGTCATATCCTTGTACATATTGTTTTGGGACGATTGGGACTCATGGGTAAAGTACTAGTATAATGGAGTAATGGGGAAGAACATCATTTATTACCCTCATATGTGCTAAATGTTTTAAAAGTACTCCAAGTTTTTCAATTATCTTAATTCGAGTCATTAGAATAGTTATTTGTAAAGTTATGTAAAAGTTCAAGTGTAAGGGGAATGCAATGCCCCTATGATGTATTATTTTGGATGGTAGGGCAAAAGTGTATGCAAAAAAAAAAAAAAAAAAAAAAAAAAAATAAAGAAAAATACAAAAAAATGAGAAAAAGAAAAGTAGAAAAAACATACGGACTACCATCCCGTTTATTATTTTATTTTGTTTTTGTTATTTTCTTTCATTAGCTTAAGATTGAGTCGAGTCTTGGCTTAGCAACATTGTATAGTACACGTAATTGATCAAGATCTTTAACTCGCCACCAGTAAAATATCCTTTATCCAACAAAACCGTGTTTTCCTTTTCCCTACACCTAACATTATAACCCATTTAAAAGCCCTCTTTGATAGTTTATCTTAGGTGCTTACGCCTAGTGGAGGAGGTTTTTGATCATTTCCCAAGCCTATGGTAATCTATTTGCTATGACAGGTAGTGAGAGATATTATCCGTTTTCATTTATGAGATTTATTTTGATGACACTTGAGAGATGCGAGTATCTAAACACTACTTGTGAGGTGCTAGTTTGTAATCTCCGTGCTTATTATGATTAAAGTGGAACGAATATTTGTTGTAATTACTTTTATGTTAGCATTAAATGACCCCTAACTTGTATTTTGATTAGAATAAAAGCGCATTTTCTTGAGGACAAACAAATCTCAAGTGTAAGGGTATTTGATGAAGCGAAAAGTGTACCGCTTTTAAGGGGTCATTTAAGCCCTAAATCGTATTTATTTGATCAAATATCGCCCTAAATCGTTCCTTTTGTCATTTTAGGTACTTTTGAGAAGAAATCTGGAAAAGGAGGCATTTTGGACGTTTTTGGAGCATAAAAGTGAAGAAAACGGCAAAGTCTCAAAAATCGGCTGAAAGTTACCTTTGACGGCGTCATATTTAACCCTGGACGGCGTCATGCCTTGGCAAAAGTGGTGGATGTGAAATTTACTCATGATAAGCCAGAGAAATTGCATGGAAATTCTGACGGCGTCACGCTTTAATCTGATCAAGGTCGTCACGTTATAATTCAAAGAGGGACGGCGTCACGTTCATAGTCTGACGGCGTCAAGCCTTGATAAGCCAGAACGGATTTTGGAGAGCTAAAGAGGGACGGCGTCAAGAAGGTCATCCGAGAACCCTAAAAGCGGCGAGGTGACGGCGTCACACTCCATAACGTGACGCCGTCAGATCCAAAAGTCTATATATAGTTTTCTAATTTTTTGTCATTAGTGTGGAACTTATTGGGGAACTTTGTGTGTGAAAACCCTAGGACGAATTTGGCAGCTCTTTCAAGGCTTTTTGCCTTGAGATCTTCCATGTTACATTGAAGATAAGTTATCAATTAATCATTCAATATGTCTATGTGTTGTTTGATTCTATCTTATTCTTATCTTTTGTTTAACATGTTAGGCTAGATTTATCTTGTGTTTGCTTAGATCTAATGAAACCTAGGTATTGATTATTGGTTATTAGTGTGTTGTTAGTTGTATTGGATGATTGTTCATCTATGTTAGGCTTAAGAAAACTGGCTAACTTCCTATTCGGTAAATTGCTTGAACGTCTTAAGAAACATGAACCAATGCGTACTAAAGGTTTTTATGGTTGTATTTAATGCACAAGCGAATTCTAGTGATCCCATGTTAGGAGCTTCCTAGCCGGCTCGACATAGGAGTGAAGTAGGAGCTTGTAGAGTTGGGGAAGTACGTACGCCACCCCACGAATGGTATTAAGGAATACACCCGTCATCCACGCGACTAATACACACTAATCAACCGGTAAAAGATAGTTAGGGAGTAAGGAAATCTAAGTAAACACATTTCTCTCCACATAAGTTTTCACCAACATTTTCATTTTCTGTTATTTTATTTTATTTGCATTCGTAGTAATTTGGGTTAGTTGACTAGCAACTAATTCCGCCCACTCTTTCAAACCCGAGATTTTACTTGCTTTCATAAAAATATAAAAACATAAAAAGAATCTTCTCTCACCCTTAGACCTATTAAAGTAGTTTTTCATACCTAACGAACACTATTCTCTGTGGAGAACGATCAATCCCCCGTACTTACCACTACACTATACTACATCGGTCAGGTACACTGCCTGGTGGGGTTCTAAGCCTCTTGAGATCCCTTGAGAGGTAAAACCTGTTGTAAGGTCGCAAAACCACGCATCAGTATGGCACAAGGAGTGTTGTTTATACGGATCATAAAAGTCTTCAGCATATCTTCAATCAGAAGGAGCTGAATATGCGGCAAAGGAGGTGGATTGAACTATTTAGTGATTATGATTGCGAGATTCGCTACCATCCTGGAAAGGCGAATGTGGTAGCCGATGCTTTGAGTAGGAAGGAGCGGATTAAGCCTAAGCGTGTGTGGGCGATGTGTATGACTTTACAGTCGGGAATTAAGGGTAAGATATTGGCAGCGCAAGAAGAAGCCCTCAAAGATGAGAATGCGACTGCTGAAATGTTGCGTGGATTAGGTCAACAAATGGAAAAAAGGGAAGATGGTGGACTGTATTTCTTAGATAGAATATGGGTTCCATCGGTAGGAGGTGTAAGAAAGTTGATCATGGATGAGGCTCATAAATCGAGATATTCGATTCATCCAGGATCGGATAAGATGTATTATGATCTTAGAGATGCTTACTGGTGGCTGGGAATGAAGAGGGAAATAGCTGAATATGTTAGCCAATGTTTGACTTGTTTGAAAGTTAAGGCTGAGCATCAGAAACCCTCAGGATTATTACAATAGCCGCCGATTCCGGAATGGAAATGGGAGAGAATAACAATGGATTTTATTACAAAGTTGCCTAGGACGAGTAGTGGACGTGACACGATATGGGTCATAGTGGACAGGCTGACGAAGTCTGCACATTTTCTGGCCATTCGTGAAGATTATAAGATGGAAAAGCTGGCGAGGATTTATATTAATGAGATTGTGGCGAGACATGGTGTGCATGTGTCAATTATTTCAGATCGTGATAGTAGGTTTACTTCGCGGTTTTGGAAATCGTTGCAAAAGGCGTTGAATACACAGTTGGATATGAGCACTGCTTATCATCCACAAACTGATGGGCAAAGTGAGCGAACGATTCAGACTTTGGAGGATTTACTTAGAGCGTGTGCTAGTGATTTTGGAGGAAGCTGGGATACTCATTTGCCTTTGGCTGAGTTTTCCTATAATAACAGCTATCATTCCGGTATTAGATGTGCACCATTTGAGATGTTATATGGGAGGAAGTGTAGATCACCTATTTTATGGGCAGAGTGTAATATCCCGAAAAATATCCCAACTAATTATAAATGATAAACGAAGACTAATCTATCGTCACTGTTTAATTAACCGTTTTTACGGGCTAAATTTTGTTTTAACTCCACCATACTACGAATCAGGACGTTTTGACGTGATTCACCATTCTTAGCGCCGTAATTAAAATGATTTAAAATTTATAATCATTATTCAGAGTCCATAACTTTGTTTATATATTACTATTATTATAAAAACGTTTTCAAAAATATATTATTTCACATTTTACCAAACCGGGGTACCACATTTACACTTGAGATCGTCGGGACACGAGGTACCCACAATACTCACAAAACTCTCATTATTGATAACATTTATCACATTTCTAGCATTTCTTGTAAGCAACCCTTATTTTTTTTGTCATCTTTCTTTTGGTTGAGAGCACCGGCCAACAAGCAATCATGAATCACCTATCATTTTCTTTACTTACACACTCTAAGTTAACCCACTTACACACTCCATTTTGACTACTCAAATTCTTTCTCACTTGAACTTCACGTGCTACAAACCAAACATGACCCTGTTCTTTTCTTCTCTAAGTGTCGACTAGCATGATTCAAAGCCCCATGTGCCTCACTTACATACACTTACACACTCAACTAGATATATTGACTTTTCTTTCACCCTACAACACTACACCATCTTGTCTCATAAATTTTACCCTCTGAAACACTCCAAAGCTAGTATATAAGACCACCTTTGCATGCATGCTATCGACACAAACATCAAACCAAGTTCCATTTTCTTTGTTCTTTTCCTTGTGGTCGACTAGGCAAGACAAGAAGGACCACAACACCATGTGACTCTCTTACACTACCATAGACACACTCAACACTTTCTTTTGCTTATACGCCACCCCTTTCCTCTTATGTCCCATCCAATAGTACATGCAAACTTGAATACAAACTAGCTTAAATAAGCCCTCACCCATTTCCATTTCATACGTACATGCACACACATACACATTTCACATTTTCAAATATTCCTAATTCTCTTCTTGTGGCTATGTACAAGGGCGTAATGGCCAGATTTCCATGGGATTGAATCGTGTATTAAGTCAGTTGACACTTGCTCTCGTATCTTTGTTGGGTTGCTAAATGAGTAGCATAATCTCCTTATGATCACCAGACCACATGTCGTGTTCTACCCACCCGAGTTGGTGTTGTAAGTTACATTCGAACTCATTTCCATATATACTCTATATCTATTTTCGTAACGATACACAATCACATCTTACGTACCACTTAACTTGCCCTCGTTATTTCATCATCATTTTGATATAAGTGTGGCATTCTCAAGACTTTGTGTGGCAAGCAACGATGTAACCTCAACAAATAAACCTCAGCTCATGCTAACGTTAAAACAGATTCTTAAACGTAAACCAACTTCATACAAACATAATATTTGTCTCTTTGGTTCACTTTCACACGACATTCATCCACTCTCATCACTGTTATATATAACGAACCCATATAGGGGACATCAAAACACATTACGTTTGCATGAGAACTAAGTAACTACTGAAAAGAAACGAACCCAAAACCCATTTCGATACACAACACATGCGCATGCACGTCTGAAAACTAAGAGAGATATATATATATAGCAAAATGCTACAGACTCGAAAACTATATAAACTAAATAGTTGGTATTTAACACAACAAGCTCACCTAGCTCAGTTGGCTGTGTCGTTTGTGTTGCAAGCGAGAGGTCATGAGTTTGATCCTTGGCAGTGGCACTTTGCCAAATTTTTGTTATTTCTACAACTTTTGCTTTTAACAGTTTCAGCCCCTCTAATTCGAGTAAATTGCCACTTTTCTTAAAACCTTTTATAAGTTGAATAACTTATATAAATTGTTACATTTTCAACCCGTCAACTTTAACCACTTGACGTTTTCCAAAAATCTTGTGACTTATAAAGTTTTTACAACTTCAATCCCTCGAGGTCGAACACTTGAACACTTTTCCTCTTAAAACTTTTGGTAAGTTAATAAACTTATGTTATTTTTACCATTTTTCGCTAAATAGATTTGTCTAACACATATTTTATATGGCGACCACGTCGACGTAAACTATAAATAATACATGGTTCTAATATATTATTTAACCACGACTTTAATAAATATATAATGTTTTGGGGATATATTTTAACACTTTAAACGGCTCGGGTTACTTTATAAAACTAGTATACATGAAATAGATATATATATCATTAACGAATAACCTATACGAAAGCAATAAGTAATACATAACGGACAAGTTATATAGTATATAACTTTGTTGTTAAACCTTAATCGTTTTGCCACGCAAGCCACCTCTGCCACAAGACTCATTATGACATCTGACATTGTGTCAAAATCACAATTCTCGATAAGTCAAACTTACCCCAGACTTCTATAATTATTCAGGTTAACGTGTGAAGTTAGTTCCACTTCCATTTCTGACATTACTTATTCTTTGTCTTCCATTTCACTCAGGTGAGTTCATGGCCCCTACTTTTACTTGCTTTTATAAACGTTTTGGGGGAGATACATGCTTAAACTACTTGTTTTTACTTTAACAAGCACTTTTACATACTATTGTGAGCCATCGCCTCACTTTTACTCGTTATAATTGTTTTATAAATGCTTTACGAGAGATACATGCTTTATACCTTTACAAGTACTCTTAACTATCTACACATTACTGTGAGTTCCACAAACTACTCTTTTACCTACACTGAATTGCTTTTGAAAGCAATACATGTTTGCTTTACATATAAACTTCACTGGTTTACTTTAAACAAAGTACTTAATTGATGAAACGCTCTGCTCGTCACTGAGACGTAATACTTACTTTTAATTATAAAAGTACTTTTAAACCTTTACAAACTATTATGAGTCTATAAATCCATTTTATACACTTTTATATCTCATGGAGAGATACCTGCTATAAACATAATTACAAACGATTTTCAACTGTATGCTATACCTGATTTACTATTGCCTAAGTTTACCTTTATTGCCATGTTCGAAGTCCCTCATATCATGAACCTTAATCACTTGCGAGTGAACGTAAATAATTGTGAATAGATCTATTTGGGACTGACAATCCCCGTTTGGGTCTGCTAGGATGAGCCACCCAAGCGCACCTTATTTAAACAAACCTATAGGTATTGGCAAATACCTACCCGAGGGCCTATATACCTTACATCATTTTATTTGATGCCTGTTAAGCGTTGAGTTTCATGAGGCTTAGAGCAATAGAACGATACTGTAGTCATGATACAGTATTACCATTATTTTATCAAACTTGAACTTGTATTTACTATATAGCAGAAAATCACTACTTGGCAAACAATAACTATTTTGTGTTGACCCGGTTAGGGCTAATAACCAAACTATGGATGTTTATTAATTAATCCACTACTTATTTTATAACAAACCAAATATGGGTGTATACTATCGTAACCCACCTTTTATTCTATTAATAATTGTATTTATTACAATTATTACTTAAACTTGGAACTATTGAAAATCAACTGATTTTTATGCAAACTCTATGGTTTTACTCACTCTTTGATTTTGATAATCAACTATTTATTTACAACTACAATGGACTCACAAACTCTTTGATTTTGAGAAATCAATAGCATTTACTCACAAACTCTTTGATTTTGGAAATCAACAGTTTTCAACTACAAACTCTATGAACTCACCAACCTTTGTGTTGACGCTTTTAGCATGTATTTATCTCAGGTCCATGATAAGCAAGGATGGCACGGAGGAGCACGAATAATTATGAAGGCTATAAATTATCATTCGAAAACCTATTTAATAAACTTTGGAAACCACTGGGACTTATTTTGTAAACTCTGATATTCGAATGATAAATCTTTTAAAACGACCAAATTGGTGATCGTTTTCTACTATTCAACTGTTGTGCCATGAAGTAACACCCAATTTGAATTCCGCTGCATATCACGAAATTGGGGGTGTTACAGATTGGTATCAGAGCTACAGTTATAGAGAAACGGGTCTAAATGAGGTCCGAACTATAACTACTTTTACAAACAAAACATTTGATAGTCTTTCGCTCTCCGTGCTTACCATCCGCCAGACGCACATGTGACTTCTAGATAGTTTTGCTAAACCAACACTTTAATATACTGATATATATACTCATCAACTATTTCGAGTACTATACCAACCATTCTTAATTATCTTACTTCCACCTTTATAGATGCGTGTGACGTATTCTTCCTGTATTTCCGGAAAATCCGCGCATGGATTATTTTGTGGATTAGTATGAGTGTTAAAACAGAAATTCTTAAGTATGATGGTTTACAATGCTTTATTTAAATGATCGGGATGCCTTTTATTTAAATAAAGAAATTGTAAAGCGCCGAACCATAAATTTATATTTCCATATTTACATTGTTTGGGACGCCTCTCTATGTAAATAACGAATTATAAATAAGTGGGCTTATTTGTATCTGTAATAACACGAGTATGAAACCAATAATCACAAAAATTCATCAAACACACAACATAACTCTCATTAGAAACCATAAATATTAATACATAGTGATATGATTAGCATTGGGAATGCTAACATTACAAATATCACTAAGAAAGGCATAACATCGTCAATCGGTTGACCCGCTATGCTAATGAAAAACACCACTAAGCCAGCAAGAGCAAGAACCACGACTGGGTGCAACACCTCGAATATCCTGTACGACAAGAATACACAAGTTATTAATGCAATAAAACATTAATACATGGTGTTAGTATACGGATTCAAAGCAACACTCTTATCGAAATACTATCTCTTACCCCCATATTTCATCCGCGCTGACGGCTAAAACCACGAGTGCTATGAGAAGCGCTATGACTGTGGCCAAGGACTCCAGATCTTCATCTGGGACGTAAACCAAGAAGACGGCTGCAGCAGTATACATAATTACAAGAACAGTGTAGGTGTAAGACATTTTGTAAATGTTGGGTGAGAGAAATATGGGTAGTGAGGAGTGAAATCCGGCACATATATAGAAGAATAGCAGTGAGGCTACTATTCTAGCCGCTAGCATTCACTATTCCTCACACAAGGACAAACAAGATTTCTCATCCCCCAAAGCTGAGGTTCAGCAACCCTCTCTACATACACCGAATCCTCATTCAAATATCTCTATGTAAGAATCTGTTATCAACAAAACTCTTTTGTTTAACGGGTAGGTTATCCGCACAGATTCTTGTAATTGGAAATCATGTGTAATTTCAAACCATAAAAGAATAACAATAGTTATTCCAAAAGAAATTTTTCCAAGTTATGGAAATAATAAAATTTCACATGAGATTACAATAATTTCATCTATTATTAAGACATTATGAGCTGCATAATGGTCTTACTTATTCCTTTAACGTTGTAAATTTCACGATGCTCCCTCTAAACTCCCAGACACTGTATGTGATTACAATGGTCTCAAAATTTCTCTGTAACCTTACGTCTCACCACTTTGAATTTATCACAAAACTCTAGTGGTGTCTATTCTCCTTAGCAGACACTGTAAGTAAATACAGTGGCCTCTACTTTTCTTGGACACTGTAAGTGATACAGTAATCCCTATATTTCAACCTCAGGCACTGTAAATTCTACAGTAATCTCAATTAAATTTAAACACCATATTATTCAAATAAACTTGACAGAAATACTTAGACATTACAAACGATTAAAACACCACATAAACATAAACCTAGACTTCAACGATAGTCCGGGTGATCCCAGGTTTGAGAGTTATTAGAGTCATAACCATCATCATAAGGATCAAAACTCGCCAATTTCTCTTCTTCCCATTTAGCTTCCAACTTGCTCAGCTCCCGCTCCATGTCAGAAGTCCAACTATCATCATCAGCTGCCACATTTTCCTCGAAACTTGGCTGGAAGTGATCCAGATGAGGCAAATGTTGTTGTTGCACAACTACCCTTGGTGTAGATGAACTTGATGCACCTTGTTGAAGTTGTTGCTGTGGTGGTAGTGATGGATTTTGTTGTTGTTGTTGTTGTTGTTGTTGTTGTTGTTGTTGTTGTTGTTGTTGTTGTTGTTGTTGTTGTTCAACCCTAGCAGCTTCAACATTCTCTTCAAAACTCCAACGGATCTTGTTGGAAATCTGGTTCTCTATCTGATGAACACAAGCCCACAACGATTCGATGACAGCAGCGTCCTTACAATACTCATCATACAGAAACGTGTCGATCACATGTTTTCTATCATCTGAAATGTCTGTGCACATGGCATAGCTTTCCCTAAGTCGTCGCTTTAGTTGTTTCATAGCCTCGAACTGTAGGATGACCTTCACAATAGCATTTTGACGATCCACGTCACTACCCTCAGTTTCTGCCTTAATAAACAATCGAAATTGTTCAGCGGTATGTGGTAGCTTACAAGCCATTGATTGTGTGTGTGAGGATAACACAAGCATGCAAATGGTATTTATAAGGGTTTGAAAAATATTTTTTCAATTATTTGTATTCAAACAGTAAAACTTTCAAAAATTTGAGTCTATACTAGCAACTAGCTCTGGAGTACGTAGTAAAAATTTTTACTTTGGTTTTCACATTTCAACGTAAGAGGCAGAAACAAATCGCGTTAAACACGCCACACCACGACTTAAAAATCATAAACACGCCACGTATAAATAACACTTTTTCGTACGATTTGACCTGTCAATCTTTAGGAGATTGTGAATCTCCTAACGTCTTCTCAAAACTCTCAGGCATTATACGAGATTTTGATGATCTCGAAACTACCTCGTAACCATATATGTCATGGAACGTATGTTCAACATTTCACCTTCTCCAAACCAAACTTATCTTTGAAACATAAATTCTAGACTCATTGCTCACAGCAATCCAACGCATCTTTGTTTAACATTAAGCTTTTATCAGTGAAACTCGAGCTCAACTCTAACTAAGCTCAACGACTTAAGATTTATTTCAAATCAACTCCTACCCGTTTACTTTGGGTCATTCACTTAACATCCTATCAATATTCTTACACGTCTTGATTTAAGCATTTACCAAAGAATCATATATAACAATTCTTTTCCAATTACTCGATAGTGTGATGACCAAGTCATCACCAAAGCTCAACTCGACGGTCATGTTCTCAAATTGTTTCAACTAAAAATAAAATAAAATAAAAAAAAAAAAAAAAAAAAAAAAAATCATATATTACCTAAGTACCTTGTTCATTTCAAGCTCCAAACAACCTCAGAAAACTCAAATGAACCCCCACCTAGTTATTTGATCCTGTTTCATGTCATTCAACCCTTTGTGGACTCAACTACAACCAAAACCAACCAACTTTCGTGTTTCTCTTTTGTTTCCCAACGACAATTAACAACCCCAAGGAACAAAATGATTTTTAAGCCACAACACATTTCATCTTATGACATATTGATTTTCCCTATTAGCTTCCATATCTATCTAGCAACTTGAATATTTTGAAAACGACAAACAAATTATTAACGTAAGACACGATTTTATATATAAAGCAAACAAAATTTTTGTGTATAATTTTTACTCAGAAGCAAACCGATTCATCATCTACAAGAAACTTGGAACAGATTCTGTGTTGTCACTTAAAACTTTATTTAACAAGTTTTTCTTTACAAAAGCTGAAGTTCAACAACTTTATTTACATTCATCAAGTTATCATCCGAAACCCTCATTATTAAAAATCTATTACTTACAAACTCCTTGTTTAACGGGTAGGTTAAACCCCACAGAATTTTGACTTTCAAAAAAAAAAAAAAAAAAAAAAAAAAAAAAAAAAAAAAAAAAAAAATTGAACCATGTTTATTTTCAAAACGCGATAGAATAACAATCTTCATTCAAAAATATGAAATTTTTCTCAAGTCAAATTGACCAACGGAAAAAGAAATCTCACATGAACAACAGTAAATTCATCTCTTTCGAAATTTATATGGCTC
This sequence comes from Artemisia tridentata subsp. tridentata, assembly GCA_021014915.2. Lineage (NCBI taxonomy): Eukaryota > Viridiplantae > Streptophyta > Magnoliopsida > Asterales > Asteraceae > Artemisia > Artemisia tridentata. The sequence continues at coordinate 350,312,865 of CP139507.1, forward strand.
CAACGCTTGAAATCCTTTGTCTATACGTACACTTTTTCCAAACACCTCGTATAGAGGGTTGCCCAGCATACGATTTCATAACAACTTATCATGCGTAAATCTTCATTCCAATAACTTCCACTTATTGCAAAACAACCCTGACAACCATCTTAGACTGGAATCCCGGGACGGGATTCAGTTTAACGGGTAGGTACTGTAATATCCCGAAAAATATCCCAACTAATTATAAATGATAAACGAAGACTAATCTATCGTCACTGTTTAATTAACCGTTTTTACGGGCTAAATTTTGTTTTAACTCCACCATACTACGAATCAGGACGTTTTGACGTGATTCACCATTCTTAGCGCCGTAATTAAAATGATTTAAAATTTATAATCATTATTCAGAGTCCATAACTTTGTTTATATATTACTATTATTATAAAAACGTTTTCAAAAATATATTATTTCACATTTTACCAAACCGGGGTACCACATTTACACTTGAGATCGTCGGGACACGAGGTACCCACAATACTCACAAAACTCTCATTATTGATAACATTTATCACATTTCTAGCATTTCTTGTAAGCAACCCTTATTTTTTTTGTCATCTTTCTTTTGGTTGAGAGCACCGGCCAACAAGCAATCATGAATCACCTATCATTTTCTTTACTTACACACTCTAAGTTAACCCACTTACACACTCCATTTTGACTACTCAAATTCTTTCTCACTTGAACTTCACGTGCTACAAACCAAACATGACCCTGTTCTTTTCTTCTCTAAGTGTCGACTAGCATGATTCAAAGCCCCATGTGCCTCACTTACATACACTTACACACTCAACTAGATATATTGACTTTTCTTTCACCCTACAACACTACACCATCTTGTCTCATAAATTTTACCCTCTGAAACACTCCAAAGCTAGTATATAAGACCACCTTTGCATGCATGCTATCGACACAAACATCAAACCAAGTTCCATTTTCTTTGTTCTTTTCCTTGTGGTTGACTAGGCAAGACAAGAAGGACCACAACACCATGTGACTCTCTTACACTACCATAGACACACTCAACACTTTCTTTTGCTTATACGCCACCCCTTTCCTCTTATGTCCCATCCAATAGTACATGCAAACTTGAATACAAACTAGCTTAAATAAGCCCTCACCCATTTCCATTTCATACGTACATGCACACACATACACATTTCACATTTTCAAATATTCCTAATTCTCTTCTTGTGGCTATGTACAAGGGCGTAATGGCCAGATTTCCATGGGATTGAATCGTGTATTAAGTCAGTTGACACTTGCTCTCGTATCTTTGTTGGGTTGCTAAATGAGTAGCATAATCTCCTTATGATCACCAGACCACATGTCGTGTTCTACCCACCCGAGTTGGTGTTGTAAGTTACATTCGAACTCATTTCCATATATACTCTATATCTATTTTCGTAACGATACACAATCACATCTTACGTACCACTTAACTTGCCCTCGTTATTTCATCATCATTTTGATATAAGTGTGGCATTCTCAAGACTTTGTGTGGCAAGCAACGATGTAACCTCAACAAATAAACCTCAGCTCATGCTAACGTTAAAACAGATTCTTAAACGTAAACCAACTTCATACAAACATAATATTTGTCTCTTTGGTTCACTTTCACATGACATTCATCCACTCTCATCACTGTTATATATAACGAACCCATATAGGGGACATCAAAACACATTACGTTTGCATGAGAACTAAGTAACTACTGAAAAGAAACGAACCCAAAACCCATTTCGATACACAACACATGCGCATGCACGTCTGAAAACTAAGAGAGATATATATATATATAGCAAAATGCTACAGACTCGAAAACTATATAAACTAAATAGTTGGTATTTAACACAACAAGCTCACCTAGCTCAGTTGGCTGTGTCGTTTGTGTTGTAAGCGAGAGGTCATGAGTTTGATCCTTGGCAGTGGCACTTTGCCAAATTTTTGTTATTTCTACAACTTTTGCTTTTAACAGTTTCAGCCCCTCTAATTCGAGTAAATTGCCACTTTTCTTAAAACCTTTTATAAGTTGAATAACTTATATAAATTGTTACATTTTCAACCCGTCAACTTTAACCACTTGACGTTTTCCAAAAATCTTGTGACTTATAAAGTTTTTACAACTTCAATCCCTCGAGGTCGAACACTTGAACACTTTTCCTCTTAAAACTTTTGGTAAGTTAATAAACTTATGTTATTTTTACCATTTTTCGCTAAATAGATTTGTCTAACACATATTTTATATGGCGACCACGTCGACGTAAACTATAAATAATACATGGTTCTAATATATTATTTAACCACGACTTTAATAAATATATAATGTTTTGGGGATATATTTTAACACTTTAAACGGCTCGGGTTACTTTATAAAACTAGTATACATGAAATAGATATATATATCGTTAACGAATAACCTATATGAAAGCAATAAGTAATACATAACGGACAAGTTATATAGTATATAACTTTGTTGTTAAACCTTAATCGTTTTGCCACGCAAGCCACCTCTGCCACAAGACTCATTATGACATCTGACATTGTGTCAAAATCACAATTCTCGATAAGTCAAACTTACCCCAGACTTCTATAATTATTCAGGTTAACGTGTGAAGTTAGTTCCACTTCCATTTCTGACATTACTTATTCTTTGTCTTCCATTTCACTCAGGTGAGTTCATGGCCCCTACTTTTACTTGCTTTTATAAACGTTTTGGGGGAGATACATGCTTAAACTACTTGTTTTTACTTTAACAAGCACTTTTACATACTATTGTGAGCCATCGCCTCACTTTTACTCGTTATAATTGTTTTATAAATGCTTTACGAGAGATACATGCTTTATACCTTTACAAGTACTCTTAACTATCTACACATTACTGTGAGTTCCACAAACTACTCTTTTACCTACACTGAATTGCTTTTGAAAGCAATACATGTTTGCTTTACATATAAACTTCACTGGTTTACTTTAAACAAAGTACTTAATTGATGAAACGCTCTGCTCGTCACTGAGACGTAATACTTACTTTTAATTATAAAAGTACTTTTAAACCTTTACAAACTATTATGAGTCTATAAATCCATTTTATACACTTTTATATCTCATGGAGAGATACCTGCTATAAACATAATTACAAACGATTTTCAACTGTATGCTATACCTGATTTACTATTGCCTAAGTTTACCTTTATTGCCATGTTCGAAGTCCCTCATATCATGAACCTTAATCACTTGCGAGTGAACGTAAATAATTGTGAATAGATCTATTTGGGACTGACAATCCCGTTTGGGTCTGCTAGGATGAGCCACCCAAGCGCACCTTATTTAAACAAACCTATAGGTATTGGCAAATACCTACCCGAGGGCCTATATACCTTACATCATTTTATTTGATGCCTGTTAAGCGTTGAGTTTCATGAGGCTTAGAGCAATAGAACGATACTGTAGTCATGATACAGTATTACCATTATTTTATCAAACTTGAACTTGTATTTACTATATAGCAGAAAATCACTACTTGGCAAACAATAACTATTTTGTGTTGACCCGGTTAGGGCTAATAACCAAACTATGGATGTTTATTAATTAATCCACTACTTATTTTATAACAAACCAAATATGGGTGTATACTATCGTAACCCACCTTTTATTCTATTAATAATTGTATTTATTACAATTATTACTTAAACTTGGAACTATTGAAAATCAACTGATTTTTATGCAAACTCTATGGTTTTACTCACTCTTTGATTTTGATAATCAACTATTTATTTACAACTACAATGGACTCACAAACTCTTTGATTTTGAGAAATCAATAGCATTTACTCACAAACTCTTTGATTTTGGAAATCAACAGTTTTCAGCTACAAACTCTATGAACTCACCAACCTTTGTGTTGACGCTTTTAGCATGTATTTATCTCAGGTCCATGATAAGCAAGGATGGCACGGAGGAGCACGAATAATTATGAAGGCTATAAATTATCATTCGAAAACCTATTTAATAAACTTTGGAAACCACTGGGACTTATTTTGTAAACTCTGATATTCGAATGATAAATCTTTTAAAACGACCAAATTGGTGATCGTTTTCTACTATTCAACTGTTGTGCCATGAAGTAACACCCAATTTGAATTCCGCTGCATATCACGAAATTGGGGGTGTTACACAGAGGTTGGAACAAGCCAACTAATTGGTCCTGGAATAGTGCAAGAGACTACAGATAAGGTGTTTCAGATTAAGGAAAGACTTAAGGCAGCAAGAGATCGCCAAAAGAGCTATGCGGATAATCGCCGTAAGCCCTTGGAGTTTAGTGTTGGTGACCTTGTAATACTGAAGGTGTCTCCTTGGAAAGATGTTGTGCATTTCAGTAAGAAAGGCAAATTAGCACCAAGGTATGTAGGACCGTTTGAAATTACAGAGCGGATTGGACTTGTGGCATATAGGTTGAGATTGCCTGAGGAATTAAGTAGTGTGCATGATACGTTCCACGTATCTAATCAGAGGAAATGCTTGGCGGATGCTAGTTTGCATGTGCCATTAAATGAGATTAAGGTAGATAAGACTCTTCACCTTGTTGAGGAACCTGTTGAGGTTATGGATCGAGAAGTCAAGAGTATGAAGCGTGGTAAGATAGCATTGGTAAAGGTACGTTGGAATTCCAAGCGGGGTCCTGAATTTACTTGGGAACGTGAGGATCAGATGAGGTCCAAGTACCCGAAGCTGTTTGTTGAGAAGGTTGATGAGACGAACTGTTAAATCTCGGGACGCGATTTTCCCAATTGGGGGATGATGTAACAACCGTGATTCTAGCAGGTTAGTTTGACTAATAGTCTCAATCTATTTAACTTGTGTTTGGTGTATTATGTGCTTATGTGTGATATAGGTGGTATATGTGTGTGGATTATGGGTATTATGTAAGGATATTAGCACTAAATCCCTTGATGTGATGTTTTCTTGATGTGTTGAGTAGTGTGAATTTTGGGGAAAGTTCATTTTGATCGCCTTTGTGGTGAAGAAATGACTTGTGTAATTTTGGTGTTTTGTGATTTTGCGTAACGAGTCTCCGTTAAATTATTTGAGCATTAGAAGGTTACGTGGAGGTTATTTCCGTTGGGTATATTTATGGAAAGTGTGAAAAATCTATTTTTGGAAACTTTATTTTGAAAATGATATTTTTCCGGTTTGTCGTAAAATCGAAGGTTTATCGCGTAGGGTGTTAATTTGAGCATAGGGTTTTTATAAAATAACAAGAGTATAAGGTTTTGAGTGTAATAAATAAATTTAAAAAAAATAAAAAAATATATATATGTATATAAAATTCGGCCGACCTAGGGATAAAAAGAAAAAAAAAAGAAACCAAATCATATTCTAATTGCAAAACTTGAAGGGAAAGTTATCTAGAATAATCCTTAGAGGCCTATAAATACAAAACCAAAACCCTCATTCCCTTCTATTCACAATTGTCGACCAACCTAAGGAGAAGAGGAGAGAAAATACTTTTAGGGTTCTTATTCTTCAAGTATTAAGGTAAATTTATAACACTTGTATTTAATTAATTATTATGATTCATGTAATACAATTATGATGGATTAGGGTTTATGGTTAGATCTGTAAATTAGTGATATTAAACTTGTTGGAGTAATTAATTAGTGATGTTATGATAATTGGTGAAGTGGTTAGGGTTTAAAAAATACTAGTTAATGAACTATGAATCTGGAAAATTCAAAGGTCTGTAAAGATACGATTGTAATTGATAGATGAAAATGAGTTAGATCACGAATTTTATATCTAAATTATATTAAAGTGAAAGAGCTTTCCAAAAAGTCCTACCACAAGTGTTTTCGAGGTCGGGAAGTCAGTCAAACGAATTTTATGAGTTAAGGTGTCAAAACTGTTAAACCGGGACAGAATTAGGGTAAAAGTATTGAGGTCAAAGGTGGCTTTGAAAGTGGAATTTGGATAAGGCCTTCTGTGGGAATCAAGTTCTATATTATATTTGACTTCCACGCGAAAATTAGATGATAATAAGTTGTGCGGGTGGGTCTATGAGGTCAAAACTTTTTTATGTCCGATCAGATCCGAATCTGGATAGATGATATGTTTGATTTTTCATTGAGTACTTGTGTGGGTTTTTAGTGCATGGCCTTCTGGGACAAGCTTTTATGATTATGAAGGATCATTTTTAATTTTTGGTGTGAGTTGTGAAGCATTATTCGCCGTGATTTTATGTGGGTGAATGTACCCTATAAATCTGCGTTTTCTGAAAGTTTTAATAAAGGGATTTAGTGAGTGTCAAGTATTGGGTGGTGATTAGTATGGTGTCTAGGTAATCCATAGTGGGTTATATGAACCTTAGACATCCATCATATGTGATTTACATGGACTATGGCTTTTAGCTTGGTCGCGTGTAATGTGATTGTCATTTTTATGTGATATAGATTTGTGTGTTGATAACTTGGAAGCTGCGGAGTTGAGGTGAGTTGATAGTCCCATATTTTTACTTTGTTTTAAACTTGGGATGGAGATGATGCTTGTTTAAATTGTTTTGGGTTACTGTGATTATGTGGTTATAAAATGCATGGACGTGTAATTGTTATTATACTTATACTACATGTTATTATGGTGTTTATTTGTGGTGATTATACGAGTGGGAAGATGCCCTAGTGGCTCTACTCGTTATTATTATGTCCGGCCGGAAGGGGAATTATATTGGATCGGTGGGCGCGTTCCGTCCCAATTATTGTGAACTTGGATCGGTGGGCACGTTCCGTCCCAATTGTGGTGGTTATTGGATCGGTGGCAGTTCGTCCAAATTTGGTCGTGGCACGTTCCGTCCCGTAAGCTATGATTGCATGCTAGTGTATAATAACTATATATCTTTGTTGTCCTGCTATGCTATGTTTTATAATCACAGTGGACTAAATATAAAGGTGTTTTGTGTGTCTTAAACCTATGAATCTCACCAACATTATGTTGACGTTTTAAGCATCATTTTCAGGTGAGCATTCTAAGGCTAAGATAGAAGGGCGCGATTAGAAGAGACCTAGATTGCATTGGGGATAGCTTATCATTAAGTTTAGTTTGATTAAAAATGAATTTTGTTTGAGATATTTGATTTCCTTTCATTTTAACTCTTTGTTTTAATGGAGATTACTTGGAGATTTTATTTGGATTATTTATATTGGGGTATCATTACGACACTTTGTGTTTGTACTTTGCTCTAATTGTTTGCATGTAGTATTTTCTCTATTTAGACACCAAGTGTTGTGATGATATCCATGATGTTGCACTCGTATTTCCGCCATTGGCGAGGTGTGACAATTGGTACTGTAAGCAACAAGGACTCACCAAACTCACACCGAAGGACTTGGAAGGACCAGCGTACAAAATTGTAAAAGCATTTCATCCAGATGTGGTCCATCTTCAGTACCAGATGGAAGAATGTCATAAGCTTCTGACTGAACAGGTGGACGAGGGAATTCGCAACTACAATGTCAACAGACCACTCCCCCTGGGTGGTCCACCTGGACAGGTCACCATTCAAACTGACTTCTTCTTCAACAAAGATCTAGAGTTTCTCAGGTTTGGCAGCATGGAGCACAAACAGGCATTATCCATTACTAAGATGAAAGCTGCATACTATCCATACATTGGATTAGGGCAAATGGTGCCAGATCATATGTGGGTTGAATAAGAGTACAAGTATGATATATCAGCTTCACATGTAAACTGAACCTGTAACATAGATCATAAAAAGGCAATAAAATTTAAACCTTGAAAATTCACAAATCAATAAACAAATATCGTATCTAGCAAATGACACCAAAACTTTTTGCAAAACCCACTTAAGATAATCCAACCTTGCAATTTGAGAAAGCAGTTCGAACAGTGTGAACCTATTCCTATGCTTCGTATATAATCCAACCTACAACTTAAGGACTTCAAACATTATCCATCAATTGTTATACTTGATATCTGTATTTGAATACGTTATAATCCAACCTATTCCTAGGCTTCGTATACATGTATCTTGGTTTGTGCCGGTTGGCATACATATTTTTCGACCAGACCCACCATTAAAAGAGCATAGAATGGTTTGCACTTGATTCAAATTACAATTGTTGTGCTACTGGACTTCTACCTAACCAAAAAGAGCATAGAATGGCAACAGAAACACCTTGTCATCGTGTTAACAATACAATTAATTAAAATTTCAAAAACTTTGATAATCAATGGATATGTGCTAATTCCTTCTTTATGATTTCATAAAACTGAACTAAGCTGTGTCTTACTAACCTTAGCCTCAGTTTCCAACTCTATTGTTTTGTGCGAGGGTTCTTTTGCTGTTGAAACGTCAACTTTGGCTTCTTCAATAAGGTCAATCTACACACAAATGACTATTAGAGCCAAAGATTCGAGCGGAGCCCATAACAACCTGTACAACCTCCACAAAAAGTTCAAGCAATCATCATAGCTTTATGGTACATATACAATATATTATGAAATATATTCGTTCATGTGCACTGTTTAACAATTGCACCATCTCTTATTTGGCATTTCTTGTTTTCACATATTCAATATAAAACATGAACCATTTGTTCCACTCAATAAGAAATATACTGGAAAAGTGTATAACCCATTGGTGAAGTTGTTTGCGTCGTAACCCAGTTGCATATTTAGCCCCCTGCATAGCAATATAATATACAAAATCAGTGAAAAAGAAACAAAGTGAATACAAAACCTGTATAACAAAATAGGACAGCTTATGACAAAATGTGTCTCTTATTTAAGTGATCTGTAACACTTTTATCCATACAACAATTAGCAGAGGAGCCAAGATGGCAGGATTGGATTTTGGGTCAAAAATGGTCATTAGTAGTACGGACTAAGTTGGCTACATATAAGTTATAAAAAACCAACATATTCATAAATTTATTAATATACAATGGTTCACATATAACAATAAAATAAGGCCAATTTGCAAAAAGTACTCCTACATTAAAGAAAAGATTAAAAATAATAATAATAAATAAAAAATGATGAACTATCCATTGAAACAAATTATCAGATTAAGCAAACTAAAAATTGAACTTCAAAAAATCAAGACACAAATCTTAACATCTAACCTTTGTTTGTATATTTTGAAGTCTCTGTTACAATAATTCAACACCAAATCTCGAAAAAAAAAAAGTATAAAAAAAAATCAATCAATCAATCCCTCATCCCATAAACTTCCTGCTCTACCTCATAACACTTGACAAAATCTTCTTGCTTCGTTGATCTAAACACACTCTAACACATTACCCTCATTAGTTTCAATCAACCTAACACCACCATCTACACATCCACAACCCTCATGACTTCATTAAACACTTGAAAGACATTAACAACACTACATTCTTCAACCTCTCAATGGCAATCGTTCATCGACACATAAATACATTATCATCAACAAATATACAGACCACCTGAACGAAACACACATACCAAACCCATTCAGACATTATTACAAACACTTGGTGTGCCTCGGATAATCGAAGGAAATTTCACTTCAAATGAATTAAATTAAACAAATACATATGATATCAATAAATTTTACCTTTATTTTGTCCATGAAATTCACTCATCGTTCTTTATGAACCCTTTTAGACCTAAAACGCAAACAAATTAGAATTGAATATTCAAATGAATTCAAAATTGAAAACAACATCAAATGAATAACAATATACATACCGTCAAAAGAAAAAATATCTTTTTCACGCCTTTTTTCATTCAAATGCATTAGATCCTACATCTTGATCCTTTGAAAAACAAAATGTATGATTTGTTCTTTTCATATGAAAATTGTTATCATATCAGTGAGATAAAGATACGAAAATCTGCATAATCAGCCTTAATAACATACAAAAAAAGTTATATGTTTAATTGAAGATCGTCTCAATTGAAAATCTAATCCATTACCTTTGAACAAAAACCAACTTGAGCTATTAGATTACTTGATATGTTTGGTCCATGTTTTGGCTATTTTTCACCTTCATTAACCATTAACAAATAAAATATACATATATATATATATATATATATATATATATATATATATATATATATATATATATATATATATATATATATATATATATATATATATATATAGATTTGCGTTCATGTGGTGTACAAGCTTAAAATAGATAAAATAAGCACACTTGTGGATCGTTAGATCAACTTAATGGATCAAGATCAAAATAAATTAGATAAATTAATTAGGTAGTGTCTTTAAGGGCATTCTTTCAAATAAAAGGGCATTTTAGTCATTTGTCACAACATTTATATCTCATAAAACCTACGAGTATTAAATACACATTCCGTCACTTTCATCTTTCTCCCAAAACCTACGAGTATTAAATACACATTACGAGTATTAAATACACATTACGAGTATTAATTACAAAAACCTACGAGTATATCTCATAAAACCTACTAGTATTAAATACACATTACGAGTATTAATTACAAAAAGTTTATGTGCAAGTGTGTCAACATATTTAAAAAATTCGTGTGTGTGTCAATAATACGTCAATTATGTGTCAATTAAAAAATTCGTGTGTGTCAATAATACGTTAATTGTGTGTCAATTATAAGAAGTCATATGCAAGTGTGTCAACGTATTTAAAAAATTCGTGTGTGTGTATCAATTATACGTCAATTTTGTGTGTCAACACATTTAAAAATTCTTGTGTGTGTCACTAATACGTCAATTGTGTGCAAATTAAAAAATTCATGTGTATCAATACTAATTAAATATACAATTGGGTCTTGAATTGTGAAATAATAATTAGTTTATTAGATTATTTTAAATTAAAACATAAACAAAGGAAGTACATTAAATGTGTATTAATAACTTGAATATCATAATTACATTGATGATCCATCAATGATCAATTAATGAATTTAATAAAAACACATTTGGGGTGTCTCATTAATTTACCACAAAAGGAATGCCCTTTTTTTATACAAATTACGTCAACTTGTGCCATTAGTTCTCATGTTAATTACAATAATGCCATCAATCTAATAACATTTAAATCTCATCTACAATCTTGATCCAACGGTGCACAAGTGTGCTTATTTTATCTATTTTAAGCTTGTACACCACAATAACGCTCCCCTATATATATATATATATATATATATATATATATATATATATATATATATATATACTTTATATATAACAGGAGGCGTTACACGTAGATAATGCCACATAATGCCACCTCAATGCCATGTAATTGTGATTTAATGCCATGTAATCACATTTAGTCCACCTAAGCAAAGATTAAGGGAATTAAAATCCGAAATTAATTAGTACAAAAAACTCACTAGAGAGGATTGAACCTTGGGTGATTTGTAACATTAACACACTTGATAACCACTAGACCAACATCTTTTTTGTTTTATATTTTGCAACACAAAATCTATAAAGGTATGCAATTAATGATTTTTTCTAATCCAAATTATGCACAATATAGCCCGATTCATCCACTCAGAACCCTAATATCAATTCCACAAGCCGAATCTCTCTATATCTCTCTTTTTATACACTTATGTCATCACAATGAAGCGCCTTATAATAGTTTAATGTGGGTGAAGTAGTTATGCCCGCCCATTGGTTTCAATTAAGTCATGCCCGCCCATTGGTTTCAGTTCTTCACCTTTATGATGTTGTCAACTCTCCTGTTGTCACAGCTGATATTAGCCACATGGATACTGGAGGTGTTGTAACTTTCTACTAAATTACAATCTTAAGCCTTTAATACAGATGCCTTATGCATTTTCATTATCAATTATTTGTTTTTGTTGGCAGGTGAGAGGCTTTTTAGGCCAACTGCATCTTGATGCTGCACTAATGGTATGTTTTAGAAGTAACTTACAATAATCTACATATTCGGTACATACGCTTTGTTCCTTTTATATTGAAAACAAGAATCAGTGTAAAGTCACCTTAAGGAGTGCCGTTGTTGGCTTACAGTATGACAATTGGTATTTTTGTATTTAGAAGTTATATACTCCGTGTCTGTACCGAATATATGTTCTTGATTATTGTTTTATCCTCTCAATCTATCAGGCAGCTATCTAATGAGCACGAGGCTACTCGAATTGAGTCACTGCTCTGGATTTCAACCCTCTTGAGTAGACATCATTTAGAGGTAACATTGGAGCATCATTATATGAGTCCCTTTTATTTATTACACCATTTGCCCTTTTGCTGATACTTTTTTTTGTATATGTTATTTTTTTGCTTAGAATGATTTTAATATTTCTGATATGATTTGGTAGAAAATGTGATATATATATATATATATATATATATATATATATATATATATATATATATATAGGGAAGGGTTATTTTCAGAACCAAAAAAATGTACAGAACTGCGAGAACCAGCATCAACCAATCAGATTTTTTTGAATATTTATTTTTATTATTTAATTCAAAAGGGCATAATAGTAAAATAACATTTTTTAATTTCTTTTTGCTTTTTTTTTTAATAAAAAAACATTTTTTAGTTCCTAAATTTTAGAATTTTTTTTTTTTTTTTTTTTTTTTTTTTTTTTTTTTTTTAAATAATTTTTATTTTCAGTATTTATGATTTCAAAAGTAAGGTGCATATGTGTTTTTTAATATAATGTATGTTTACGTATATTTGTAGTGTTCAATTTACGTGTATTTGGTAAGGTGCATATGTGTTTTTTTAGATAATGTAAATTTACGTGTGTTTGTAGTGCATGGAATGACAAACAAAAGTATTTTACATGTATTATTTACAATTTAAAACAAAAACATTATATACGAAATTTAAAATCATGTGATAATACACTTCAAATACAAATTTCTAAAAGCAAAAATGTTGTCATATATGCACATGTATTTTCCCTCGTTGGACACTTTGTATTTCTTTGTATGTATATGTGCACTTGTATCTGCGGCTGCACTTGTGTCTTTAATCTTTAAATCTTTAGCTTAACTATCTTATCGCTAGATAGTATGTACAAAACACATGTGCACTCTTCATATTGCTCATCATACTCGTACCTGTAACCACAAAACACAAGTGCACACTTAAAATAGAACTAAACAAAAAAAATCTTTATATCATAACTAAAAACATATATGCACTTTCAATATATTTAACTCCAAAACTATAAAAACACATATGCACAGAAGGCATCAAATTCACCAGAAACTGTAAAAATACATATGCACTCTCAATAACACATATGCACTCTCAATAACAGCATAAAACCTTCACATGGTTGAAGATAATCCAATTTTTCTACCATAACTTAAAAGATTAATATATATATACACACTCCAGCTAAACCAACTGATAAATTTCCTCTATTCATTGGGATGTTTGGATGTGCGCTTTGAAAGTGATAATAGCCATTTGAGAACGGAGAATCAGGTGCTAAAAGAAAGGGATAATTAAGTAAGTTTAAATGCAATTTAAAATCCGTTTTCTAACAATTTCTTACCTGTTTTAATTAATCTGATTATATTTACTCTAAACTATCAAAAGATGTTAACAAATTTTGTTCTAATGCACATCCAAACACCCCTCTTTAAAACACAGAATGAAAAATAAATAATAGAGCCAAAAACGAAGAACTATATTAAGAAATATATAGAAACAAAAGGCATGTAACATTGTAACTAACCAGCACGACTCTCCGAAACATGCTTACTATTTCCTTGAGGGACGGAACTCATACGATCCCACAAACCAAACTTTATAGATGCAATCTGTGAAAAAAGAATCAAACTTGAGGTTACACTACCTCGAAGTTGAATGGTTGTATGAAATTGTCCATAGATGACTTACAGCAACATTTAGCAATCCAACATATGGATATGATGAAATCATACGATTTACAGCTTTAGTCTTCATTTTTGGCTTCATTTGACCATGATAAAAGTCAAGCATCTTCTCATATGCCTACAAACAAAAGATGCAATTAAAACAAAGAACTAGTGTACAATAACGAAACACAAACTAAATAGAAACCAAATTTTTATGATTCAGTACAACAAAAAGTATGTGATTTGTGACAAAAATCAAGTATCGACATACCTCAACTACATTCTCGTCTTCACATGATTTTTTCCACATCTTAATAAACCCCCATGTATGCCCATCGACTGCATTACCATCTATATATCCTGTTACCACATCCACACAAAAGTATAATATAGATCATACAATTAATTAAAAAAACATAAAAGTATAATATAGATCATACAATTAATTAAAAAACAAAAATTAAATTACAATTAATTAAAAAACATAAAAGTATAATATAGATCATACAAACCTGACACTTGAACAATCATTTATAAGAGAATCGATTGAGGGTCTTGAGTCACCAAAATGTTTGAGTTGTTAAGATCCGTGAATTAAATACAAATAACCAGGTTTAATCTTTTCACATAGACTAGGATCGTATATGAGAATGGATACGAACATATGATTTTGAGAAAGTGAGAGGCAAGGAGTTGAGGCCTAGATCTATCGGCTGGAGAATAAATTAGGGTTGCAGAGAAAAATGGTTGGCAGTTTCTATGAAGATTGGGGATGTTGTGATCCGTATTTGATGGGGACAGTTAAAAAAGGGATGGAGATGAAATTTCTATTATGCCCCTAAACCATTTACAGAACTTTACTTGATCTTTAATTTATTTACAGATATGCCACAAGTAATAATATCCATTGATCAAAAAATAGATGGCTGAGATCGGTTCTCGCAGTTCTGTACTTTTTTTGGTTCTGAAAATAACCCCACACTATATATATATATATATATATATATATATATATATATATATATATATATATATAACCCCACACTATATATATATATATATATATTATCCATTTTCAAACCACAACAAACATGAGCAACAATAAATGAAAACCATTGAAAAACTGAAACTTAAAGAAATAATATCGAGATAACAATGTATGCTTGATTCGCATAAAAAATATACGATTGTTCTTATCACAATTGAAAATTGCTAAAATAAAGAAGAAAAAAATACTTACTTTTTTAATTTGAGAAAACAATATCCTTTCTCTGAATATAATCAATCTTAAAGAATAGCTGCCGGAGGTATTGCATTTTTCCGATGATGATTGGGAGTTATGGTTCGTGTATGTTGAGGCCTGCAGGAGAGAATGCGATTATATGATGATGATATGTTTATGATAGACACTGATGTTGATGTTTTTTGAATGAAGAGGTTGTATTCGGTCTTTTTTTAGGATATGTGAGTTTTGAAAAGCCCGAAAATTAGGTGGCTTACCTCACAAGCTTTGACTAATAATACATAATTTCCTTAATTAATGGTTTACTTAAAATTAGTGTGTAAAATGACTAATGTAGACATCCTCAAAATTCAGCATTCACTTTTTCAAAGGGCATTTAAAGTCTTTTTCAAGTGCTGTATATTAGTAAGTATAGATAGATTGGACCAGTATCATACGGATCCTACGAATCCCTTCGAAGGGATCCGTAGGTGTCTGACAGACCAGATTTAAGACCAAATGTTTCCAATATTTTATAAGATCTTTTCATAATCTTTCAAAATCAAATATGGATTTGAAAAGATGTTACTTCTAAAAGATGATCAAAAGTCAACTTGTATGATGTGAAAATTCTTCTAAATGATATGATCTCCTAAAATCTAACTATATGTTATAGGATTTGCTAAATCTCAATAAGATATGATGGATTTACTAAATCGTGATTAAATATTACAAGATTTGCTAAATCCTAACTAGATATTGTAGAAATCAAGGGAATATTGAAAATATTGTATTATTAGATTCAATAAATTACAGAGATTACATGACATTAAATAGAAAACTAATTAACCTAAACCTAACAACTAACGGGCCAAACCCAATGGGCTTGTGGGCCTTTATTATCTAACACCTCCTCTCAAACTCGCAATGCTACAGCGATAAACATTGAGAGTTTGCCAAACAGAAAATAAAGTAAAATTGAAAAACAAACGAAAGCAGAGTGTCCCAGAGTGCAAACAGACGAGCAGATTCAAGCGTGCAGACAGGCAGATGCAGATTCAGATTCAGACAAACAAATGCATATTCAGATTCAGATTCAGACAAAACCAGGCGGAACCAGATGCAGAACCACGTGTGAAACCAAAACAAGTTGTTGATGTTGAGATGCTACACATAACTACTAAGTTTGCCATCATGGTTTCCTTAAGGTGCCTTGGGGAGGAGATGTTTGGCTAGGGGAGGTCTCAAGTTCGAGTTTCTTCCGGGACTTTTACCCCTTCATGCGTTAAAGGAGTAGCAGGCGGGTCTCGGGTCAGCATACTGCCCAATTGGATTTTTTTTTTAGAATAAACATAATACTAGGGGTGAGCAAAAACCGAACCGCAAACCGCAAAACCGCAAAAACCGCAAAAAACCGCCCCACAAAAACCGTAAAACCGCAAAAACCGGTGGATCGGTTTCAGGAAAAAATAAAAACCGATTTTGCAGTGCGGTTTCGGTTTTCACCGAAAAACCGCACCGCAAAAACCGCACCGCACCACTCTACAATTTATAATTTTTTTAAATATATTTTTTTTATTTTTTAGAATAACACACTAAAATAACACACTAAAATTTATATATTTTTATTTTTTAGATATATTTTTTTAAATATATTTTTTTATTTTTTAGAATAACACACTAAAACCGCACCAAAAACCACATAAACCCGCAAAACCGCACCAAAAATTGCACTAAAAATAAAAAAATATATCTTGTGGTGCGGGGCGGTTTTGACCAAAAACCAACCCGCAAAACCGCATAAACCCGCAAAACCGAAACCGCAAAAACCGCGCGGTGCGGATCCTCAATTTTTTAAAAACCGCATTTTGCGGAGCGAAGCGGTTTTGTCAAAAACCGCACCGAACCGCCCCATGCTCACCCCTACATACCACCATAACTAAAGGGTCCATTGTAGTCATAAAAAAAGGAAGATCAAAAGACCTTGAGGGGACTCGAACAGTGTCAACAATGGCGAGAATTCCATGGAAGTCGTATGACGATTATGGCGAAAATGTAAAATGGGCAAAACATTATTGTTCGAATCATCAGATATTGTTGGTTGGAGAAGGGGATTTCTCATTTTCTTACAGTCTTGCTATGGCTTTTGGAGATGCTTCTAATATCGTAGCCACTTCTCTTGATTCTTATGGTAACCATTTTTTTTTTTACCCACTTTTATAAATTTATAATGTTATTCTTAAACCTTTCATTGTTTTCTAGGTTTTCAGTTATCAGATTTTGATGCATTATGTTCATATGATTGCCTTTTTTTTTTTTTTTTTTTTTTTCCTCTCTGTTTTGGTTTTAGTATCTTTTATTTATGGTAAATGTGTAATTTTAATTTTTGTTTTTGTTTGGGTAACCGTGGTTTTCGACCATTTGGCTGACTAGCCCATGGGGTTTGTACTCACGTTACGTCAAACAGACTCAAAATCGGGTAAAGTCCTCCCCTTTTCAAGAGGTTGCGTGGCCGGACTCAAACCGGGTAAAAGGGCTCTCACATTTTAGAAATGGTCTTTCGCCGCTAGCCCACCCCTGAGTGGTTCATATCTTTTTGTGATAAACGTGTATTTGGTCACATATGTGATGAATTTGAATCAATTTTGTTGGATGGGATGATTTTGAAAGGTTACCTGTTTATTGTTTTCCAAAAAGTATATTTTTAGGGCTTATGAGTTTTTAATGATGAAAAAACCTTTTTTTGGAATCTTTAGAATGCATAAGGTTAACCAAACACCCCCTTTCTAGTAAACGAAAAAGTGAGTCGAAAGTAGCAGATCAAAGATTGTATATGCTCTAAATGTATACGAGCCATAATAAATGTATGATTGTTATAGTATGAGTAAAACTTTTATAACTATGTTTCGCATTATAATTGATCTTAAAGTAACACACAACCCAATTTATTTCGATATTGTCCAAAGATCAAAATTTTATCATTTCTCACTCAACATGCTGGGGACATATTTTGAGTCAAAATTTATCATTTTATCGTTTTACAGTTTTGAATACTGTTTGTAAGATTTGAGGTTAGGAAGTTTGAAATTCGTAAACGAATTCCCTTTAGGGTTTAACTCTTTTGTTGATGTTTCTTTAAAAAGATTCATGTTAAAAATACTAGTCAAGCTATTGGTGTCTTGGAAGAGTTTTAGTTTTAAACAAGAAAATGAAAACCAGCTGGTGTCCTGATTTTGATAAATTATCTATGTTTGCAATTTTTTTGTTAGATGTTGTGATCAAGAAGTACAAGAGAGCAAAAGCAAACTTGGAAATTTTGTATAGGTGTGGAGCAAAGTTATTACATGGAGTCGATGCAATGAAAATGAAGTTTCATACTGATCTACAAATGAGAAAGTTTGACCGCATTGTTTACAACTTTCCACATGCTGGTTTTCTTGGGAAAGAAAGCGATAATCGTGTTATTAAGTGCGCTAACTATTTCTTATGCTAGCTATTTATCTTCGTATTATTATTGGTTTTATGCTGCAAAACAAAATAAAGTAAATTCATGGTGCCTTTAAACCACCATTTTTTTCTCATTTAAAGTCTTCATATCTCATTTTGTGTTGCTTGCAGGATGCATAAAAATCTGGTGTGCGGTTTCTTCAAGAACGCAAGTAGAATGTTGCATCCAGACGGTGAAATTCATGTATCCCACAAAACTGCACACCCATTTGACTTATGGAATATTGAAGAACTCGCTTCTCAAAGTTCTTTGTCATTGTCTGAATGTGTGAAATTCGAGATTAAAGATTATCCTGGTTACGACAACAAAAGAGGAGAAGGTAAAAGACCAGACAGCCCATTTCCTTTAGGAGAGTGCTGTACTTTCAAATTTATATTATATTCAAAATCCAACGAATCAATCGGCTCACATCATAGAAGTACTCAAGAACCCCAAACGTGTTCATTAGAAAGAGCGTACCCAAGTATTGTTATGAATCATGATCCTATTGTGAACAACAATCAATGCTATTGGGTTTTTAGGGAGTATTTTGATCATGCACTTTCGACATATGGGCAAGCTGATGACTATATTTTTCATTCTGTTCCGCATATGTTGAGGATCGGGTTTGAAAGATGCAGAGCTGAAAGTAATGTAAATCCCTTGAATGATTACACAAGTCATTTGAAAGAGCTTCAATATATATGTAAACGAAGGCTAGCATATTTGCAGAACCGTTTATTGGAAATAGATCAACCGTATGGCTTGTAGGTTTGGGTTCAACAGTCAACACACAATAAAGGTCAGTGTATCATGTTTCGTTTTCCTTTGGTCTTTTTGCATCATACAGGGTTAACTTTTTGTGTCTAACACTCCATAGATTAGATGTAAAGCAGGATTGGAAGAAAAAAAAAAAAAAAAAAAAAAAAACACTATGTAAAGTGTAGCTCTTGGCTTTTGTATGTTTTAGTTTGTTTCTATGGGTTTATTAGTTAATATCTATATCACCTGTATATAATACTCCGTGGTATTTACATTAGAGTAGCTCTCGTTTAATAGATACAAGTAGAAGGCATTACGAGCCTATAACTTTGAGGATGAAAAAAATGACACGGCATGAAAATTATAGACTTGAGCTCGTCTTAAGCACAAAGATTAGGTACATCATGGATTCATGGATATGTATGATAGGTTTGAAGATTAAAATCCTCTTAAATCCCTTAGGTACATCATGAGCTTGTTTTTTCGAGTTGAAACAAAATCGAACTAATGAACACCCTACTTGTTTGGTCTAGTTTGATCTCGGTTTGACTGACAAAATTTCTAAATTGGGAAACTCAAAAACTGTACCGATGAGCACCCTACTTGTTTGAGGAGAACTTATAATGGCCATATTCTCGCAGATAATCGGGCTCTTTCGATTTTGACCCAACCACATAAGCAAAAAGCCTTACAAGTCTGATTTCTTTTTAGTAACTGAAGCACAGATAATTCACCATGTTGATGTAACGACAAACCTGCCTCTCATAAAGGAAATTATGTATCCTTTAAAAACTTTGTTCCAATAAATCTTCTTAATTATATGATCATTGCATGTGATAAAATCAAAAGATAGAGATGATAGAGACCAAGCTTGTCTTTGAATAGATTACCAAGGTTATTTATATGTGTTGATGGGTAGGATTGGCCCTTTTTAAACGAATACAAAAACGTTTAAATTCTTTTGTTGAAGGACCAAAAGTTAGAATTGAAGTTAATTATAGTATTGATTTCCGTAAAACCCAAATAGTTGTTTGAATAACCACGTCGAAGCATGCCTTGGAATGGGTGGGCATTTTAACCGTTTCGGCCCATGAGAGCATATTCGGAAGCTACTTTGGGTAGTCGTTCAAACCCCACCAAGTGGTAACCATTTTCCATAAAGAAGAAGCAACAAAGCATTCAACAAATAAATGTTGAGATGATTCAAGATCGTCATCGCAAATTGGACATCGTGTTGAGTCAAGATCGACGCCCCTAGCATCAAGATTACAACGTGTTGGAAGTCTATCAAGACAAAGTCGCCATGTGTTTATGTTGACTTTAATCGGAAGCATTCTATTCCAACGTATCTCTTCTTCTGTTGTAACAAGGATTTTGCACTCAATATACTTTCGCATGGCTGAAACAGAGAACAATTTGGAATTGCTTAAAGTGAATTCCCAGCAGTCCCTTGCATTTGTTGGGTCGAATGAAACAAGTAGTGATAACAACCCATTTAATTGGCTATATTCAGTCCTATCTCTAATCATTCTTCTCCAAGTCCAAGTTCTAGAGCGAGGCCCATAAGACATATTGCATCTGTTGGCAACACAACAATCTTTATGTCTCCAATTGGTACAGACGTGGAAAAATGGATTTAAGGGTCAAATTACCAAACCAAGCATCATCCCAAAATTTGAAAGTGCAACCATCGCCAATTTTCCTATAGAAAACCGAAAGTGCAACCATCGCCTTGATATGAACCTTAACACAGATTATTCGGAGGTTTCAAAATTGAGGTTGTTTTGATCACAAACCTCCACGAAAAGATACACTCGGTGAAGAGATGATACACTTTTCTAATTCATGGACCTGATTACGAACTTCAACTCGAATTGGATGGACTGGATTAATTATCTAACCTGAACTTGTACAAACTTTATGTAACTCACTTTATCTATATAATAACCTAAAACGTGAACTTTAAAATCCGTTACTAAGCTAACTTTTGAACCCGAAAACAAGTATATTAACGATAAGTTACTACATGAGAATTTAACATTATAAAAAGCCTTAACCTAACTCTTATAAATCGAATACATACATTATTTATTAAGCACATATCACACGCCCATGTTAAGTCCAAATGAAATAAAAATTTGTACACAACTTATATTGGAAAGGTCTAGAATTATTTTCAAAATTTGAAGTGGTGAATTGGTCTTCCTATCCTCTCCCATAAAGCTCGGCTGCTCTCTCTATATTTTTCCCCTCCTCTATCACTTTCCAAACGAGAATTTCCAATAAACACAAACTCAGAAACCCTAAAAATATTCAGGTGGCAACAAGTGAATTATTTTTGTTTCTGTCGAATACAAGGTGGTACAAAAAGGGTCTAGAAGGAAGGTGTTTTGGTTGCAGGGGGTAGCAGGTTCAAGGATATTTGGTCGTGGTTAATTCCTGTTCGAGTAGGGCATTGGTTTGGTTCGTATAAAGTGTCTTGTGGATCGAATTCTAGTTCTTCTGTCCTCGTTTGTTCTTCCATTTCGATACTAAGGTATCACCTCCCTGTGATCTTGTTTTCCTTCGACATATATGCTTAGAACTTGATAAGTAATAACTAAAAACTAATAAAAGATCGACCTAAAAAGGGAATATGAATGAGGGAATTTTACGTAGCATGAAATAATAAATTCGATTACATGAATTGATGAATGTGTTGGGCTGTTAATACAGGATATTAACAAGACTTTAAAATCAGATTTGTTTCATGAATTATGGATCTTTTTGTGCATGAATAATGAATCAATACATGGCTTGAAATCTGGAAGTGGGAACATATAATATCATGAGGTAATGTCGAATATAAAAAGACGTATTTGTGTGTCTTGTATGGCGTTAGATCTGAATATTATAAGTGCAAATAATGAGAAAAACCATGGGTCGATCTAGGTATAATATTGTCAAATAACACATGTCGTTATATAATGACTAGTGACTATTTGAAACTGGTCTTTTCTGCATGAAACTTGGATTATTAGTATACATGAAATAACAATCAATACACATGTATATAAAGGCATATAATCTGGAAAGTAATACGTGTAAAATGGTTTTGGGTGTGTCGAGTGGCTGGGAACAAAAAGGGGATTGGTGTATGTTAAATAGGTTGAATGGGGTGTGTTAATTGTAGGTTGAAATGTGTGTTTTGATATTGGTTTATGTCGTGTAAAATGGGTAAAAGAAAGGGGCGTTTGTGGGGTCTTATTTCTTCATGTAGTACTAATAGATATGGTGTGTTATAAGGGCTGGAAAAGAAGTAAAATCGTGTGTATGTTTTAGTGTCGATTGGGAGTTTAAAACACAAGAGAACATGTGTTGAATATGGGTGATAGTTGGTTCAAATGTGTTGGTATTGGTCTTGTATAAAAGGGTTATGTGAAGGGCTAATGAGGTCGAGTTGGCTGTTTTAAAAGAAAGAAAGGATGTATTGTCGTGTATTATAGGGTGTGTTCATGTGTTGAGTGTGTGGGTAAATATGGGTATAAGGGACCGAGTAGATTAGCGTATGTCAAAGGTTGTCGGGTAATTTTAATGTCGAATTAGGGTTTTTAATATATGAGTTAGGGTTTAATTGCATGGGACATTTAATGAGATGACTAGAATATATAAAATATAAGAAATTTCATATAAATATGTAATTTACACTTTAGCCCCTTAACTTTAATAAAATGACAGTTCAAACCCTAAACTATTATAAATTGTCATAATAAACCCTAAACTATAATGTTGATTATATTAAGTCTTAAAGTTTATTTAATTGTCATTTATAACTCTAAAAGTTATTAATACGGGAAACTTACTAATTATAGAAACTTACTAAATATAGAAAGTTACTAAATCAGGAAACTTACTAAATAAGGCAAGTTACTAAAGATAGAAAGTTTCTAAAAATGGAAAGTTACTAAAAGTGGAAAGTTTCTAAAAATAGAAAGAAGCCTTAAATGGGAAACCTTAAGTGGTAAATTTCTAAAATGAGCTTATAAGTAATACATGATCATTAATTTGTATAGGTTCGGTGAAGGAGTGATTCCCTATTTTCGGTGCTTTCTATTTTGGTTGGTTGATTTGCATAAGGTACAGATATTCTACCTTTTCTCAATAAGGGTGTCTTTTCTCATGACTTTGATCCTTGACCTTGGTTCGTTTGATTTGATATGCTATGATCCTTTGATATGATCCTTTGATATGATCCCTTTTGATATGAGCTTTGCTATGATCTCAGTTATATGATCCTTTGATATGATTCAGTTGATATATGCCATTGCTATGATTCCCTTTGATATGATGCTATGATATAATATGCTTTGTTCTGTTTTGTCGCCCGAGCTAACTAGCCATGGAGGTACCATGGCCATGTCATTGAGGCACCGATGGCATGACACTTTCTGTAGAGTTGTGATTGATCCACGACGTTCCCTTCTGTTATGATATGATATTTGTGCCCTTTGGCCATTATGTATATGTATGTACAGTCTCGAACTGGCATATGTATTTTGTTTTGCAAGGGGCGTATGGATGCATCCTAGGCTTATATGATATGATATGTGATATGATTTGTTTGTTGACTGCTGTGTGTGCTCTACACCCCACTCACTATTTGGTACTTAGAGGCCTCCCCTCTCCGTACACTTTAGATATGATAGGTATATGTGATTATGTGGTCTATTCGAGTGGCTTGTTTAGACAGGCTCGTGGCTATCTGTTAGGTATATTTGGTCCGTTCGAGTGGATAGTTTGGACGTGTTCGTTGACGTTTATTACTTTGACTCAAGAGATATTCTTACTCATGATATTTATGCATTTGATCCGTTTGATTCGTATTCATTTGATTAAGCTTATTACCTTTTCTGCTTTGTTTATATATCTGTTCACTGGGCTTTTTATGCTTAGCCGCGTTTCTTTTCCATGCGGCAGGTAATAAGCGGGATGCGGGGCAAGAGAGATGTGAGTAGGAGTAGAAGACCTACCTTATTAGATTCCCCATTGTCTTGGAACTATTTTGGACTTATGTATTTGATGTTTTTATTTCCTTTTCATTTCATTTGAGATTGTTAAGTCTTTTGGAAATTTGTAATTTATAAGTCATGATGTTCTTGACTTAGCCTTATTTATGAAAGACTTCCGCTTGCGTTATTTTGTATGTTCTGATTAGACACCATAATGTGGCATCTTAACCAAGGTTGGGTTGGGGTGTTACAATCTAGCTTCTTGATGGTTGTTGTTTAGAAAATCGCCGTGTAGAAAAGTTATAACAGTAAGCTTGTTTTTTATCTAAACAATCGTACCAGCATACTCACTGAAATGGGACGATATGTTTTTATTATGCTGCATTACTATCTCATTTTGTTATTCTTTAATTGTTATTCATTTAGTCACTATCTCAATAATACAGTGTTCCTTTCAAGAGTTGTGTTTGTGAAGACTTCCGCTTGCGTTATTTTGTATGTTCTGATTAGACACCATAATGTGGCATCTTAACCAAGGTCGGATTGGGGTGTTACAATCTAGCTTCTTGATGGTTGTTGTTTAGAAAATCACCGTGTAGAAAAGTTATAGCAGTAAGCTTGTTTTTTATCTAAACAATCGTACCAGCATACTCACTGAAATGGGACGATTTGTTTTTATTATGCTGCATTACTATCTCATTTTGTTATTCTTTAATTGTGATTCATTTAGTCACTATCTCAATAATACAGTGTTCCTTTCAAGAGTTGTGTTTGTGGAAGATATTGTTACATCTTTTGATTTTAATGAATATAGAATATGCATATTATTGGTGTTCAATTCATGCACTTCAGCTCAAGAATTCATTAGACTGATAATGATTTAAATGATCATATAATAGTACGTGAATATGCATCCTAAAACAAAATTAGAAGAAAAGATAATAATAATAATAATAATAATAATAATAATAATAATAATAATAATAATAATAATAATAATAATAAAAAATAAAAAAATCATGGTTTATGTAAAAGTACTATCTTTTGTTAAATAAATTTTAAAGTAATATCTTTTGTTAAATAAATTTTAAAAAGAATGGTGAAATAAAAAACTCGGAGTATATCAAAGCAAAAGCAAAAAGCAAAAGCAAAAGAAAAAGAAAAAGCAAAAAGTGAATTGACAAAGACAACTCTTGTTTACAAAGGTAACCTTTTCAATGCTTGCTCGCCACTACGATGTTACACTTTCTTTGACATCTCATCAAGAAACAATAGCCAACTGTTCCAGGTTATATGTTTAATCCATCGTATATGAGAGTGATCATTATCCCATGTACAGTGTAATTACATTTCTATTCTATCCATTTTATCCCTTGTACATTGCCATAAAGAAGATGTTATTAGGCCAATGTATTTTATATGAATTTAAACTAGCAAGATGTCGGAATTACAAGGATACCGACTGAACCCTCAACAGCTACAAAGATACTAAACACAACTACAGTATTGACTATAACCAAACTACATCGGCCCTAAACAACTATAAAGACGCTAAGCTCAACTTATATCTAAACAATCCTTAACAATGAAAGGACCCTTAAATAACTAATGCTAATTAATGATCGAAGTAATGTGCAATTTCTTTTCGATACATAACGATAGTTGTCAAACTCGTATGAATCACGAGTCAAGTGAAAGCACATTGAAAACGTAGCGACTCGCCATTTAGTGACTCGAAATTAGCCTGACACAACGAGTCTTTGACTAGCAAAGCATCGAGTCAGAGCATCAAGATATAACCAAGTGGTTCATTGTTTAAACAGTAGTAGTTAAAAACTTCCCGCCTGAATCGTGCTACACAACTTTTTTTTCAAGACTAAAGAAGACTAATTGTTGTTATTCTTTAGGATTGCCTCCTCTTCGTCTTATTTGAGCAGCTTGAGCCCCACTTCAATAATTTGTGTATGTAGAATAGTTGTTGTAACACCCCTACCCGACAAGGGCAAAGGTGTCACAACAACGGTGGCATATCAGAACAAACACAAGCATTTGACATTAATAATACAATAGAATTCAATGGTTACAAAGGAAATATGAAACTACAAGGTTACAATACAAAAGTTTCTAAGTCTAACTATAAGTTCTTCTAATACTCTTCCATAGCTAGTCGGGCCTTCTATATCCATGGTACTCTCCGCTCATACCCAGCTTCCAAACTAAAACCTGCCGCAAGAAAAGAAATGCGGCTGAGCTACGAGAGCTCAGTGAACAGATATAACGGTACAAAGTAGTAATAATAGGATAATGAAGTAAGTGAAACATTTCAGAATGTGTCAGGAGTAGAAAAGAAAATGGAAAGGTTATGCAGATATTTCCAGAAATAGTTAAAATGGCTAAGTATAAAAGAACCATAACCCACCACACGCCCAAGTCAAGTCAAGTCAGGTCAAATGTCAGGTCAAGTGTCAGGTCATAAGGTTACAAGGGTTCAGGAAAACAGAAATCCTCTACGAGCCCAGAAACAGTACATATCAAATCAAATCACATATCAGGGTGTATGGAGGGGTGACCTCAGCATACCAGGTACAGGGTGAGGGGATACCTCCAGGGGTTGGAGTAGCTAGCTCCCAGGATTGTGAAAGACGTGTATCGCACACACTCGTCAGTCACCAGATAATACAAGTAATACAAACAAATCAGGTCAAGTCTAGGATGCATCCATACGCCCCAGTAGGCCACAGGGTCTTCCACTACGTAACAAGTCAAATCAGGTCAGGGACGGGACAGGTCATCACTCTCCTGCCCTAGAGTCATGCCACCGGTGCATCAATGACATGGACATGAAACCCTCATGCCTAGTGGGTGGCTCGTAGTCTCAAACTGTGGGTCAAGGTCAGGTATCAAGTCTCAGGTGTCAAGTATCTGGTATCAAGTGTCAGGTTTTATATCAAGTTTCATATCAGATTTCATATCAGGGTTCATATCAGGGTTCAAGACAGGAGATCAATGCAGGGGTTCACTATCAGGAGGTCAATATCGGAAAAGTCAAATACCAGAAGGTTCATGTCAATTCATTAAAAAGTAATCCTTTTAAAATGGTTTTAAAATAAAGTGGTCGTTAAATTAGTTTTCATAATGAAAGTCTTTAAAAGCAATTTTCAAAACCTCTTCATATTTAATTTAGAAAAGTAGTTATAAAATCCTATGAACCTTTAAGTATCCCAGGGTCCTAAATATTCAGGTTACCAAAACAGGTTATGAACAGGTCATGTCAAGTATCAAGGAAACATAACAGGGTCCAAGGCAGGGTTCGAAACAAATGATCAAGATAAGAGTTCAAAGCAAAGGTTCAAGTCAAGGTTCACAATACAAGGGGAACATAGCAATGGCTTGGGGAATCCTAAACGAATCGAAATAATAAGTCAAGAGAAACGAAGGCTCTTTAAAAGAAGGGCAGAATATCTGTACCTTAACAAAATGTGCAACAAAAGCAAATGAAACGAAAAGCAAACAGGAGATCACTCCTTCTTCACCCGATCTACAAATAATCATAATCGTACTAATAAGTTTCGTAGAATCATAATGTTTCATTTTAGTTCTCTTAACATTTTAGGTAACTTTCCAAAATAGCAAGTTCCATATTTAGTAACTTCGATTATTAACATTCCCGTATGTCAATTTAAGTATTAAAGATGATCATATTCGTAGTTTAAGGTTCATAATGTCTTTTACAAAAATTTAGGGTTCATAAAGTAGTTTCCATGATTTTAGGGTTTATTATGTAATTATCACAAGTTTAGGGATTAATATGCAATCCTCATAAATTCAGGGTGTAAAATGTAATTACTATAAAGTTACAGGTGTTCACAAGTTAGGTCCTTTAGTTTTAGCAATTAATAATTTAAACCCTTTAGTTTATAAAATAAACACAAAACACCTTTTAATTTCCTTTTTAACCTTTTCATAATTTCTCACAGTTTTATATACGAAATTGTTAGGTTTTCTATAAATTGTAAACCATATAAGAAATCAGTAATAAAATTCCCAAAAATTACCAGAGATGCTCAAATGTCTTTAGTATTTTATCTAATTTTTCCAGATTTTATTAAGTAGCATAACTATGGATTAAAATTTACTTAAACCAACTCGTCCAGATTTCTGATTAATTTTACTATACGAAAATTTATTAATTAGAAACCTTTTAAGAAAAATTCCCAAAAATCTACAAAAATTCCATGAAGTAATAGACATCCCAAGTATTACCCAGTTCAAAGGAAACCTCCTAATTCAACACGGTTTGGAAATTAAAATTCAAAAACCCGGACTGATTTTCCAGACTCACAAATCCGATCAGACACATAATTTTCCAAAAAATCAAAAGGTAACCTTCCAGGCCTCTAAAAATTACAAGATAAATTTTCCCAGGTAGCTATTTCATTGAATTTAGTTCTAGACTCTTAAAACACCCAAAAACACGTTCACATCATTTAGTTACAGCCGGTTAAAGTCAAATAAAATTCCAGATCAGTAGCAGTTTCTCACAGATTCATGTATAACTTAGGGTTTTATCATTTTATCTCTTAATCCTTAATACCAAACGATTATAGGTATGTTTCATACATGATTAGGTCTATTTATAACAGGTCATACATATTCAAAACGAATTAAAACCATCACACACACCTGTGTCGATTTACATATATTAGATTTTAGGGTTTTAGGTTATGATTTTATGTGAAACCTTTATAAATAATTCGACCAACAAGAAATAGAACAAAATCAACAAGGATGATTCACCATACCCTCGAAGATCACGTGAAGAACACTAACAACACGAGATTAAATCACCACACAAAGTTCTTCTCCCTCCTTTGAATCGTACAATAGCAATAACAAGGAACAATGGTCGATTAGGGCTTATCTAACTCGAATGGACCAATGTTAATGTAATATGATTACCTTGTTGGTGTTATGGATGAAACAAGAACACCACAAACCTCTTGGCAGCAGCAACAAATCAAAAGAGCAGCAGCAAAAGAGAGGAGGCCGACTCTTTGTGACATAGGGATTTAGGGTTTTTGGTTTTTGTTGTGAAATCCGGTTATAGGAAAAAGAATACCGATTTTTTCTAGATGGGCCAAATAAGGTGTTATTGGATTTATTTTGAGCTAGGATCCATCAAGTTAAATGAATTCTTATTTAATAAATATGGGCCGAAAATCTTGTGTATAAAACACATCAAATGGGTCGAATAGATTAGTGTTCGATGGAGAGATTTTATTCGTACGTATTATTTACATAATGTATAGTTTATATTAACTTGATATGTTTCGTAACTTAGGGTATGTTCAAACGAGGTTACTTACATATTTTCATAAATTCTTAAAGTTCAAATTCAGAGGGTATTTTCGTCGTTTCGGAATATATTAATTTTGGGGTTTTACAGTTGTTCTCCTTCTGCATTTACCAATGTTAATTTTAGGGGTGTCACCTTCTTAAGAAGTATGTAGAGAAGAAGTTAACTAGTAAGGATCTAATCATGCTGTGCAACTTGATATGGATATGCTGATCTTGAACGAACTGGAGTTTGATTCCAAGATGTATCCTTGATATGATTTTCCCTTTGCGGATGATGATGACTTACCTTTTGGGAACTATTTCATACACGTTGAGTCTACTAAGGTCGGTTCGATTTAGTACTTGTTTAATATTTTGTTCTCGTGTATGTAACTACATTTTGTTTACTCATGTGGATTATCAGATGCATTTGTGAATTCTGATTTGAATAATGCATCAGATACTTCATATTGTTGGAAT
Organism: Artemisia tridentata subsp. tridentata; assembly: GCA_021014915.2. Taxonomy (NCBI): domain Eukaryota; kingdom Viridiplantae; phylum Streptophyta; class Magnoliopsida; order Asterales; family Asteraceae; genus Artemisia; species Artemisia tridentata. The sequence goes on from CP139507.1 coordinate 350,343,052, forward strand.
ATGTGGTCAAAGTGATCAAACATACTAATTTGAATTAAGAATATAAAATTAATGTATGATTAATTTTAATTCATGAGACATTAGTAAGATTAATTTTTGGTAATTAATGTGACCATTTTCCTCCATCTTTATTCCCTGTAAATTGTGTACTTTTCTTTCATCTTTCAAAACACCGAAAACACATAACTAATTCCTCTACTTTTGTTGTTGACCCCGATGTTTATTCATTTTGTATCGGTTCGTAATAGAGGGAAGACACATATTCGTTCACCTTGATAACTCGTTTGTGCTAACGAGGTTATCCGTTATTGTTGTATCATGGGAGATAGACGTTCATGATTTCTCAAGCACCGTGGAGAGGACGAATATGTCTTAAGGAGACTGTGAGCATCACAGGCCTCAACATTTTCCTTACTTGTGTTTTTGTGTCTCAACAATCAATAGAATTACGGTATCATTTTCTACACTTCACTTTCTTGTTATGATTAACATATTCTTTGTTTGTCTCTAATAGCAATACATGTAATATATACAACAATCTTAAGACATATTCGTCTAGTTTGATCTCGGTTTGACTGTCAAAATTTCTAAATTGAGAAACTGAAAATCTGTACCGATGTGCACCCTACTTGTTTGAGGAGAACTTATAATGGCCATATTCTCGCAGATAATCGGGCTCTTTCGATTTTGACCCAACCACATAAGCAAAAAGCCTTACAAGTCTGATTTCTTTTTATTAACTGAAGCATATAATAAGAAAAATTTTGACCTCGGAATCACAGATAATTCACCATGTTGATGTAACAACAAACCCGCCTCTAATAAAGGAAATAATGTATCCTTTAAAACTTTGTTCCATTAGATCTTCCTAGTTATATATGATCATTACGGGAACAGATCTAGTGAGAAGATAATTTCAAATGTGAATAATGAGAAAAAAATTCAGCCACACATTTCAAATGAGGGAGAGAAATTTAAGAAAAAATGCATCTATGTTTGTATGTGTATCTGAAATATGCGGTTGTATTTTCTTCTTATCTTCTACTTTGATCCTTAATCTGATCATTACATGTGACAAATTCAAAAGATAGAGATAATGAGACACACGCTTGCCTTTGAATAGGTTACCAAGGTTATTCATATGTTTTGATAGGTAGGATTGGCCATGTTTATACGAATGAAACCTTTAAATTCTTTTTTTGTTGAAGTGAAGGAACTCAAAAGTTATAATTGAAGTTGATTATAGTATTGATTTCCATCAACCAAAACACAGGTTTGTTTATGAATATGTTTCTTCAAAAACTATTTATCTCATGGAGAAATGTTCATTATTTTGAAACTCGATCGAGGGTATTGTAAAAAGACAATAATGACACCGAAAATACGACCAAACTAAAGTTCGTACAAAAATTAATAACTTTATGGCCTAGGTGAACTACACCACTCCTACTTTTTCTTTTTTTCTTTATTTTTATTATTTTTATTATTATATATATTTTTTTTTATAAAAACATCACTTCATTAAAAAAACATATGATTTACAAGAAATTAGAGGGGAGCCGAGATACTAACTGGGCTCCCACTCCTCTAGCTATTGCAAAGCTAATCCCACTAAAAATATAAGCAGCGGCTCGCGATCCGATGTCTTGAGTTAGTGAGAACTTCCGGATCCATTTTAGTAAGGGCACTGCATCCTTCCCAAGTTCACCAAAGGAAGAGAATAAGAAGGGAAGAAACCCATATCCAATATCGGCACACTTGGTCTCATACTTGACGCGCTTGCATTGTGCTGCTTCAACCACCACTCGTCCTGGCACAAAATTGACCATACCCGATTGCGTCAAAGGAGACAACCCTGTCAAATCGACACAAACATCCTGCCCACCATCCCAAGAATAGAGCAATACATCAGCTGGGCGTAAGCTTTTGTCCCTTTCTCCACAAAGGCCAATGTCAACCTCCTTGCGAGCCGAGATCCCAGACCGAGATCAAATATCAGCAAGAGTGTCGCGAACCACGTTGTGCCGGTGCTTAATACCAATGATACCAGCACATGACACTGCATGATCCCCGTATATGTCCCCTGCAAATAACCTGGAACAAGCAGAGCACGACATCTGGACCAAGAACAGGGGGACACCTAGGCGGTAGCATAAGACACACCGGTAAGTTCTAGCGTTCATAGTCTGCCCCAACCCAGATATTGGGGCCACCCTAAGCCAATCGGAGGTGTAGTCTTCCCGTTGCGATCTACAAAGCGCTATCTGTCGAGCGGATAGACCAAAAGTGGATTCAACCGTTTTAGTAACACGTGTGAAATATATATCTGCCAATTTCTTCATAAGTTTAGGGGCAGCGATCTCATTCGAGTTACTTAAAAGGTCAAACTCCATTTTCGCGTTAAAAGTGCACAGAGCATCATTAAAGGAAGATCCATGATTTACTATGCCAGAATGTCGGAGGAGCTTATCATGTAAGTTAGCAGATTGGAGTCTAGACGCAAGGAAAACATAATTCAAGATATCACCTGCAGAATATACTCCAAGCCCCCCAAACTCAAACGGAAGCGTGACCAATCTCCATTGCTAATCCCCAAACCCAGGTCCAGAAGCCGTGACAATACGTTCCATAGAGGAACGAAGTGCCACATCAAATGAAGTTTGGGCACCCTTAAAGACCCGAGGAGAACGTGTGCGCATAGAGAAGTATAACTTTGAAATACCGGCACAAGCACAGAGAAGGAGCAACTCACATTGAGGATCATTAAGCCTAGCAACGGCATCCATAAGCTCGATGGTTTTAGCAACCCTTTTCATAGCAAGCCCACTACTAAACTCAAAGTCCACACTAGCCGGCCCACCCAATAATTTAACACCGTGTAAAGGGCGAGCAATATTAGGCGGGAAGACACCTGCGAGCCTGCTTCTGGGGTCATCGGTTGGCCAAAAAACCTCCGTTTGATCCATATTAAGGTGCAAGCCACAACTAGGCCCATCTGACATAATAAGATCTAAGACCTTCCCCACAAACAGAGTATCACCAATAATAGTGTCATCGTCCAGATACCACGCTTGGAGGGCAAGATTAAAGGAGTCTCTAATTTTGTGTACCAGGGGGTGTAACACTAGGGCAAAAAGTAGAGGTCCGAGTGGGTCTCCTTATTATTAGTATTATTATTATTATTATTATTATTATTATTATTATTATTATTATTATTATTATTATTATTATTATTATTATTATTATTATTATTATTATTATTATTATTATTAGAAAAACCATATGATTACAAGAAATTAGTGAGGATTCTCGACACTAACTGGGCCCCCACACCTTTAGCAATTGCAAAACTAATCCTACTGAAGATATGAATAACAGAACGCGTTCCAATGTCTTGAGTTATAGAGAACTTCCGGATCCGCTTTAGTAAGGTCACCGCATCTGTCTCAAGTTCTCCCAGAAAGGAGAATGAGAAAGGGAGGAACCTATATCCAATCTCTGCACACTTAGCCCAATACTTGACGCGTTTACGTTGTGCAGTGTCAGTTACCACGCGACCTGGCACAAAGTCAATCATACCAGTTTGCGTCAAGGGAGACGACCCGATCAGATCGACACATACGTCCTTCCCTCCGTCCCAAGAATAAAGCAATATATCAGCTGGACGTAAGGCTTGCTCCCTTTCACCACACAGCCCGATGTCAACTTCTTTACGAGCCGAGACCCTGGATTGGGAACAGATGTCAACCAGAGTATCTCGCACCGCATTGTGCCGATGTTTAATACCAATAATTCCAGAGCACGATACATCATGGTCCCCGTAAATATCCCCTGTAGAAACCTTGGAGCAAGCTGAGCACGGCCTCTGAACAGAAAATAGGAGAACACCTAGCCAATAGCATAATACACACTGGTAAGTTCTGGCGTTCATAGTCTGTCCCAACCCAGAGATCGGAACCACCCTAAGCCAGTCTGAAGTGTAGTCCTCCTTTTGCGAACTCCAGAGTGCCATTTGTCGAGCAGATAGGCAAAAGGTGGATTCAGCCATTTGGGTAACACGTGTGAAATATATGTCTGCCAATTTCTTCATGAATTTGGGGGCAGCGATCTCATACGGGTTACTCAAAAGGTCGATCTCCATTTTCGCATTAAAGGCACACAAGGCATCTTCGAAGGAAGGTCCAGAAGTTACAATATCAGAATGTTGGAGGAGCTTAGTTTGTAAGCTGGCAGACTGGAGTCAAGATGTAAGGAAAGCATAGTTCAAGGCATCACTTGCAGAGTATACACCAAGCCCACCAAATGCAAATGGTAGGGTGGCCAGTCTCCATTGCCAATCACCAAAACCAGGGCCAGAAGTCGTGACAATACGCTCCAGAGAGGAACGAAGTGCCGCATCTAATGAAATGTAAGCTCGCTTAAAGACCTAAGGAGTACGTGTGCGCATAAAAAAATATAGCTTGGAAATGCCAGCACAAGCACGAAGGAACAACAGCTTACATTGAGGGTCCTTAAGCTTAGCAACCGCCTCCATGAGCTCAATAGTTTTGGCAACCCTTTTCAAAACAAGCTCACTACTAAAGTCAAAGTCCACACTAGCACGCCCACCCAATAATTTAACACCATGTAACGGGCGAGCAATATTATTATTATTATTATTATTTTAATTATTATTATTATTATTGTTATTATTATATATATATATATATAATATATAATATATATATATATATATATATATATATATATATATATATATATATATAATTTTATTTTATTATAAATATGCAAGACAAAAGATACGAAATAGAAAATGTAAAGTTGGACAAGTTAAAAGTAGTTGAACACAAGAAATAAGAAGCAGAAAATCATAAACAACTGTGTTATCATGTTAATAATGTGGGTAAAACTGTCGAAAAAAAATGCGTGTTATGATATCCCTTGTGGTTTTTTGCCAAGTTTATTTTGTCTTTTACTATTTTTAACTTGTCAAACTTTATATTTTATATTTCGTACTTTCTGATTCGCAGTTTTACACACTTTATTAACATAACAACACAATCTTTTTTTTTTTTTATTTTTGTTGACATAAATAATGCCTAAAAACATTATCAATATTTATTCATATCTCTATGTTTTGATGATCACAAAATGTAAACTCATTAAAACATAAACTTATAAAATAAACAAGTACTTAGTTGTAAATATTCACTTCTACAACTAAAATCACTTAAGGTATGAATGAACTAATGCTTAATGCATTATATGATCAAAGGAACATTTTCTTAAACACTAGATTTTTTTATAAAATGTCAAAAACATTTTATATCTTTTAGAAAAACATTTTTGGTAATAAATAAAAAAGTTTAATTCATTATAAATTTATGAATTCAAATTTTCAACCAAAATCAGTAAAAATGTTCCAGAAAAACCTTCCCCACAAAAGGACAAAACTGGGCAACGGCTAGGGAGGGCGGCCCCCTTAATTATACAAGGTGGCCCCCTTAATTTTAAGGGGACCGCCCCCCTATTTAAGGGGGCCGGCCACGCTCCAGTAGCTTTCAGCTGTCCAGTTTTTCTACCTATAAATACCAGCCTTCCCCTGAATTTTTACTCACCTTTTGCACACTAAAACTTTATGTTCTAAACTCTTTCTAATCCTTGTAAATTCTTTCTAAAAACCTTTCATCATATATTGTTAAGCTTTAGTTTCCAAGTGTTCCAAGCTTCCTCCATTCAAGTGCAAGAGAAGAATACTCCTTCAACAACTAGAGAAGAAGTATTGCAACTTAGTTACCTAAGTTGTTTGTGTCATCATTCATTTGTATATAAGTTGTGTACATTTGTTAGATAGTTGTGTGAATAATTGTTTGGGATAGGTTAGTGTGTAAGTAGAGAAGTTGTGTTGTTAAGGTGTGTAAGTAGTGAAGGTGTGAAGAAGTAGAAGTGTATATAGGTTGTGCTAAGTTGCGAAGTCATAGTGAAGAAGTCGTGAAGAAGTCGTGAAGAAGAAGGTGTGATTAAGTCGTGTATAAGTTGTGAGATTGGTTCTAGCTACGATTAGAACCCGACATCTAGCTTTGTGTCGTTAAGCCGGTGTAAGCTAAAGTTGTGTAAGGTTTTCTCCGCCATAAGGGAGCTTGTTGACATAGTGTTGTGAACTCTCGAGTTAGGTGCTCGGGGAGTGGAGTAGGGCAAGGAAGGTGTCCTTGTAGCCGAACCACTATAAATCTCTTGTCTCTCGGTTAGATCTTTCCATCTCTATCTTTCATTTTATATTTATTACCTTACTTGCACTGCTTACTTATATTTACTTATATTTGTTCATATTGTTCAAGAGTTGAGTTCACATAAATTCGAATCTAAGTTTTTAAAAGTAAACAAACTTTTCATAATAAAAATTAAAAAGACGTAAAACTATTCAACCCCCCCCCCCCTTCTAGTTTTCCACAATTGGTATCAGAGCCAGGTTAAACAAGATTTTTAAAATAAACTGTATATTAAAACTTGAAACAATCTATGGAATCTTTAAAATATTTAGAAGGGCAATCTATGCAAAGACCACCACTATTTGAAAGTGATGGTTTTCTTTATTGGAAAAATAGATTCGAAACTTATGTGAAATCAAAGGATCTTGATCTTTAGCATGTTATTACCTATGGTGATTTTCCTCCTATTCAAAATAATCCTTTAACTAAAATAGATGAAATTGTACCTTTTGAAAAACAAAATGATGATTTGAAAAAGAAACTAGCAAAAAATAATGAGGCTAAAATAGTAATTCTTAATGCGTTACCACGCAAAGAATATGAAAGAATTTTTATGTGTCAAACCGCAAAAGAAATTTGAGATTCTTTACTAATCACTCACCAAGGTAATAGTCAAGTCAAAGCTAACAAAATAGATCTTCTTGTTCAACAATATGAACAATTTACAATTCCTGAAGAGGAATCTATTGATAATGCATTTGCTAAATTTAACACTATTATCACAAGTTTAAAAGCACTTGATGAGACTTTTTCTAGCAAAAATTGTGTAAGGAAATTTCTTAGGGCATTACATCCAAAATGGCGCGCGAAGGTCACGGCTATTGAAGAGTCAAAGAACTTGATGACGTTATCACTTGATGAACTTATTGGCAACTTGAAGGTTCATGAAGAAATTATAAAGAGGGACTCGGAAACGGTCAAGAGCAAGAAAGATCAAATCAAGTCTCTCGCGCTAAAAGCCAAAAAGGAACTTAGTGATGACGATGATTCAAGTGACGATAGTGAAGATGAAGAATATGCAATGGCCGTAAGAGAATTCAAGAAATTCTTCAAGAGACGAGGAAGATTCACGAGACAACCGCGAGATGAAAGAAGATCGCTTCAAAGAAATAGAAATGATAACTACGGGAAAAGAAAGTGCTTTAGATGTGGAAGCCAAAACCATCTCATTGGCGAATGTCCAAAGCCACCGGGTTATGATTACGAAAGCGCATTTGTTAGTGGAACATGGAGCGATAGCGACAAAGATGAAGCGGACAAAGCAAAAGATGAAAAGTGCCTTGTAGCTCAAGCCACCGATGAAATATGTCTAGGGATAAATTTGGAGCCCGAAGAATGGATTAAGGATAGCGGATGCTCGAAGCACATGACGGGAAACCGGAAGCTATTCTCCTCCTACAAGGCATACAACGGAGGTAATGTTATTTTCGGTAGTGATTTTCGTGGAAAAATCATTGGCAAATGTACGATCTCTCAAGACTCCCTAACTATTGAAAATGTTGAGCATGTAGATAATTTAACATATAACTTGCTTAGTATAGGACAAATATGTGATAATAAGTGTAGGGTTACTTTTACAAGTAAAGATAGCGAAATAGTTAAGGACGGAAAGGTCATAGGTAGAGGAATTAGGAAAGGTGGCGTATATGTTATGAAACTAGGAAATAAACCGGAAGATAAAATATGTCTAGCAACCTTAGATGAAAACTCTACATTGTGGCATAGAAGATTAGGTCACGCAAATATGAAACAAATACAATCCCTAGCCTCTAAAGAATTAGTTAGAAACTTGCCTAACCTAAGATATGACCAACACTTTTGCGATGCATGTAAAATAGGAAAACAAGCACATGCTAGTCACAAAGCTAAGAATATAGTCTCCACTACTAGATTCCTAGAATTATTACACATGGACCTTTTTGGTCCATCCGCTGTGCGGAGTTACGGAGGTAATCGTTATACCTTAGTAATTGTAGATGACTATTTACGATACACGTGGATTAGATTTTTAAGTGATAAAACCGAAGCCTTTAATAAGTTTGAAATATTTAGTAAAATGATTCAAAATAAATTAGGATGTTCTATAGTATCAATTAGGACGGACCATGGTCGGGAATTTGATAATGAAGTGCAATTCAGAAAATATTGTGATTTAAATGGGATATCTCACAATTTCTCCGCTCCTCGCACTCCACAATCAAATGGGGTAGTAGAAAGAAAGAATCGAACATTACAAGAAATGAGTAGAACAATGCTAAATGAACAATCTATCCCACAAAAATTTTGGTGCCATGCCGTAGATACATCAACATATATAATAAATAGAGTCTCAATTAGGCGAATTTTAGGAAAAACCCCATATGAGTTATTAAGAGGTAGAAAACCTAATCTAAATTACTTTAGGGTATTCGGGAGCAAATGTTTTGTTCTCAATACAAAAGATTACCTTACTAAGTTTGATCCTAAGTCGTACGAAGGAATCTTTCTAGGGTATTCGCAAAATAGTAAAGCATACATAATACTTAATAAACACACTATGAAAGTAGAAGAGTCCTTAAATGTAACTTTTGATGAAACTCCACCACCACCTAAGACATTGCCCCTAGAAGATGATGACATAGTTGAAGAAGAAGCTATTGAGGTTAGTAAAATTAAACCCTTAGGCGATGATAATGTTGATATAACATTAGGAGATAACGAAATTGTAAATGTTAAGCAATCTAAATCACACCCGTTAGATAATATAATAGGAAACCTAAATCAAAGAACCCTTAGATCAAAAGCTCAAGATAAAAATAACTTCTTTTGTTTCCTATCAAGTATAGAACGTAAAAATATAAATGAGGCATTAAAAGATGAAAGTTGGGTTATGGCTATGCAAGAAGAACTAAATCAATTTAAGACTAATGACGTTTGGGAACTAGTCCCAAATCCCATGAACATGACCATCATAGGAACTAAATGGGTTTATAGAAATAAGTTAGATGAAAATGGAATAGTTACTAGGAACAAAGCTAGGTTAGTTGCCCAAGGTTATAATCAACAGGAAGGAATTGATTATGACGAAACTTATGCCCCCGTAGATAGATTGGAATCTATAAGGATACTTCTTGCCTATGCATGTGCCCTAGACTTTAAGTTATTTCAAATGGACGTGAAAAGTGCATTCCTTAACGGTTTTATCAATGAGGAGGTATACGTGGCACAACCTTCAGGATTCATTGACTTCGCAAAACCTGATTATGTTTATAAACTCAAGAAAGCTTTATATGGACTCAAACAAGCTCCCAAGGCTTGGTATGATTGATTAAAAGCATTTCTTATTAAACATGATTATTCCATGGGAATGGTAGATAACACTCTTTTCACGAAAAAGAAAAGCCCAAATCTCATCATTGTCCAAATATATGTCGACGACATTATATTCGGATCGACTTGTCAGGATATGTGTGATGAATTTGCCAAAATCATGCATGATGAGTTTGAGATGAGTATGATGGGTGAACTTAATTTCTTCCTAGGATTACAAATAAAACAATTAGAAGATGGAATATTTTTTAATCAATCTAAGTACATTAAGGAAATGCTTAAGAAATTTGGATTAGAAGACGCTAAGCCCATGAAAACACCGATGTCTACGGAAGTAAAACTCACAAGAGATGAAGAGGGTGAGTCCGTAGAAAACACTAAGTATAGAGGAATGATAGGTAGTTTACTATACTTAACGGCAAGTAGACCGGATATCATGTTTAGTGTCTGCCTTTGTGCTCGCTTTCATGAGGATCCCAAAACCTCTCACCTAGAAGCGGTTAAGCGTATCTTCCGATACATTAAAGGCACTATACACTTAGGATTATGGTATCCTAAGGGATCCGGCATAGAAACCATCGTCTATGCGGATTCGGTTCATGCGGGAGACTACGTGGATAGAAAAGAACTAGCGGAATTTGCACGTTCATGGGATGTTGTCTAACATCTTGGTTCTAGAAGAAGCAAACCACTCTTGCTATTTCTACCGTAGAAGCCGAATATGTAAGCGCTGGAAAGGCATGTCAACAAGCACTATGGATGAAACAAGCTCTCGTAGATTATGGCATTAGGTTAGATAATGTCCCAATTATGTGTGATAACAAAGGTGCTATAGATTTAAGTAAGAATCCCGTTCAACACTCTAGGACTAAACATATAGAAATACGCCACCACTTCCTCCGCGATAACGTTCAAAAAGGAAACATATCTATAGAAAAGGTTGCATCGGAAGATAACTTAGCAGACATATTCACTAAGCCCCTTAAGCTTGAACTCTTTAACCACTTACGTTTAGGCCTAGGGATGATGGAACAAATTAACTGAATTTTCTGCATTTTTGGTACAATTTTTTTCCAGATGGGCGGACACCTTAATTTTATAAAGGCGGTCCCCTTAATTATTAAGGGGACTGGCTTGTTATTAAGGGGACCGGCCATCTGTCTGTAAATTTTTTTTCCTCTTTCCTATCATCTGAGTCTAGAAATCTGTTTTGCACAAAATAAAAGATTGGGATATTTTCTTTTGCATAAACATATTTATAAACAAAACCCAATCTATTTTCTACAAATCATTCTCACATCTAGGAAAACACATGAAAACTATTTTTCTTACATTGCTGAATAATGCTAAAAACATTTTTTTTTCATGCATAAAGATCTCACATGAATTGTCAAAGTATACAATCTAATATATATATATATTTGATATTCATATATTGAGCAAAATCAAATCAAGGAAACCTTGGATTGTTTCTTAGGAAATTTTTGCATTTAGGAGTCGAAACAATCACATCTCCACATTTGTTGCATATAGGCACACACTAGAACAAGCTTATTAATCACATCCTCATAATTGTTCCATCACCTATTCCCCATTAGTTTCTAGTGCCTTTGCTCCATTACCCTTGCCTTAGATGATTAATTGCCTTAATTCTCTAAATTGCTAGATATAACTTATTGCTTGCTTATTTGTTTATCTTATATGCCATGCATGCTTAATATTTTTCTCTATTGCCTCAAAGAGTGGGACTTGCCTAAAACCAGAAGCTCAAAACATAGCCATCCTCACCTATTTCTGCAGAAAAACCCATTTCTGGAACCCAGAAAGGTACCAGATGGGAGGCCTCCTTAATTCATAAGGCGGCTCCCTTAATTTTTAAGGGGACCGCCCATAATTAAGGGGACCGGCCATCTGCTGGACGGGTTCACAGAATCTTTTTCTGCTTTTTAGCCCATTTGATCCTATACTTCCTCAAAATTCACAAACACATTTTGTCCTAATCACCCAACAAGACTATCCATTCCTAAACCACACAAATCCTCCACTATAAATAACCCCATATCTCACCACATTCAATCATCCCATCATGTCTTCTCCTATCAACCCAAAACCAAAAACCTCAAAGCTAGCAAGGATGACCTTAAAACCCGAGTGGAAAAGAAAACCTCACCCTCACCACAAGCCCATCACAAATGGTGCGACTAGACAACCAACACCTCCATCATCATTCATCCACAACTACTCTCCAAGATCACAACCTCATTCCATTGAACCATTTCACAAACCCTATCATTTTAGCCAAACATCCACATTCATTCCAAACTACTCCCCTAAACATCAAACCAACTTCAATGGAATCCTTGAAAACCCTCATCACCTTGGTCAAACATCAAACTTTTCCTCAAACCATACACCCCAATACCATCCATTTCCACCAAATAACCAAATCCCCATTCATGAAAGGCAAAAGCTTCATGAAGAGATTAACCAAATCCATGATCTTAGTGATCTCCTTGCTATGCACCTCACACAACGCAACAAGGGACAACCTCCATCCTCACCTTACTCAAATTGCCTACCCCTCTCTCTTAACTTGGATCAAGTTACAAACCACACCCACTATTGCCCTTGTTACACCTTCCTTCAAAAAACAAATTCTCCACTTAAGTGATGATATTTCTTGGATTGAATATCTACTCACTCGTCCTCATCCCATTCCTCCCCTACAACGATATAACATCACTGGATCCGCTCCATTTCCCTCACCATCACATAACTAAAACCCATCCACATGCTTTCCGCCTCAAAATAAAATCCCTCACCCTTTTATGTCACAAGCAAGTCCAATCGCTCTCTTTGGCAATATGAGGACCATTAGTGTTTCTAGTTATGTTGTAATCATTATGTTTTAAGTATTTTATGTAATGTAATGATGATTCATATGTTATATATGATCATCTTGAATGCATGAATAAATTAGTTGGTTGTTCTAAATATTTTTGCTATGCATGTATCTTGTGTCTCCTAACTTGTTTTTGCAGCCAAGATTTCCATAGCTCGTCTCCTTGGTGCCCTCGAATGAGGGGGAGTAAACATCAAGGGGGAGTTTTCGTCCTGATAAATTTCACGTCTAAATTTGTCGGCTTAACCTTTTTGATTCTACAAAAAGGGGGAGAAGTGAATATAAACTCACCAAATACTTGTCCAAAAATAAACTTTTGGATTTAATGAGTTTAAGTTTTGTAATCATCAAAAAGGGGGGGATTGTTGACATAAATAATGCCTAAAAACATTAACAATATTTATTCATATCTCTATGTTTTGATGATCACAAAATGTAAACTCATTAAAACATAAACTTATAAAATAAACAAGTACTTAGTTGTAAATATTCACTTCTACAACTAAAATCACTTAAGGTATGAATGAACTAATGCTTAATGCATTATATGATCAAAGGAACATTTTCTTAAACACTAGATTTTTTATAAAATGTCAAAAACATTTTATATCTTTTAGAAAAACATTTTTGGTAATAAATAAAAAGGTTTAATTCATTATAAATTTACGAATTCAAATTTTCAACCAAAATCAGTAAAAATGTTCCAGAAAAACCTTCCCCACAAAAGGACAAACCTAGGCAACGGCTAGGGAGGGCGGCCCCCTTAATTTTAAGGGGACCGCCCCCCTATTTAAGGGGGCCGGCCACGCTCCAGTAGCTTCCAACTGTCCAGTTTTTCTGCCTATAAATACCAGCCTTCCCCTGGATTTTTACACACCTTTTGCACACTAAAACTTTCTGCTCTAAACTCTTTCTAATCCTTGTAAATTCTTTCTAAAAACCTTTGATCATATCTTGTTAAGCTTTGGTTTCCAAGTGTTCCAAGCTTCCTCCATTCAAGTGCAAGAGAAGAATACTCCTTCAACAACTAGAGAAAAAGTATTGCAACTTAGTTACCTAAGTTGTTTGTGTCATCATTCATTTGTATATAAGTTGTGTACATTTTTTAGATAGTTGTGTGAATAATTGTTTGGGATAGGTTAGTGTGTAAGTAGAGAAGTTGTGTTGTTAAGGTGTGTAAGTAGTGAAGGTGTGAAGAAGTAGAAGTGTACATAGGTTGTGCTAAGTTGTGAAGTCATAGTGAAGAAGTCGTGAAGAAGTCGTGAAGAAGAAGGTGTGATTAAGTCGTGTATAAGTTGTGAGATTGGTTCTAGCTACGATTAGAACCCGACATCTAGCTTTGTGTCGTTAAGCCGGTGTAAGCTAAAGTTGTGTAAGGTTTTCTCCGCCATAAGGGAGCTTGTTGACATAGTGTTGTGAACTCTCGAGTTAGGTGCTCGGGGAGTGGAGTAGGGCAAGGAAGGTGTCCTTGTAGCCGAACCACTATAAATCTCTTGTCTCTCGGTTAGATCTTTCCATCTCTATCTTTCATTTTATATTTATTACCTTACTTTTATTGCTTACTTATATTTACTTATATTTGTTCATATTGTTCAAGAGTTGAGTTCACATAAATTCGAATCTAAGTTTTTAAAAGTAAACAAACTTTTCATAATAAAAATTAAAAAGACGTAAAACTATTCAACCCTCCCTTCTAGTTTTCCACATTTTTTATTATTATTTTTTTTACTACTACTACTTTTGACTTGTCACATTTTTTAGTTTATGTTTCGTACTTTCTGTTTCACACTTTTATAATAAAAATAAAAGAAAAAATGTTTGATGGATATCATAACCACTTTGCAGTGTATGTATAACCTATCTTTAGATTTTTTGTTTCCATAGAAATACCAATATACTATTCATACTCTTTAAAGAAAGAAAATGTTATATTTTTCAAGATTTCATTCCTACATATCATCATATTCATGTAATTGGCGCATTTGCAAAAGTGATTAGATGAGATGATGAAAGACAAAAAGTGATTTTTCACTTGTCATTTTTATGTGTGAATAAGAATACAAGTAGGAGGATATAACAATGCTCTTTAAAAAGCCAAAGCTATAGTTGATACTTTTTCTTTTATGAGCAAATTTTAACTTTCCTCCAAAAATGAAAGTTGGTGACAATGGATGCCCTCCTCCCCCCCCCAAAAAAAAAAAGATTACTTGCATGGGACATTTGTTAAAATTTAAATGGAGTCGCCCAGGTCGTGCAAGTCTATTATGAAAAGTGTAATGTATTCTCTTGTAATACAACCATTCATGCTATAAGGAGAATATGATGCATATGATATACATTATCCTTTATTAACCTCTTAACAAGAAGATTACTTAACGCATGATTTTTTAGGCATATTGTTTTCCCAATCATCATGTTTTCCTAAATGAAAATTGGTAATTTGAAATTTATGTAATGAAAATTGCAATATGTGCTTATATATACAAATGATTTTCACAAAATGTTTATGACACGCATGATTATCTGTTAGTGCAAATATTACGATATTTAAACTAAACGGTTTCTTCGGTTTTAATAATGACAAACATGTAACTTGTAATGCATAACGTAAAATGCACAAGTTACTTGTAAACATAAATCATCAATGCATACTTACATCAACACCTCTCAACGTCTCAAGTATGCTTCAGCAAAGTCGTAGATTTCCATCCCGACGTAAATCACTCAAGGTATGGACAAACAAATCTACTACTTGACAAATGATCAAAGGATTATATTTTTCTCTAAACTTCACATTTTTAATGTGACAAAAACACTTTTTCAAAAATACATTTTACAAATTATTTTTGAATTAAAAAGAAATGTTTTATTTTGAAAAATAAGTTTAAAAATCTCAACAGCCATTTTTCCCTCCAAAACAGCTCCAAGCATCCCCAAATAAACCTTCTCCACTAACAACAAAAAGAGGAGCGTTTTTTTACCCGACGGTACCGTTAAATTTAGTGGTACCGTCTGACAATTAGTGGTACCGTCCTTTTTTCTTTGCCTATAAATAGTGGACCATTTTACACTTCCAACTTGATTTTTCTAATCCCTTCTTATTTAGATCACTTTCTTTGATCATTTAGAGAGTCTTAGTTTGGTTAAGAGTGATCCTTTCATCTAACCAAGAGATCACCTTCATTCCTCTACTAGTGCAAGAGAAGAACACATAGTATCACAAAGATACAAAGTGTTGTAGTTATAGTTAGTGCACTTGTAACACTTGTTACATACTTGTTGTATCCTTGCATACATCAAGTTCATTTTTCTTTTGAGAGTTTGTGAGAGTAGATCATTGTGATCTTGTTGAGATCTTGGAGATCTCTTGTAGCTTGTGGGCTTGTGTATTGATCAAGTGGATCAAGGATAGATCGAGTCAAGTGGGAGTAGATCATTGTGATCTTGTTGAGATCTTGGAGATCTCATGTAGCTTGTGGGCTTGTGTGTTGATCAAGTGGATCAAGGGTAGATTGGGTAGATCGTGAGTAGATCGTGGTAGATTGGTATTAGCTAAGATTAGTACTCGACATTTAGCTTAGTGTCGGAAATAAGGATAAGCGACGTTGTACGGTTTTCTCCGCCTGAAGGGAGCTTGTTGATTAGTGAAGTAACTCTCGAGTTGGGTACTCGGGGAGTGGAGTAGGGCGAAGAGGAGCTTCATGACCGAACCACTATAAATCATCATGTCCGGTTTGCGCCTTCTTACTTATCTCTTTACTTTTATTTTAGTCTTTATCGCTTTATATTTATATTTGCATTGTTTTTATGTTTGTGTGGTTCGTTTCTTATATTATGTTGATTATGCTTGTGTCATGGTTTGATTGTATTTGTGTTGTAGTTTACTTTATACCATCTCTAGATGTTGTTTGATCATTGTTGACACTTTTTATATTACGTCACACTTGATCGGGTGTTTGATACAAAAAGTTTTTAAGTTTTTAATGGAAACGTATTCCACCCCCTCTACGGTTTCCAGAATTGGTACCAGAGCCACGTCGCTCAAATTTTTAAAACAAATGGTTTTCAAAATTGAGTACAATCCATGTATCAAATCACCCATGAATGTGATAAAATATGAAAAGTATTTAGTTGCTTAATACTTACAAGCTTTGTTTTTTTAAGTATACTTTGTCATACTAGCTTGAAGGTTTTCTTAAACCAATAAAAGAATAGATTTTTAAGTGTCCGGTCATGTCTTTAGAACGAGTCGTTAAGTCATGCGGTTTTGAAAGGAGTGTTTGGGACAAACCATTATTTTGTAGTAAAAGTATTATCGTAAATGTCTTTCTTAGTCCTAAACGTGGAAATGATGCTTAATATATACTTTATATGTTCGGTATCTAGTTTATTAAATTTTACATCTTTCCGTCGAGTCGCCGCACTAAAAAAATAAATAAATAAATAAACTAAATCAGTAAACAGGTCACAGTACCACTAAATATAGGACGGTACCGTTATATTTAATGGTGCCATGGGGTATTTAAGGGTACCGTGCATCTGTCTGTCTGTTTTCAGTATTGGGTCATTTTCAGAAATTCATATAAAATCAACCATAAGTCCGTAGGAGTCGTGTCGCCCATCATTTTAATCGAAGTTGAGTCTACTTTCATTTGAAAAATGCTTTTATGAATTAGTTCTAAATAAAAGTATATTAGAGTCCTTGATTTTCAACTAAAGGTCTTTTTGGTCATGCCGTTTGCGTAAATTTTTGGTTAAACTGAAAAAGGGCGTTTCAACTTTTGAACTTTGATGCATTTTCAAAGCAACCTGGTAAAAATCTTTGAAATGGGGAGGAAACCAATTCGTTTTAAAAAAAATCAAGCTTAGTATACATTGTTATACTTAATACACAAAATGACGATAAGTATTTTTGTGTGTTATGCTAAATGACTATTTGTTTTTCTTTGTGTCTTAGTATTGTTAGTTAATATTTTTTTTTGTGCTTATAGTTATCTTTAGTTGATCTAATTATATCTATGATCACAAGCGTTTTACATGCCTTGTTGTTATGTGTCAATTATTAGTTTTTCGGCGTATGCGTCAATAGGACTTAGACTAGACTTTTTGCACTAAGTTGCATAATTGATTTTGCATTGCATATAGGCATAGACCGCTTTTCTTGCATATGTGTTTTCAACATCTTGCAAGTTTTAAGATGCTTTAGTAACCTTCTTAGGAAAGGAAACTAAGTTAGTCGATCATGTGCGTCGAAAGATATTGTCTTATACAATTATTTTTTCAAAGGTTTAAGTGTAAAAAGTATATCACCTCAAAATATTTAACACTTTCATTAAATCCATAACATGATCTCTAAAACATTACGTCCTCTTGTCTTGCTTGACCATGGGTTGTCTAAACATGATAAAAGATCATATTAATACATTAGTATTTAAGTAAAAGAAAATGTATTAAACTTGCATTGATCTAACACACACACAAAATATTTTAAACATTTAGTATTTTACGTATGTTGTATAAAAATTGTTAAGATAATTATTTTTATACTCATGATATGTCGAAAACTAAGAATATTATACTTAATAATATAAATAGTTTTTCACAAATAAAAATAAATGACAATATTGAAGTAGTATGTTAATATGTCATTAACCTCACACATACAACTAGTATTACAATAAATGGAACACATTCCTTAAATTTTTATTCTCTTTTTAAAAGGAGTGATCGTGATGGTCAAGAAAGATTTCGAGTACATATCAATTCATTATTCAAATTATGATTGATATCATCATCGAATCTAATTGACAAGTTTTCGAGTATGGACATGAAATTGGAGTCATTATTTGTCTAGCTTCAAGATAACATCAAAAAATAACGAAATATATTATCTTGAATCTACATACTCAATCACACTCGGTTGTTATGAAAATAATGACTTCCTCTAAAGACGAAAATAATATGCGTCGGATCATAACTCACACTTGTGTTGAAGATGCCATATTGAGTCTTCTTTTCTAATAGTTTTGTTCCAAACATTAAACTAATATGTTTAAAAGATGCATAAAATACACAACTAAGTAGGATTGACAAGTTGGATGTTTCATCCGAAATATTCCAGTAATTTACTTTGCAATGCAATTAGTAAATGTATCATTTCCGAAAAACCAAACACGAGCAAACAAACAACATATGTAAACTTTGATCATGAACGACTCAACACTCAAAATCATATGTCTAGTAAAAGTGTCACACATAATATGTTATTAACTATTATGTACGTCATCCATCTTCGAGAATATCACATGTATTTCTCTTATCAAAAGATTGACAAAGGATAACTTATATCTTATGCATCTCATTCCCTTTGTAACATGAATGGTTGTGTTACAAAAGAATACATTGCATCTTGTTAACAAATATAGGACATTAGATTTGAATAATAACCCAATACAACATGTGTCATTGCATAAACAAGTAATATTGGTCATACACTAAAATACTTGTTTTACTAAGAATTCATAAGAGTGATAAGTTTCCTCTTAAAAAAGCATATTTGTTGAAATATACAATATGTCTCATTTCAAGTATTATACTCACAAGATCTACTGAGGTTAACCTTTACTAGATTTTTTTTAAGATATGCAAAGGAGCATTCTTGAAACACTCTCGATGTAGTAGATTCTACATTGTATCACATTAGAGCATCTCTTGGTTCTAGGAAACCAAATCATGTTAAAATAACATGCAACAACTCAACAAACAAATGTGTTATCCAAGAGATCATAAAATGCACCATCTCCACCAAATAACCTCTAAATCTCAAACACAATGTTAAAACATTTTGCTTGCCTTTGTTAGGAGTTGTGTAAGACATGTCATCTTCTTAACTGAATTTCAAAATATGGTTAGTTGAGTCATATTAGGCCATGTATTAGTGAAATAAGCTAATATCATCTTTGCTATACTTTGATAGGCAAATATAGAAATTTGAATTTTTCTAACATGAGAATGACTACTGGAGAACCTATCGCTCTAGAAATTTAATTTGACCTAACTGTTAAATTGCCTCCAGGAGAGAAGTTGGGTTCGTGGTATAACCCGTAAAAATGGTCGTGTTTAGCCTGAATTGAGCACCACTAGTGATAGTCTCATACTCATTCTCTTACTTGAAAATTTTTCATTCCTACATTTGACTAAAGATAGTTTACATTGGTGAACTTTATCTCCCGTTAGGATTTCATTTTGAACAAGTAGTAATTAGGATCCTCCTTAGCGAACCTAGATTACTTGCATCCCACATATGTGTTTCAAAATGATAACATGTTCTCGTAAGATATGATTGAATGTCTTCATGATCTTAAATGCTAAATGATTATCATGTTTTGCATGATGTTTGCATTTATTCCTTATGTGCATTTTACATGATTTGCTTGTAAATTTTGCACCCACACTATGTCCTTTTAACACATAATGAATTAGGTATGCCTATCACTATGAACTCTTAGACGTCATATAGTCATACACTAGTGTCAAAGCCTATAAGTTAGAGTAGTCGCGAAATTGTCCTAATTCCTTGGTCATCATTTCGCTTTCTTCCAAGTAATACACCCTTTGTCATGGGGAGGTTAGATACGAACCCAGTAGAACTCGGAGTAGGTTTGACAACTTAAATATTTCATCCGAAATATTCAATTAAGTTTAACTTGCGATCGCAATTGTTAAATATCATATCCGAAACATCATATTCAAGCCTTTTAACAACATATGTTAAAACGCTCATCCAAAAGCTAAAAGCTAACATCAACGTTCGGGTGACAAAGGACTCACGAGTTACTATATAAGTGATTAGTAGTTCCTTTCATCCTCGTGTGAATATACACTTCTTAAGATCCCAAACCCTGCTGCGAATCAGCACCATAGGCCTTGCTTTACGTCTTTCAAAACCCCGTGAAACACTAGCGTGCGAAGCACATCGAAATCTGTAAATCAACCAAACCTCTCAAACTAGAATCCTCTAACCATCTTCGTCTAGGTCTAGGAATGATGGAACACATTCCGTGAATTTCACAATTCCCATGTGTTCAAATGCGTCCTTTAAATCCTTCTCATGACTACTTAAATATTTCACTGGAAATATTAAGTCATCCCTCACATCCCTCTTATGATTATTTGAATATTTCACTGGAAATATTGAAGTCATCTCTTATGTCTCGTCTCATGACTTTTTAAATATTTCACTGGAAATATTAAGTCATCCTTCACATCCCTCTTATGACTACTTGAATATTTCACTGGAAATATTGAAGTTATTTCTCATGTCTCGTCTCATGACTTTTTAAATATTTCACTGGAAATATTAAGTCATCCTTCACATCCCTCTTATGACTACTTGAATATTTCACTGGAAATATTGAAGTCATATCTTGTGTCTCTTCTAATGACTACCTATGTATTTCCTCAGAAATATAAAAGTCATCTCTTCTCGTCTAGTACCGTTCATCTCGTAAAAAGAATTTATTAGGTATAAATTCTCTCCTCGTGTCGAAAAGTCTCACTAAATCAGCGAGATTTATTCGTAAAATCCTCTTAAATTCCAATGACAACTTAAATATTTCATCCGAAATATTTAAAGGATATTAATTTGCGAAATGCAATTAAATGTCATCTCTCGTTCTCGATCAACGTTCATCGAATGCCGTTGGATTCATTCATAAAAGAATTTATTTGGTATAAATTCCTTTAATCTAAGGTCCAGAAAAATCACAACATATGTGAAATTTCTTTGTCAAAAATCTAATTCTGGGTCAAAACTGACCTCAGCAGGTCACGGTACCCTTAAATAGGGCACGATACCGCTAAATTTAACGGTACCGTCGGACCGTTGTCTGCTGAGACAGTTTATCTTGTTTTCAATTCTCACTATTTCAAAAGCACTATCGAAACCCACTCGATGTAGTCTTGAACCAGAACCGTCCCCTATCAGAATAGATTCTGTCTATCTTTTGATTCCTTAGCTTTTTCCCTTTCACTTCCGCATAGTACTAAACACACCATATGTTTGGTTACTTCCGTATCCATTATCTTCTCAACTTATCTACACTTTTCAACCTTCGTTCTACACTACCAATGCTTCCGCATCCCACTCATCTTCCACACACTTCAAGCGAAGAACCACTAGGATAAGTTGAGGTAACCCTTCTTCATCAACATAGATAACCCCACTAGAACCTTCTCACCAGCCCCAAAACCTTGAAGATTTTATCTTCTTAACCCTTAGCATATTTCCACGTAATCACATGCCTCATCATATGAACGTTCCATGAACATTCACAATGATTGAGAAGAGCTACGTGACTTCAAGGGTGAAGTTTATTGTATGCTATCCACCACTTGTCATGACGTTACTAAGCTCATCGCTTCCGTCAACGTTTGTTTTCCTCTTTATTTTTTTTCACATCTTGTCCAGATGGTCATCGATTAAGGGGGAGCGAAAACATACTCATATAGTCTTTCAACAAACACTCTCAAGAACACACGAATGTGGTTCTTATTCCCTAGAAAACTTCCCTTTAGCTGCCAGAACTAGGCTGCACAGGAAAATTCATGACTTCCAGGTCACGATACAATTAAATAGGCCACGATACCGTTAAATTTAACGGTACCATGCGGTATTTAGTGGTACCGTGCCCTTGTTTGACGAATTTTCAGTGTTACCTCTAGATCCCTGCTTCTCTAACCTCAAACCTGCAAAATTTTGTAAACTCACATACACCCTAAGATTCCCTCACTACACCATAGGACACTACCACCAACTTTAATTCGAATCCCACAACTCTTGCCTATATAAGGCCTCACCATTGCAAGCTTATCTTGCATCTCATCTTCAAACCTCACATTTATATCATTCATCATCACACTCTACCCTTATAACTAAACTTCACTCTTGACAGTGATATTTAGTTTCAAAACCTTCAACCCTTATATCAATCCCACTCAAACCTTTTTAGCTACACTTCACTCTTGACAGTGATAGTTAGTCTAAGAAGCTTCAACCCATCGATCATTACACTCAAACCTTACAACTATTCCTCACTTTGGATAGTGATAGTTAGTTCAATAACCTTCAATCCTCACAATCACACGAAACCCTTCATGCACCAAATTATCTCTAACACACAACTAGGATCACCCAAACTAGAAATCTAGAACTTCGTTACCTCAACCCCGTTAGAGATATCCACCCACAATCCTGTTAGGATCACATGCACATTTTCTTTTTCTCTTTTGAAATATATCATGCATCTCATTGTCAGTGCAAACGATATATTAATCTAAACAATCTTTTCCCACCTTTCCTCAAAGGTCAAAACCAACACTCTCCCATCTTATGGAATCATTTCCATTCGAATATTAGTGCGTGTCGTTCTCATTCTTATTTTTTTTAAACTTCCATCGAGTCTACTTTATGGCATGACTTGTCATAATAGTAATAACATATATCTACCTCATTTATAGTATGTCTTCTCAACAAACTATCCTTAACACCAATCATCTTAGGTAGATGATTATGTTGTTCAAAAGGTTTGTTAGAACTTGCCTTCCCAATTACAACTTGGAAGAAGTCATTTTGTGTGTCAGCCAACGAACGAATCTCGTTCTTGTTAGTGTGATTGATTGAACAATTACACCTTAGGTTGTCGGTCGGGTTGTGACACTCAAGTGTCTTTGAATTACAATATGCATTCATCTTTTTGTGTCGCTAAATTTTTTTGGGCTTTCTTTTTCGTCTTTATTCTTTTGGCACATTTTCATCACGCGTCTAACTTCTTGCACACTTTGATATGCTCATCAAATTTTTTTTGCTATGTTTTTAACATAGTTTAACCCTTGCATGTCTTTCTATGTGTATTCTATCCCTATAATGTTGCTCCTATTATTTTATATATTATGTTGCACGGAGCTAACCCTTGATGTAGGAAAAACCTTTTTATAAATTTGATCCATGGATCTGCTAGATACTAAGGTAAATAAACAAGGGGACTCAATCACCATAGGGGAGCATTGAGCTAGGGAGAACTCGGGGGTATTTGAATACATAGCATGGAGTCGTCTTCACAAGTGATGATAGAAGACTTCACTGGGATGATGCAAGCTCGCCTTTCTGGGGAGAAAGGAAAGTAGTGCAATAAGGGGGAGTAGGGAGTGAATTCAAGGGAGAGCTTGAGGCAACTACCTTTTTGCTTTGAAAAAAGGGGGAGAAGGGAGTGTAAAAAGGTAACTTTTACATTTAACTGTGTGTTGCGGTTTACATATTTGTCATCATCAAAAAGGGGGAGATTGTTAGTGCAAATATTACGATATTTAAACTAAACGGTTTCTTCGGTTTTAATAATGACAAACATGTAACTTGTAATACATAACGTAAAATGCGCATGTTACTTGTAAACATAAATCATCAATGCATACTTACATCAACACCTCTCGACGTCTCAAGTATGCTTCAACAAAGTCGTAGATTTCCATCCCGACGTAAATCACTCAAGGTATGGACAAAAAAATCTACTACTTGACAAATGATCAAAGGATTATATTTTTCTCTAAACTTCACATTTTTAATGTGATAAAATATTTGTTCAAAAATACATTTTACAAATTATTTTTGAATTAAAAAGAAATGTTTTATTTTAAAAAATAAGTTTAAAAATCCCAACAGCCATTTCCCCCCAAAACAGCTCCAAGCATCCTCAAATAAACCTTCCACACTAAAAATAAAAAGAGGAGCGTTTTTGTCCCCGACGGTACCGTTAAATTTAGTGGTACCGTGACAATTAGTGGTACCGTCTGTACGTAACGGCTAGTTTTTTCTTTGCCTATAAATAGTGGACCATTTTACACTTCTAACTTGATTTTTTCAGTCAGTTTTCTCTGGTCTAATCCCTTCTTATTTAGATTACTTTCTTTGATCATTTAGAGAGTCTTAGTTTGTTTAAGAGTGATCCTTTCATCCAACCAAGAGATCACCTTCATTCCTCTACTAGTGTCTGTTGTACCTAGTAGTGTGATGTGTGTGTAAATACTCATCATTTTATACCCATAGAAGATACAAAAATGACCAAAAACACCCAGATTATACTGCAGATATCCTTGGTTTGTGTTTTTATGTGTTTCAGGTACAAAGGATTGAAAACGGAGCGAAAATGAGCATTTTTGGATCGACTCGACAACAAATGTGCATTTGATCAAGTAAAGACAAAAGTCAAAGTCAACCCTCAAAAATACCAAAATGACACAAATAGTCCTTGGAAATAATTTCTATTTTTGGCAGCCTTGGTCCTTGGATTTTCAGAATATTACAACATTGGTCCCTCAAAGTTAAACCTAATCCAATTCTAAATCCTAACTCACTAAACCCAAAAATAAAATAACCCAGCTACTAAACCCAGCCCACACACAAAACAATAACCCAAGCCTAACCAAATAACCCAAACCCGACCCACTTTTTATTTATTTAAAACCAGTTGACCCAGTCAAACCCACCCTTCTTCTAAACCATTGGCCGCCAAAACCATACCACCATTCCCACCCCTCTCCACTGACAAAAAATAACAAACCAAGAAGCATTTAATGCTTCTTCCTCCCCTCAAGTTACCAGTACACAAGTTGGTATCCACTTTATCCTTTTGGCGCCAAAATTGAGATTGAATGGCTGAGATAATTCCAACCCCATCCAACGGCTCAGAAGGAATCAGAGATGAAGATAGGACTTATCCTATTTTAGTGTAGTATAAATAGAACCACATTGTAGCCTATTATGGCAAGTAGTTATTTTTCCTTAATCGTATTGTATTTTTATTGTTTAAGTTTTATCAATTTCAATTTTCAGTTATCATTCCAAGTTATTTTCAGTCTGTTTACCATTAATCTTTGTATAATTTCCATTAGTTAATGAAAATTCCATGTTTTCAAGTTTCTATGGTATACTGATAATTCGAATCAAGTTAATTGTTGTTTGAAAAAGCTTCTTTTCTGTTTCTATAAGCTTACATAAGCTCACTATAGCTTTTGATAAGTTTATAATAGTGTAACTCAGTCTTAATCTTAAAAATACCAAAAAAGTCAAGAAAAGTCAAATTAAGCAAAACAATAAGCTGTTAGGGCAATATAAGCTGGAGCATGGTAAAATATGGATGATCATGGTTTAGAGCTTCTTGGGAAGCAATAGGATGATGTGGTGATTTATATTCAGACCTTGTTTGGAGCAAAAGCAAATTGTGACAAATTTCCAAATTTCATGTTTTACTGTTCAACTGCTTATTTTACTACTATTCTGCTTTTTCTATGCTTATTTGATCTTATTAATGTTATTTAAAGTTAATGTGATAGGTTGTCATGGTTTAAATTAGTTTTTGCTTAAATCTCACTTAATAAGCTTTAAACAGTCAAGATAAGCTTTACCTTATCTTGTGCTTAATCAGTAATCTATTTAGTTTAAACATAGTTAATATAGCTTAAGTAGTTAGTTTAAATCAGTAACATAGCTTAAGTAGTTAGTTTAAATCAGTAACATAGCTTAGTTTAAACCTTGGCTGCGCTTATGCGAGAGGAAGCGAAAAAGAGGTCAAGTTAGAGTCTGCAAGCCCGGCTCAACTTCGACCCTGAGCATGAAGCATCCCCACCACGTTACCGATAGGAAAGACGCGAGAAGGATGGCCGCCGACACCCAGTGTTTACTAGGATCGGAAGGAAAGTTGCGGATGATGAAGCAACCGACTTGCAGCATATGGAGGAGCATGAAGACGATGGACGGCGCACCAATGTCCACACTAGGCTTGGTAGTCGCAGGGTTCAAGATAGACTTGGGCGACGGATCTCTCCAAGCGAAAGCCCTTCAAGCTCGAACTCTGAGGATAGTCGGCGCAAGCGCCGCAAAAGAGTGAGCCCATCCTCAAGTGACTCCTCGGACAATGAGGACGAAGAAACAGGACACTGGAAGTCCAGGAGAAGATCCCGCGACCGGGAAGACGAAGATATGTCTCGTCCCTGGCGCCGCCAAAAGGTTGACGCATTCACTCGGCGCATCAATGATTTTTCAGAAGATAAGAGAAGGCGCATGCCCGCTAATGTTAAGACTTATGATGGGACAGGTGATCCTGATGACCACCTAAAAATTTTCGAATCAGCGGCAACCATCGAAAATTGGCCACAACCTGTGTGGTGCCACATGTTTAACTCTACTTTAGTAGGGAATGCGCGGAACTGGTTCAGTAAGCTTCCACGTAGAAGCATCGATGGGTTTGAAGAGTTGCGGAAGGCATTTCGTTTGAACTTTACTCAGAGGAAGAAGTGCGCCAAGAACCCTGTCGAGCTCGCTAGGGTAAAACAGCGCCAAGGGGAATCCACAAGCGCTTTTATGGAGCGCTTTAAAGACGAATGCATACATGTCAAGGCATGCCCCGAAATACTAAAGATCTCAGGGTTTATGAACGGAATCAATAACCCAGAGCTTATCAAAAAGTTAAATGATAGGGTTCCCCAAACCTTTGATGAACTGATGAAGCGCACGAGGTCCTTCATCCAAGGAGAAGCCGCCGCTGCGGATAGTAAGAAAGGCTACTCAAACTATAGGTCACAAGAGCAGCCAAGGAGACAATCCAATGACCAGAGTAGCAATCGTAACAAAAGCTACCGCAGTCAGGGGGGCGGACGATGAGAATGACAAGTATACCCCACTAACGAAGACTCCAAAGGAGATATTTGCGACGGAAGGCGCGAACTTTCCGAGACCCCCACCGATGCGCACCCCAGAAGATCAGCGCTTAGGGAATGGATACTGTGAGTATCATGGACAGAAGGGCCACACAACCAATGAGTGTGTCCAATTGCGCCATTTGATTGAGAAGCTAGTAAAAGAAGGCAGATTGGACCATCTAG
The DNA here is from genome assembly GCA_021014915.2 of Artemisia tridentata subsp. tridentata. Taxonomy (NCBI): domain Eukaryota; kingdom Viridiplantae; phylum Streptophyta; class Magnoliopsida; order Asterales; family Asteraceae; genus Artemisia; species Artemisia tridentata. The sequence goes on from CP139507.1 coordinate 350,370,466, forward strand.
TTAAGAACATTAAGGATGGGAAAGACAAACAGAAGACCGGGGGCAAGAAAGAAGCACCTAAAGACAAGGCTGAAACAATCTACATGATACAATCATGGCAGCGAAAGACCAGGAAAAAGGTCAGCCAGAAATTTTCTCATGGAAGCGAAATCTCTTTCCCAACCTTAGCTGCGGACAACGCAGAGGCAGAACCACTCACCATCGAGATAAATGCGGGGGGTCACGATATCCACCGCATGTATGTTGATGGAGGAGCATCAGCGGACATAATGTATGAGCATTGTTTCAAGAGATTGCGACCTGAGATACAAAGGCAGTTAAGCCCAGCCACGACTTCGTTGACTGGCTTCACAGGAGAAAAGATATGGCCCATGGGGCAACTACGACTACTAGTTATTGTTGGCAATAAGGAACACTCCACGACAGCCTGGATGAATTTTATGGTGATCAGATCTCCTTCGCCATACAATGGCATTATCGGAAGACCAGGAATTTCGGCAATACGCACAGTACCGTCCACAGCACATGGGATGCTCAAATTCCCGGTAGAAGGGGGCATTGTCACCATCTACAATAACGCTGCGCCACCAAGAGAGTGTAACACGATTACATGTGAGACAACGCAGACCCCAGAACAGAGCGCAGCTAAAGTACCAAATCTGAAGGTCGCAATTCATCCTGATTACCCGGAACAAGAAGTATCGATCGGGGGATCGCTTTCTGATAAAGGCAGAGCTGCCGTGTGCGCACTCTTACAAAAGAATTTGGATATCTTCGCATGGGAACCAAAGCACATGACTGGTGTGCCACGCTCGATTGCAGAACACAAGTTGAAAATCCGACAAGGATACTCCCCAGTACGGCAGTAAAAGCGCGGCCAGGCTCCAGAGCGCGCAAAAGCCATTCTAGAGGAAGTACACAAACTTGTTGACGCAGGTATCATGCGAGAGGTCTATTACCATGACTGGCTCTCCAATCCAGTAATGGTCAAGAAGAGCGATGGTAGTTGGCGGATGTGCGTAGACTTCACGGATCTCAACAAAGCATGTCCACAAGACTGCTACCCACTACCAGAGATAGACTGGAAGGTAGAATCTTTATGCGGATACCCCTTTAAATGTTTCTTAGACGCATACAAAGGGTACCACCAAATCCAAATGGCTAAAGAGGACGAGGAAAAAACAGCCTTCCACACAAGCCAAGGTGTCTACTGTTATACAAAGATGCCTTTTGTCCTAAAAAATTCGGGCGCCACCTACCAACGATTGGTGGATAATGCATTTGAAAAGCAAGTGGGCCGCAACCTAGAGGTCTATGTTGACGATCTTGTCATAAAAAGCCATACCGAAGACGAATTGGTCAGCGACATTGAAGAAACATTTGAAACGCTACGAAAGATCAACATGAAGGAATTCCGTACAAACACCGGTATACTTTGTGAGTAAGGCGCTCATTTCTACAACCATGGCTTCGGTGCGTTGGACCTCTTCAGGCAGATTACGTACTCCGAGAGATCCACGCCGGTTCATGCAGTATGCATTCAGGACCACGATCCATCGTAGCGCGAGCCTTGCGGTCAGGATACTACTGGCCCACTATGCATCACGATGCGCGTGATGTGATAAAGAAATGTAACGACTGCCAAGTTCATAGACCCATCCCGCGCAGACCACAACAAGACCTAATGCTTATCACTTCTCCATGGCCATTCTATAAGTGGGGTATCGACATTGCGGGTCCCTTTCCTGTTGCAGCGGGGGGGGGACTGAAATTCCTTATTGTTGCAATAGACTACTTCACTAAGTGGATTGAGGCAAAAGCAGTGGCAACAATCACAGGTAATCAAGTAAAATGATTCGTTTGGGAAAATATTGTATGCCGCTTTGGATTACCAGGGGAGATCGTTTCGGACAACGGAAAACAATTCCGTGATAACCCGTTCAAAGACTGGTGCGCAGAGCTAAATATTACACAACACTTCGCGTCAGTTAAACACCCACAAACCAATGGTTTGGTTGAGCGCGCAAATCGTAGTTTGGGCGAAGGAATTAAAGCGCGCCTAGACAAACACAAAGGAAGATGGGTGGATGAATTGTCGCATGTCTTATGGGCGCACCGCACGACAATCAAAGTTAGCAATGGAGACACTCCCTTTTCTCTTGTCTATGGGACAGAAGCTGTCATACCAGCTGAAATTGGGATGCCAACTATTCGTACCGCGGAAGTTAATGTCGCAACCAATGACGACGAACGACGTATCGACTTGGACCTATTGGAAGAAAGGCGTGAACGCGCAGCTATACGTGAAGCAAAAGCCAAGTCAAAAATGAAGGGATACTACGATGCTAAAGTTCGAAGCACCTCATTCAGACCAGGCGACTTTGTATATCGCGCTAATGATGCAAGCCATGCAGAAGATACAGGTAAACTTGGACCAAAGTGGGAAGGACCCTATGAGGTCGTTGAAGCACTAGGTAAAGGCGCGTACAAGCTGCGTGACATGGATGGCCGCGAGCTACAACGCACATGGAATGTTTGCAATCTCAAGAGATGCTATCTTTAGGAAAGGTTACGACGTCACACACGGACACCTCCGCATTTTAGTAAGTGCTTAATAAATATCCGTGTATTTACATTTTGTTTCATTTAGGCAAATGTTTTTCTTTTTACAAAAACTTGCAAGTATTAATTCAATGTCGCGGTTTCTAGCTAATTCCGCGACACATTTCACTTTATTGTTTACATGTTATTTATGTCTCAATATTGTCGTTACTTTACTTTCTGCCTACATGGCGTGCATGCACTTATTAAAACCCACGATGGTAAAAGGATGAGTAAACCTACTAAAAAACTCGTTGAGTAAGAGGGTTGCAAACCCATCAACATCGGATCACGCATCCTTGTTAAACACCTTACTCTCAAGACGTTGGAGTAAGTTCAATGTGTATCCCACGACGGATACACAACAATGCACACTGTGCGCGTTTAACAATTTAGGAGTTAAGACACTTAACTCCTTGATATGATATTTGCAGTACGCTGCATAATCAATCCATACACTTGCAAATTTTATGAACTTCATACACGATTGTGGATTCTTATAAATTTTCTTAAGTATGTACACAACAGTTTGATTCTTAGACAAAACATAGAAGTCTTTCCCGCAGAGACAAAATAACTAAGTACAAATATTATAACCACAATCACATTTGATACAATATGCGTACAATCGTATTTTTCTAATCAACATTTTATTACGGACTACGAGTTCATACAAGATATAGACTTAACATGCACATGTGCAACAAAATGTTAACCTATTACAAAAAAGTACCAAGACAAAAAAATCTAAAAGCTATGGGTGCGTCTAAGCCCAGAACCGCCAACATGGTACGCAGCATGACCAGTTCCCTCAAGCTCCTGCAGAAGACCACTATCTTGGGGCGACACCGTCGGTACGCTAACGGGCACTCCATCAGACCTAGGAATATGCGCAGCACCGACACCGCAAAGGATGGCCTTCCCCTTCACACCCTGCTTCTTCGCAAGCCTCATAGCATGGGCCTCTAAGGACTCCTTCAGAGAAATTTCCTTTTCAAGGGAAAAAGGATCCAGGATGTTGCGAGGGCGAGCGAAGATAGGTACCTGCAGCTGCGATTCATCTGGCTTGAGAAAATAGTCAGCTTGTGCCTCTGCGCCCTCCGCTGCATGCCTAGCCAAGGTTAACCCCTCCATAATAACACTTATGGGGTAATCTTGGTCGCGCTCCAGTTGAGCAATGTGAGGAAGGTCTAGCAGCTTCATATTTTCCATGGCAGCGACAAGCTCATCGAAGGAATCAACATTATAATCGGGCACTTGTGTGGCAGGCACCTTCAACAATCCGCTCTCAGAGAGCTCCTCTATAGCCTGCGCCTTGCCACGCGCAAGCGCACGCTCCACAACTTCCCCAAAAGCCTCCCGCACCTCTTGTGATTCCAAAGTACCCAAGGCAGCAAGGCGTAACCCATGGCTGATAAGCCACCTGCGCTCAGCGATAGAAGATACCAGATGGGGATACAGCTCTTTGTCATACTCGATACTAAGCTTGCGCAACTTTATTTCTTGCTTCTCCAGCGACTCCTCCATAGCCTTGCGGAAATCATCTAGTCTGGCGAAGTGAGCGCTCTTGTTCTGCTCCATATACTTCAAGGCCCAAAGGCAAGTGGCCTTGTACTCTTTTGCGCCAGCACGCTCTTGGTTCACTTGAGCAAACAACGATAGCCTCTCATCAGCAAGCTTCTAAGCATACACAGTGGTCGACTCTACCTCAGCCTGAGCATCAGCTAACTGCGCCTTCAGTAGCGCAATTTCCCTATCCTTCTGCGCACTACTGCTACCTTCACCCGCATGCCTAGCTTTGAGCTGTGCAACCAATGAGGCTTCTTGCGTAACAACCAAGCTTAACTCCTCAATCAACTAGTCCGTAGGCACATCTTCGGAAGCCTTTGTCCCAGACTCTTGGCCCCCCTGCGCACGAAGATCAGTAGGCGAGGGACTCGCCTTGGGTGGCGATTCCCCAGGGCGCGTTGCAGCATCACCAGCATCTCCAACACTGCACGCAAAAGGAAAGGGTTAAAGTTATACTATAATATCAACGCATACTATGCGTCAAAGTTTCAAAGACACAAGTCTAATTACTTACTTGGGGAGAGGAGTTTTAGTTGTATCCTTCTGCGTCGCATTCTCCTCTGATGATGATTGCTCACTAGAGATAAGATGGCGCCTTCTTTTGGACGTACCAGCGCCATCATCCCCAGCAACTACCTTGCACTTCACCCCTTGGCCAGTGCCTTCTTGCCCACTTTCAGACATGGCAAACTCCCCACTTTCTGACGAATCAGTCTGCGATAGCTCTTCTACATGGATTTGTACCTCAGGAGTGGGAAAACTGCATAGAGGAGTCGCCTCTATAACAATTGGGGGCGTATCCTCTGACTCCTCCTGCACGATTTCCATCGTGCACCCCGCGGTAGCCTGTAGAACTTGCTCCTCGCCATCTCTCAAAGGGCGCACCCCTACAGTCACTTGCTTCGGCCTCTCCAAGCGAAAAACACTGAATAGATCCATCTCTGCGCAACAAAAAACAAACAAACACAAAATGAGTTAGATAAGCTACAAAGGGAAGAACGCTTACAACTACTAAGCGAAGAGGAAGGAAGAGACAAGCACCCACCCCGGCTATTCTCGTCCAAAAAAGTTGGCACCTCCTCCGGACTACCGAAGTAATTGCGACTGATGCCCATGTGCACCAAAAACTCCTCTGGATACGCCTTGATCGGTATGCAATTGGCATTAATCGTCTCCGCATCTTCTGCGCTATACGTTCCGGGGATGGGGCGCGCATCTCTCGGTAATGATTCTTGGGTATAGAACTCAAAAATCCATGGAAAAATTGCACTATCAACCCAAAAGAACTTCTCCCTCCAGTTCCTCAGTGCGTCTAACTTTTCCGTATAGCACTGCAGCGGCCCTGCGCGCTTGGAAAAGGACACCCACCCGTTTGACCACGAGGTGTGATAAAACGAGCGAAATAGATGGATTGTGGGTTCAATCGCCAACAGGCGACAATTTACTTCAAAATTGGTTATTTTTGCTGCACCTATACAGTGCAGTTGGGAAATATGAAGACGATAGTGGTTTAGAATATCGCACAAAAATAGGGAAATGGGCACACGTTGGTTAGCGAATTCAAAGAAACGCGTGTATACCCCTACTTTCCCTTGCGGGAAGTTCGCTATTGACGCATTCGCCACCGGAACCACCGGGGGCAATGCGATAGGGATGTAATAATCTGAGGTGAACTGACGAAGTTCGTCCTCAGATATATCGGAAGTAAAATCGGATAACTGAAGAACCATGGTTAGAATTTAAAGGATTCTGAAGCGCACGCGCTATTACCTTAGCTTTCGTTGATTTTTGATTGCTGTTTGAAGGTTTAAGAACGGTGGAAAATGACGTTTTTTACTGTGGTAGCCACAGTGAAAGGACGGCTCACCTTTATATAGGGTTACACATATTCGTGGATGGATGACACATGTACCCCACTTGCTCTAATCGTGTGGCTGGGAGGCCAAAAGGTGAAGCACTTTTTCACCCACCCCTCACGATTTACGAAGGAGATACGGATGTACTTGGACTAGTTTATTATATGGCTTCTTTAGGCGGGAAACACTTGAAACTTCCCCGCTACGCATCAAGGAATATTTTTGCTACATTTGTTAGTCTAGCATTCGCAGTCGTTACACTACGCATACTAGACTGGGGGGACATGATGACGTATAGTCCGAATTCGGGTCACGAAGCCGACCAATGGACGCTATCAACACTCAAGCCCATCATGAATGGGCTCAAGCCCATCACGAATGGGCTATCACGATAACGGTTTGGGCTTACGATGGCCCAAACCCGAAGTTATTTATGGTCTTGATATAGGATATCTCTTATTTATGGGATATATATCACATGACCGACTTAGGCGGATACGCCGAAGGGTAAGGAACACGGAACCAATAAGGATTTCGTGTGTATATATAGAGGGCATCTCGGCTCTCATTAGAGGTACGATCTAATAACCCTAACTCTTCAACTAAACCCTAAAACCGATTACTTACTCTCACGCCGGAGGATAATCGTGGGAGACAATCCCACGATAAGCCTAACTGTGTCTTTTTGTTTTCTTAGTGCGCAGGTCTCAAGCATTAAGATCTAATTGATACGGAAACAAGGAATGCCCAACTTTTGTATCAACAGCATATTTCTGGGCTTAATTGAGGTTTTCAAAAATAATTTCTGTTGTAAAAATTGCTTATTGGTTGGTGCTTAATTGGTTTCAAAAAGAAAAATCCAAAAATAAAATAAAAAGCAAAAAGAGAACCAAGGGATTCGAACCCTGGTCTCTGGACTCACACAAGCACACCAACACCAACTGCCCTTGGGACTTCTCTGGTTAAACCTTGCACACTTTAATTCTTATACTCACTTTTCCATTTAAGCTATCCGAGCTTCTTTGTTTATTCCCAGCTTATTGGAATAAGCTGACACCTTGTTAATATTTTTCCTAGGACTGTTTTAGTATAAAGTAATTTCAAAAAAAATTTCAGAATTTTCAGAATAGTTTTAGTATTTTTAATTAATTTTTCTTTTACATTTAGTTTTTAATTCATAATAAAAAATATAAAAATCAGAAAAATATAAATCTTTTTTCTAAAATTTTCTTTTATCAATTAGAATTTAAGAAAAATAGATTTGTACCCGTAGAGTTTAAATTTCTAAGATTTGACGTTTTAGGCTCGGGTTTTCCCGGTTTAAGTACGTTATTAGATTTTCTTTACGTTTTTGGCCTTAAGTGTTTTAAATTCATATTTGCCTTAGTTAATTAACTGTTTTTTAGATTATATTTCATATTTTAGTGTTAAAAATCCAAGTATCTCTTTTATATACATTCACTACACGATTCACGATCCAAAATCACAAATTCCATTCAATCATTCGTTGGGGATAACGACTCGGGTTTACATATTTCCTTTGTAAATCCTTGGAGAAAAATACGTGTTGATTTTAACGAACCAAATTTTGGCGCCGCTGCCGGGGAAGGCTGAAGCGAATTTTTAATTTCGCGATTCGTGTTTTGAAAACCTTTCCTTGTGAAGTTTTCAGTATTTTAGTGAATATTTTCAAAAAAAAAAAAAAAAAAAAAAAAAATCATAAAAGTTAAAAAACACCACTAACACTTTTCCTAAAGTGTTTACAATACCATAAAAATATCCAACAAAACAAATCGTAAGTTAATCATTTTCGGATTATCTTGAAATTACAACCTATACAAGTGGTTTAAGGATGGTTTGACATTAAATTGACAAACCGAAAGAGGCGGGTTTTTAATTAGCTTTCGAGCGGACCATTGCTTCTCCGCCACTCTGCGAGTAGTTTTGAGAGAAACGAATTTCGATTGACGAATCGATCCCAAAAATATTGTGTAATCTTTAAAATAAAAATCCAAAAAATATTTTAATTTTCAAATTTTGTTTTCTTTTTAAATTTTTGTTTCTTTGTGGTGTATGAACACCCTTTCTTCTACACCCGATCTTATTTCACCAATTTCCAATCCCGAAAGAATTATTCGTCGAGGTCGACGTCTTGATTTTCAAAACGAAGAAGAGATGGATACTGATACAAACAATGATGAGCCACCTCCCGATCTCCGAACGATTGAGGAGTTGTGCCAACCGACTATGGACGGACAGGGTGGCCCGATTGCCCCCGTTAATATCCAAGCCGCGGATTTTGGACTCAAACATCACATGATCCAACAAGTCCAAACTTCTTGCCAATTTCACGGATTGCCAGGTGAAGATGCAAACAAGCATATTGATAAATTCCTTACCGTCACCCAGAGCATGAAACAAAATGGGGTCACCGATGACGCCCTTCGTCTATATCTCTTCCCTTATTCTTTGACGCATCATGCCACCGCATGGTTTGATCGTCTTCCCAAGAATTCAATTCATAGTTTCGATGAAATGACTTCAAAATTCTTGGCAAAATATTTTCCGCCATCGATGGTGACGAAGTTGAGAAATGACATAAGCAACTTCCGTCAACTTCCCGATGAATCATTATTTGAGGCATGGGAATGCTATAAGCTTTCGATTGATCGGTGTCCAAACCATAACATGTTGTTAGTCACCATTATAGACACATTCTATAATGGTTTAACATTGAGACACCGTGACACGATTAATGCTGCAGCCGGTGGTACTTTCATGAAAAGACGACCACAAGAGTGCTATGATCTAATTGAGAACATGTCCACCCATCATAATCATTGGGATTCCTCAACCGAGAGGAAAGAGTCTACTAGATCTATCACTGCTTCTTCTTCTACTTCCGAGATAACTTCACTCACCAAAAAGATGGATGATTTGTCCACTGCTGTCTTGAGAATACATCAAACTCATATTCAAAACAACAACAATCATCAAAAATGTTGTTAATCAGAGTTGTGAAACATGTGGTGGTCCTCACCCATATTCCGAGTGCCCAGCCTCCGGTGGTGATGCGTGGTTTTGCAACCTTACAACAGGTTTTACCTCTCGAGGGATCTCAAGAGGCTTACAACCCCACCAGGCAGTGTACCTGACCGATGTAGTATAGTGTAGTGGTAAGTACGGGGGATTGATCGTTCTCCACAGGGAATAGTGTTCGTTAGGTATGAAAGACTACTCTAATAGGTCTAAGGGTTGAGGAAGATTCTTTTTTATGTTTTTATATTTTTATGAAAGCAAGTAAAATCTCGGGTTTGAAGGAGTGGGCGGAATTAGTTGCTAGTCAACTAACCCAAATTTCTACGAATGCAAATAAAATAAATAAATGAAAATAAAAAGTTGGTGAAAACTTAAGTGTAGAGAAATGTGTTTACTTAGATTTCCTTACTCCCTAACTATCTTTTACCGGTTGATTAGTGTATATTAGTTGCGTGGATGACGGGTGTATTCCTTAATACCAATCGTGGGGTGGCGTACGTACTTCCCCAACTCTACAAGCTCCTACTTCACTCCTATGTCGAGCCGGCTAGGAAGCTCCTAACATGGGATCACTAGAATTCGCTTGTGCATTAAATACAACCATAAAAACCTTTAGTACGCATTGGTTCATGTTTCTTAAGACGTTCAAGCAAGTTACCGAATAGGAAGTTAGCCAGTTTTCTTAAGCCTAACATAGATAAACAATCATCCAATACAACTAATAACACACTAATAACCAATAATCAATAGCTAGGTTTCATTAGATCTAAGCAAACACAAGATAAATCTAGCCTAACATATTAAACAAAAGACAAGAACAAGATAAAATCAAACAACACATAGACATATTGAATGATTAATTGATAACTTATCTTTCAATGTAACATGGAAGATCTCAAGGCAAAAAGCCTTGAAAAAGATGCTAAAATCGTCTTAGGGTTTTCTCCCAAAAATTCCACACTAAGTTCCACACTAATGACAAAGAATTGCAAAACTATATATAGATTTTTACATCTGACGGCGTCACGTTATGGAGTGCGACGCCGTCACCTCGCCGCTTTTAGGGTTCTTGGGTGACCTTCTTGACGCCGTCCCTCTTTAGCTCTCCAAAATCCGTTCTGGCTTATCAAGGCTTGACGCCGTCAGACCTTGAACGTGATGCCGTCCCTCTTTGAATTAAGCCGTGACGCCCTTGATCAGGTTAAAGCGTGACGCCGTCAGAATTCACATGCAATTTTCACTGGCTTATCATGAGTAAATTTCACATCCACCTTTTCTTGCCAAGCCATGACGCCGTCTGGAGTAAATCCTGACGCCGTCAAAGGTAACTTTCAGCCGATTTTTGAGACTTTGCCGTTTTCTTCACTTTTATGCTCCAAAAACGTCCAAAATGCCTCCTTTTCCAGATTTCTCCTCAAAAGTACCTAAAATGACAAAAGGAACGATTTAGGGCAATATTTGATCAAATAAATACGATTTAGGGCTTAAATGACCCCTTAAAAGCGGTACACTTTTCGCTTCATCAAATACCCTTACACTTGAGATTTGCTTGTCCTCAAGCAAATGCGCTTTTATTCTAATCAAAATACAAGTTAGGGGTCATTTAACGCTAATATAAAAGTAATTGCAACAAATAATCGTTCCACTTTAATCATAATAAGCACGGAGATTATAAACTAGCACCTCACAAGTAGTGTTTAGATACTCACATCTCTCAAGTGTCATCAAAATAAATCTCATAAATGGAAACGGATAATATCTCTCACTACCTGTCATAGCAAATAGATTACCATAGGCTTGGGAAAGGATCGAAAACCTCCTCCACTAGGCGTAAGCACCTAAGATAAACTATCAAAGAGGGCTTTTAAATGGGTTATAACGTTAGGTGTAGGGAAAAGGAAAACACGGTTTTGTTGGATAAAGGATATTTTACTGGTGGCGAGTTAAAGATCTTGATCGATTACATGTACTATACAATGTTGCTAAGCCAAGACTCGACTCAATCTTAAGCTAATGAAAGAAAATAACAAAAACATAAAATAAACATAAAATAAAACGGGATGGTAGTCCGTATGTTTTTTCTACTTTTCTTTTTCTCATTTTTTTGTATTTTTCTTGATTTTTTCGATTTTTTCGGTTTTTTTTTTTTTTTTTTTTTTTTTTTTTTTTTTTTTTTTTTTTTGCATACACTTTTGCCCTACCATCCAAAATAATACATCATAGGGGCATTGCATTCCCCTTACACTTAAACTTTTACATAACTTTACAAATAACTATTCTAATGACTCGAATTAAGATAATTGAAAAACTTGGAGTACTTTTAAAATATTTAGCACATATGGGGGTAATAAATGATGTTCTTCCCCATTACTCCATTACACTAGTACTTTACCCATGAGTCCCAATCGTCCCAAAATAATATGTACAAGGATATGACTCGACTTAGCAACCATGTAATCAACTAGATAATTAACTTAGGTTTAAACAAATGTTGTCACAATAATGCACTAAAATTGAGTGCATACAAGGTAGGCTAAGGCGATTTGGGTGTACATTTTAGTGGGGTGTAAACAAATTCTTCCTTTAAGTAAAATGCTTAAAGGTCGAAACGAAAAGATAGGCTCTGAGGGGTGTACTAGGGGTATCGTGTACTAAAAATGAGTACAACGCAAAGGGTGTGGGAGAATTACTTGACTAATGTAGCCAAAGTAATTATAACAAAAACACAGGTGTAAAACAATGGGTTAATCCTAATGCCTCTTATCATGTAGTAAATCTAACTACACGAATGTAGTCTCACTTGTGGCCTTGGAATGGTCCTAAAGCAAGTTCTAGAATCTAAGTGCTACCGGTACACACATCATAGCATAAATGCTTTTCCTACCAATTCTAGGGGCGAACCTCACATATTTGGGGGTGGAAAATTTTTTTAGTGGTACGGTTTTTGTGCTAGTCATATAACTCCTATCCGTGAGACGCTCATTAAGATCAAAGTTTCACTCCTATATGTTGTAAAAAATTTTAAATTTGGCACTAAAATTGCCCTAACAGGTATTTCTCTCAGTTTTATTACACATCTACTATCAAACAAACAAAAATCAAGCGTAATTGTATTCTCTAAAATCGTATTTTTACCCCCCCTTACACTTAAGATGAACATTGTCCCCAATGTTCAAATAACAAATGTAAAAGCATAAAGTAAAAGAATGAAATCAAATACTCCCCTGATTCGCTCGGTGGATAATGAAGTAACACGGTTAAATCTTCTTCCAAAGTAATGTTGAAGCTCCATGACTAATGCATCGCCATAAGCTTGATTCAAAACATTTCCTTGTCCAAAATAACCTGTTAAACCTGAGAAAACAAACACGAAAACCTGCATAACATCGGCGGGATAAATCTATATATAAGGATATAATGCTTGTGGAATGATAATTTTGCAGATTCCTGGAGATTATAAGTTGGAGATTTAATAAAAACTTTTTAAAAACAAACTTTCAAAAATTTCTGAAAATTAAATCTGACGCCGTCAGGTTATAAACCCTGACGCCGTCAGAAATGACCTGACAAAAATTCTCATTTTAAGTTTCCGGAAAATTTTTGGAAAAACCTTTACCTTACTTCCTGGAAATCCTGCAAAACATCATTATGACTCGATACAAGCATTTGACTCAAACGAATACTAATATGTATGTTCATTTAATATTATTACGATTCATGTTCATTTGTGTTCTAATAAACCGATTTAGATTTCCCTTACACTTAACTTTTGCAAAATACCTTTATATGTAGTTAAGACGAAGTTAAAAACAAAATAAAGCATTTTCACAAATTAGTTTTGAACATGAATCAATAAGAATAAAAATTAAACACACATACGGAAACAAATAAAAACAAACAAACAATCAAACAAATAAAGCAAATAAATAAATAAAGCTTGGGTTGCCTCCCAAGAAGCGCTTTTCTTTATTAACGAGTCTTGTAGCTAGACTCAAAGTCACGCTACCCTATATAAGTAAGCTCGTCATCGAGGACGTCTTTAGGGTTAAGCTTGGATTGAAGTTTCCTATTGGTCCGCTTAGTACGATATACCTTTTCAAACTTCTCTCCATCTGGGTCATACAATGTCATCTTAATATGCCATGACCCATCTCCATCTTTGGGTGGTTTGTCCCAATCCCACTTGTGATCATCCTCCTCACAAGTCCACTTATTCATCCCTAGGTTAATTGGCAAAACTCCTAGGAACTCAATCATCCTTCTAAAAACTAGAGGGTCTTCAAATGGATCCAATTCGGTGTCCCTAGCCAAGAGTTGTTCTACCGTATGTGTTCGGTTCACAAAGTCCTTTTTTAGGTAAAATGGTCGTTGGGGTCCTATGAAGCCTCTATCTATCCAAGGTCCATATCTAGATGGTCTCCTATTTAATTCTAACCAATGGGGTGTTGGTTCCTCACTAGTATCATAAGCATGTTTCTTCACATCATAGACTGACCAAGTATCTCCTTCTCCTACCGCTATCTTAGATTCCTTACAATCAATCATAGCACTAGCGGTCTCCAAAAATCCTCTACCTATCAACAAGGGGCATGTAGGGTCGCTAACCATATCAAGGACGTGGAAATCGGCTAAAATGGTTAGTTTTCCAATGTGCGCTAACACGTCCTTAACTACTCCAACCGGGTAAGCAACACTCCCATCCGCTAAACCTATTATCACCTCGGTTTCTTCAAGTTTTCCTAGTTTTAGAGAGGTGTAGAGAGGTAACGGAAGTAGGTTAAGGCTTGATCCAAGATCGGCTAATGTGTCATAAGCCTCCGAATTACCGATCTTGCAAGGTAGAACAAATAAGCCCGGATCATCTAACTTCTTAGGTAGTTTGTTTTGAACAAAGGCGGTCCCTTTTTCGCCTAACTTGAGCTTCTTTTCATCCAACTCATCAACAACCGGACTTTCAAGGTGGAGCTCCTTGAATTCTTCGTCAAGGTTTTGAGTGGGAGGTGTTTCAACTATGACTTGGGTTTGTTTGAAACACGTGCTCATGGAATTGACCGAATAATATTGTGGACAAGAACTAGGGGACGAAACCGATGAAATAGCGTTGACGTTTAGTTTCGGGTTCTTGACCGTGTTGCTAGGGAGTGCTCCCATTTCTCGGTCATTGAGGGCTTTCAACAAGGTGTCAATCTTATTGGTCATCTCGCTTTGTTTTTGTTTGAAATCGGCTTCAAACTTGGCTAAACGAGCTTCTTGAGATGCCATAAATTGAGACATCAATCCTTCAAAGCTATCGGTACTACCATTGCCGGAAGGATTGTTGTTGAAATTACGGTTCGAGTTGGAACCGCTTGATTGGAAACGATTAGGTGGGTTGGAAGAATTGGTTTGTTGCGTGTTTTGGTTTTGTTTCCACCTAAGGTTCGGGTGATTTTTCCATGAGGGGTTGTATGAATCATCGTAATGGTTTGGCTCGGGTTTGAAAGTGTACCACTTGTCTCCCGCTCCGTCGGTACGCGAGGATGCGTAGTCCACAAAAGCTTGTTCGGGGAGTTCCATGCAATCACGAGTGTCGTGGGGACCACTACATAATTCACATGAAGAAGTGATTTTGTTCACTTGGCTTGAAGGTTTAGGAGCCTCGTAGGATTTCATGAGAAACTTGACTTGGTCTTCAAGTTCTATGATCCTACGGTCGGAAGTGCTTGAATTGTTCGAAGGCAAAGATATTGCCTTGACCGTTTTATTCAAATCACGGGGATCACTCCAACTTTCGTTGTCATAAAGAGCAAGATCCTCTAGGAGAGCCCATGATTGTTCCGCACTTAGATCACGTAGCTTACCACCGGCCGATTGGTCAATGGTTTGCCTCGTGTAGAGATTGATATGGTCATAGAAGATTTGGACTTGGAGCCAAAGTTCTATGCCATGGTGAGGGACTTTTTGGAGTAAGTCCTTGAATCGAGTCCATGCCTCGTAGAGAGTTTCGCCTTGACGTTGTTGGAACATCAAGATATCATTCCTTAGCTTGGTAGTTCTTCCCGGTGGGAAAAACTGAGCAAGGAAACGAGTGGTGAGATCATCCAAGAGGTGATGGATCCTGCGGGTTGACGCTCTAGCCATTGACTAGCTTGGTCCCGCAGAGAGAATTGGAAGAGACGCAATCGGGTCGTCTCTCGAGTGGCAACATCAAGGTCTATAGAATCAACGATTTTAAGAAAGTCCTTGAGATGTTGATTAGGATCTTCAGAACGAAGTCCATGGAATGCGCATCCGCTTTGCACCAACCGGATGGTGTCGGATCGCAAGGGTGTAACATTGGCTCCTTGAGTGAGCTCAATGGTGTTTCGATAGCCATGGTGGCTAGGACGGGAGTACTCTCCTAAAGTACGGGCTCTAGGAGGTGGTGGTTGTTGTTGTGGTGGTGGGTTGTTGGGATTAAGGATATTACCATCTTCCATGATGTCGAATGGTAATGGTTACGAACAAAGAAACGAAGAAAATAGATAGACTAAAGAAAACCTACAAAAAATAAAATAAAAATCTCACTAGAAAGGAATCTAGTGAGTAGACCTATAAAATAAAAATTCAACCTAAACAATAACTATTCCCCGGCAGCGGCGCCAAAAACTTGATGCGTGGTTTTGCAACCTTACAACAGGTTTTACCTCTCGAGGGATCTCAAGAGGCTTACAACCCCACCAGGCAGTGTACCTGACCGATGTAGTATAGTGTAGTGGTAAGTACGGGGGATTGATCGTTCTCCACAGGGAATAGTGTTCGTTAGGTATGAAAGACTACTCTAATAGGTCTAAGGGTTGAGGAAGATTCTTTTTTATGTTTTTATATTTTTATGAAAGCAAGTAAAATCTCGGGTTTGAAGGAGTGGGCAGAATTAGTTGCTAGTCAACTAACCCAAATTACTACGAATGCAAATAAAATAAATAACTGAAAATAAAAAGTTGGTGAAAACTTAAGTGTAGAGAAATGTGTTTACTTAGATTTCCTTACTCCCTAACTATCTTTTACCGGTTGATTAGTGTATATTAGTTGCGTGGATGACAGGTGTATTCCTTAATACCAATCGTGGGGTGGCGTACGTACTTCCCCAACTCTACAAGCTCCTACTTCACTCCTATGTCGAGCCGGCTAGGAAGCTCCTAACATGGGATCACTAGAATTCGCTTGTGCATTAAATACAACCATAAAAACCTTTAGTACGCATTGGTTCATGTTTCTTAAGACGTTCAAGCAAGTTACCGAATAGGAAGTTAGCCAGTTTTCTTAAGCCTAACATAGATAAACAATCATCCAATACAACTAATAACACACTAATAACCAATAATCAATAGCTAGGTTTCATTAGATCTAAGCAAACACAAGATAAATCTAGCCTAACATATTAAACAAAAGACAAGAACAAGATAAAATCAAACAACACATAGACATATTGAATGATTAATTGATAACTTATCTTTCAATGTAACATGGAAGATCTCAAGGCAAAAAGCCTTGAAAAAGATGCTAAAATCGTCTTAGGGTTTTCTCCCAAAAATTCCACACTAAGTTCCACACTAATGACAAAGAATTGCAAAACTATATATAGATTTTTACATCTGACGGCGTCACGTTATGGAGTGTGACGCCGTCACCTCGCCGCTTTTAGGGTTCTCGGGTGACCTTCTTGACGCCGTCCCTCTTTAGCTCTCCAAAATCCGTT
Source organism: Artemisia tridentata subsp. tridentata (assembly GCA_021014915.2). Classification (NCBI taxonomy): domain Eukaryota; kingdom Viridiplantae; phylum Streptophyta; class Magnoliopsida; order Asterales; family Asteraceae; genus Artemisia; species Artemisia tridentata. Next base: position 350,387,248 of record CP139507.1, read on the forward strand.
CTGGCTTATCAAGGCTTGACGCCGTCAGACCTTGAACGTGACGCCGTCCCTCTTTGAATTAAGCCGTGACGCCCTTGATCAGGTTAAAGCGTGACGCCATCAGAATTCACATGCAATTTTCACTGGCTTATCATGAGTAAATTTCACATCCACCTTTTCTTGCCAAGCCATGACGCCGTCTGGAGTAAATCCTGACGCCGTCAAAGGTAACTTTCAGCCGATTTTTGAGACTTTGCCGTTTTCTTCACTTTTATGCTCCAAAAACGTCCAAAATGCCTCCTTTTCCAGATTTCTCCTCAAAAGTACCTAAAATGACAAAAGGAACGATTTAGGGCAATATTTGATCAAATAAATACGATTTAGGGCTTAAATGACCCCTTAAAAGCGGTACACTTTTCGCTTCATCAGGTGGCTACACTCAAGAGAACGTTTGTGCTTCGGGAACCTTTAACACGGGAGGTAATGGTTACCAACCGCAAGGAGACCGTAATCTTCTCAGCTACCGTTCTAACAATTTTCTCGGACCACCCGGATTTAACCAAAATCCAAATCCGAATGTGCAAAACCGAAATTCCCAATTCAATCAAAATCAAAATCGGATGAACCAAGGTTTTCAAAACCAAGGAAATTACAATCAAAACCAAAACCAAGGTTTTCAAAATCAAGGTAATCAAATCCGAGGTCAAAATCAGGGAAATTTTAACCAACATCAAGGGAATTTTCAAAATCAAAACCGATGGCAAAATTTTAATCAAAACCAAACATCCTCGGAAGAATTGTTGAAGCAATTCAGGAAATCCCAAGATGAAACCAATCGGTTGTTGGTTAATCAAATCTCAAAAATCAAGAAATCTTTAAATGATCGACCCTCGGGCTCGAGAACTCTTCCTAGCAACACGATCACTAACCCGAGGGGCGATGTGAAGGCGATCACAACAAGAAGTGGTAAGAAAGTTGATGGACCCTCGATTCCTAATCCCTCTCCGGTGAGGGAAATGGAACAAGAGACTGAGGTAACTAAGGACAAGGAACAAACTGCTAGCCCATAAGCTACAGCACCAGTCCCACCTCCAATCCCACCAACTCCAATTCCGGAACCTGAAGTTCCGAAGACAAATCCCAAGCCTTCAATTCCATATCCTTCAAGGCTTAATAATCAAAGGCTCCATGAGAAAACTAACACCCAAATGATGAAATTTCTGGAAATTTTCCAGAAATTTCACTTCGATATTAGTTTTGCTGATGCCTTGCTGTATATGCCGAAATTCGCTTCTCAATTCAAGAGTCTTTTAAGCAACAAGGAGAAATTGTTTGAATTGACAAAAACCCTTTAAATGAGAATTGCTCAGCTGTTCTCCTTAAGAAACTTCCAGAAAAATTAGGAGACCCTGGTAAATTTCTTATCCCATGTGATTTCCCGGGAATGGTTGAATGTTACGCCTTGGCCGATCTCGATGCTAGCATCAATTTAATGCCTCTTTCCATCTGGAAAAAGATTTCACTCCCAGAACTTACTCCCACAAGGATGACTCTTGAATTGGCGGACCGCACTGTTACTATTCCTAAAGGCGTTGCTAAAGACGTTTTTGTCAAAGTAGGAAAGTTTCATTTCCTCGCCGATTTTGTAGTTGTGGATTTCGAATGCGATCCCCGAGTACCTCTCATTCTCGGGAGATCCTTTTTAAGGACCGGGCATGCTTTGATTGATGTTTATAGCGAAGAAATAACACTTCGGGTTGATAATGAGGCTGTGACCTTTAATCTTGATCGAACTTTCAAATACTCTTCCAACCACGACTCTAATTCGGTTAATCGAATTGACTCTATTGACATTGCTTCGGAGGAGTATTCTCAAGAAGTTCTTGGATTCTCCAATAATTCTTCGAGTGGTGATCCCACTCCTTCTTCTCAGCCCATTCTTTCCGACTCTTCCCCTTCTCTCACTCCGTTTGAGGGAAGTGCCTTTGGAAGAGATCGATGCTTGTCTAAAAAATGAATCGATTTCCTCAGAAATTGATGATACCGATTTTGATCCGGAGGGAGATATTCTCCTCCTCGAGAAGTTACTTAATAATGATCCATCATCTTCTCTCCCTCCGAAGGAAATTCAAATCAAAGAAATCAAAGAGATTAAGCCGTCTAATCTTCCGGAGCTCGAGCTCAAGGATTTACCTCCTCATCTTGAATACGCTTTCTTAGAAGATGACGACAAATTTCCTGTCATTATTTCTAAAGATCTTAAAGATGAGGAGAAGACCCAACTTCTTGATGTGCTCAAAAAGCACAAGTCTGCCATCGCTTGGCAGCTCTCTGACATAAAGGGTATTGACCCTAGATTCTGTACTCATAAGATCTTAATGGAGGATGATTTCAAACCCACCGTGCAACAACAAAGAAGGGTAAACCCAAAAATTCACGAGGTTATCAAGAATGAAGTTCTTAAACTTCTTGATGCCGGGATGATTTACCCTATCTCCGATAGCCCGTGGGTTAGTCCCGTCCATTGTGTTCCCAAAAAGGGGGGTATGACCGTCATTGAAAATGAAGAAAATGAGTTGATTCCCACACGTCTCGTCACTGGATGGAGAGTGTGCATTGACTATCGAAAACTCAATGATGCTACCCGAAAAGACCATTTTCCGCTTCCTTTTATGGATCAAATGCTTGAACGTTTAGCGGGAAATGAGTTCTATTGTTTTCTCGATGGTTTTTCCGGATATTTCCAAATCTCGATTGATCCACAAGATCAGGAAAAGACCACATTCACTTGCCCTTATGGTACGTTTGCCTACCGACGTATGCCTTTCGGTTTATGCAACTCTCCGAGCACATTCCAAAGGTGCATGATAGCCATCTTCCATGACATGATCGAGAAAACAATGGAAGTATTTATGGATGATTTTTCGGTTTACGGAAATTCTTTCTCATCATGCCTCTCCGATTTAGACAAAATGTTAAAACGGGGTGAAGACACCAATCTTGTTCTAAATTAGGAGAAGTGCCACTTCATGGTCAAAGAGGGCATTGTCCTCGACCAAAAGATTTCCAGTGCCGGGATTGAGGTAGATCAAGCTAAAGTCGATGTTATCGCTAAGCTACCTCATCCCACCACCGTCAAAGGAATTCGAAGTTTCCTTGGTCATGCCGGGTTCTACCGTCGATTTATTCAATATTTTTCTAAAATCGCCCGGCCTCTAACCCATCTTCTTGAAAAAGATGCTCCATTCTTCTTCTCTCCCGAATGCATTGAAGCATTCAGAATTCTTAAAAAGAAGCTAACTGAAGCACCAATCTTAGTTGCCCCCGATTGGAACTTGCCATTCGAGCTCATGTGCGATGCAAGTGATTATGCTATTGGGGCAGTCCTGGGGAAACGGAAAGCTAAGTATTTTCAGCCGATACACTATGATAGCAAGACGATGACCGATGGTCAATCTCATTACACCACTACTGAGAAAGAATTGTTGGCTGTTGTCTATGCTTTTGAGAAATTTTGACCATATCTTGTCTTATCAAAGACCATAGTGTATACGGATCATTCGGCTCTAAAATATCTCCTTGCTAAGCAAGATGCTAAGCCGAGATTACTTCGGTGGGTTCTCCTGCTCCAAGAATTTGATGTTATAATTCGTGATAAAAAAGGAGCAGAGAATCTCGCCGCCGATCATTTGTCCAGATTAGAGAACCCTCATCAAGGGGTCCTCGAGAAAAAGGAAATTACCGAAACATTTCCTCTTAAGACACTTGGGATGGTTTCATTAAAAGATGATCCAAGTACCCCATGGTTTGCCGACTTTGCAAATTACCATGCGGGGAATTTTGTTGTAAAAGGGATGTCGTCCCAACAAAAGAAGAAATTCTTCAAAGATGTTAAGCATTACTTTTGGGACGACCCCTACTTGTTTAAAGTTTGTGCGGATTGATGAACTCAAATAAGTACATTTTATTACTATCATTTATCCTATTTATTTGACTTGTTTTATTATATTATCTGTGAGAATTGATACTTAATCGTTTACTTTTGTAATTCTCAGTTAAAAACAAGCATTTGGTGAAACTTGGCGATTTTGGACTAATTATGGAGCAAAACAAGCAAGAAGATAAGAGTCTACTGAAATGTACAAGATCAAGACATTCTGCTCCAGATACGCCGCATCTTGCTTATTACATACGGCGCATCGCTATCAAGATTTCACAAGATACGATCCAAGACAGCAAGGACATGCGCCGCATCCAAGAATGAAGATACGCCGCATCTTCTGGCGGTGTACGAATATTCCTGAATATATTAATCTTGGACCCCACGCGAAGTTAAGTCAATGCGCCGCATCTTACCCTCAGACAGAAACTATAAATACCCCAAGACCAGACGAATTTCGAGAGACATAATATATACGAGGTACGAAGACCACAGAAACCTAAGGCCGAATTCAGACGATTAGGCAGCACAAGACACACCCGAACGGAGATACAAGAGCTGTAAGAAGGTCCTGCATGTATTTAATTCATTAAGTAGTTTTGTTTTATTGTGTTAGTAAACTTTAATTCATCAGGATTGGTGGCTTGTGTAATGTGAGGAGAAAGATTGCACTCCCTTAAAACTGCTTTCCCATCAATTAAATTTTATATGTTGATGTCTTTGGTTACTACTTATTAGTGCATTGATAACCTCTGTGTTTATTAGTGGCCTGCGCATTTGACTACGGAAGAAAATGTGGCTCCCACGGTTGTTACTAAATTGATCACTTAGGAATAACTTTTAGACATAAGTAATCATTAAGGGATTTCTCACCGATAAGATTAGGGCCAACGAGAAAGGGTTAATTACATACACTTCATATAAAACTATCAATAAAACAAGTGACAATCTACTTAATCATCAGGACATGTCTTCTTATTGTCTCGAGTATTTATCTGTGTACGTGCATGCCTATCGCTGATTCGTGCTCATTACTTTAGTTTATTATTTAATTGCAACCAAAACGTGCCAGTCTCTCAGGCTGAACCCCCCTGCGATAGATTAGGTTGTATAGCTAACTTAGAATATTAAAATACTGATTAGAATAACTAGATAATACGTTCCACTCTTAGTGATCGACACTCTACTTACCATTATATTCATACTGACCGGGTACACTGCTCGTTAAGTGTGTGTGTTATTGATAAGTCGGCTAAATATAAATTTAAAACTTGAGTAGGCATTAATACTGCTAAACCGCAACGAAACATCGCACGCATCAAGTTTTTGGCGCCGCTGCCGGGGAGTGAATTGTTATTATCTGTTAATTTGATTAGTATTTTAATTAGGTTTTTAATTTTTAATCTAACCGCTAACTGTGTTATATATTAGATTAATTTGCATTCATTGTATTATTTTGCATATTTTCTGTTTTTGGTGTGTTTTTATTTGTGTTTATTTTGGATTGTTTTTATTTGTTTTTATTTTTCGTATTTTCTGTGTTCTGCTATCGTTGTACTGAGCTTATTTAAACGATACGGCGCATCTATTTTCTTAGATACGGCGTATTGCGTATAATTTTTATAAAATACAACGCGTTTAATTAATTCGATACGACGCATCTTTCCCCAAGATACGGCGTATCTGTTTTTAATAAGAATTTTTTTTTAAATGTTAACGCCATACGACGCATCTGCTTTAGCAGATACGGCGCATCTATTATTTTAATTAAAAACAATTTTCGAATTATTAAACATATACGACGCATCGATCTTCATCGATACGGCGTATCTTCTGAATCAAAAATCTTGTATTTTGAAACGTAACGAAAATACGGCGCATTAACTTTTGTTAATACGACGCATTTAATTTTAAATAAATATCGATTTTTGATAATTAAAACTGATACGGTGCATTCTAAATTTATAAGCGGCGTATCTATTTTCTGAATAAAGTCTGATTAAATTTTAACGATTATAAGATACGGCGTATCCAACTCTTTGGATACGGCACATCATCTGCAGATATCAGCAACTTTTATTTTTCTTATCTCCGAACGGAAAATATTCTGACCCTTATACTAGGAAATTTTTACTTTGAAATCTACATGTCTTTAATTTTCAGGAACAATGTTCGATATTTTTCCCAACTGGTTCGGAAAACCCCGAAGAAACCTTACCATGGAAGAGTTTGCACTACAAATCGCTCATGCAAATGAAAAAGAACATCATGAAGCAAGAAACTTTATTAATGAATTCAAAGGCAGTCATGCGCTGTTACTAAAGGAGCAAAGCAACATGATTAATGGATTGGCAATTGAAGTGCACCAATTGTCAACGGTGCTTAACAAGATTCTTTTGGTAAAGCAAGATTTGAAAGGGATTACAACTAGAGGGGGAAAGTCAACCTTTCAAATCGGAGAGACACCCGAGGATGACAGTACAAACAAAATTTCCCCTGAATCCTTATCACCTGAGCAAGAGCAACCAAAAGAGACTAATCTAGAACCTGTAATTAGAGAAGAACCCTCTGTTGAACCTAAACGATCAACACTACCTTTCCCACATAGGGTAAGGAAGGAGAAAGAAGATGCCTATCAAAAGAAGTTCCTGGAAAATCTCAAGCAGCTGCAGCTAAGCATACCATTTATGGAAGCCCTAGTGCAAATGCCAAAATACGCTAAATATCTGAAGAGCTTACTTACAAACAAGTCCAAACTTGAAGAGGCTTGCACTGTAACAATGGGGGAAAGAAGCTCAGCAGCATTGCTCAACAAACTTCCGTCTAAAGAAAAAGATCCAGGGAGTTTCACTATTCCTTGTCAAATTAAAAATTTGCGTATTGAAAATGCTTTAGCCGACCTAGGAGCTAGTATAAGTCTTATGCCCTCTTCTATGTATGATAAATTAGGTCTTGGTGAACCAAAACCAACTAGGATGTGCTTAGAACTAGCTGATAGGTCCATACAATACCCATTAGGAATAGCTGAAAATATATTAATAAAAGTTGATAAATTTGAATTACCTATCGACTTTGTTATCCTCGATATGCCTGAAAATTCTAGAACTCCTATAATATTAGGACGACCATTTTTAGCCACTGCTAGGGCCATGATTGATGTTTTTAATAAAAAGATAACTCTTACCATAGGAAAAGATGAGGTTGAGTTCAACATGGAACAATCTATGAGTAAAAATAATTCTGAAGACGATGAATGCTATAATATCGATGTTTCTGATGACACGATTAATCAATTTACTCAGAAATTGTTAAAAAGTAATTTACTTGATTCTTTTCTGCTTAAAAATTTAGAAAACACTATTGCTATAGAAGATCAAGTTGATGAGAATACTATTGATAATACTTTAGCTGCTGACTCTGCTGTATGTAACGCCATACGGCGCATCAAAAATATCTATGCGGCGCATCTATCTGATGACAGCAGCGATATAGTTAAAGAACAAGTTTATTCCGCTAGTGCTAATGAAATTGATAATGTTAAACCTGTGCTTAAGGATCTCCCTTCTACTTTGGAATATGCCTATTTAAATGGGAACACTAATTCGCCCGTTATTATTGCATCTGATTTAAAGCCAAAAGAAAAAGAATCCCTTTTGCAGGTACTATATAAACGAAGAGGAGCATTAGCGTGGAGTATGTCTGATATTAAGGGAATTAGCCCGTCATTCTGTACACATAAAATCCTCATGGAAGATGAATTCAAACCAACCATTCAACCCCAAAGGCGTTTGAATCCAAAAGTCCAAGACGTGGTGAAAAATGAAATCGTAAAATTACTTGACTCCGGACTTATCTACCCAATTTCCGACAGCTCGTGGGTCAGCCCTATCTACGTCGTACCAAAAGAGGGAGGAATGACGGTAGTACTCAATGACGACAATGAGCTAATCCCTTCAAGAACTGTTACTGGATGGAGAGTTTGCATCGACTATCGCAAACTCAATGATGCTACGCGAAAAGATCACTTCCCTCTTCCATTTATTGATCAAATGTTAGAAGGACTATCAGGACATGCTTATTATTGTTTTTAGATGGTTTTTCAGGTTTCTTCCAAATACCCATTGCCCCCGAGGATCAAGAGAAGACGACTTTCACCTGCCCTTATGGAACCTTAGCCTATAGGAGAATGCCGTTCGGACTATGCAACGCCCCTGCTACTTTCCAACGTTGTATGACAGCTATCTTCCATGATATGGTAGAAGGCTTTATGGAAGTATTCATGGACGATTTCTCGGTGTTCGGTAACTCATTTAGTGATTGTCTCTTTAAACTTGATAAAATGCTTGCTAGGTGTGAAGAAACTAACCTTGTTCTTAAATGGGAAAAATGTCATTTTATGGTTAGAGAGGGAATTGTGTTAGGACATAAGATTTCTGGGAAAGGTATAGAAGTCGACAAAGCAAAAATTGATGTAATTGCCAAACTACCTTATCCCACTAATGTAAAAGGTGTTAGAAGTTTTTTAGGGCATGCTGGCTTTTAATGTAGGTTCATAAAGGATTTTTCAAAGATATCTAGGCCTATGACCCAATTATTGCTAAAAGATGCGAAGTTTGATTTTTCTGAAGATTGCAAAAAGGCATTTAATATACTTAAAGAAAAACTAACTTCTGCACCCATTATAATTTCGCCGGATTGGAATCTGCCCTTTGAACTAATGTGTGATGCTAGTGATTATGCTGTTGGAGCTGTACTTGGCCAAAAGATAGATAAGAAATTTAAGCCAATTTATTATGCTAGCAAAACATTAAATAATGCCCAAGAACATTACACCACCACGGAAAAAGAACTTTTAGCAGTAGTTTTTGCATTCGATAAATTTAGGTCATATCTTATATTGTCAAAAACTATGGTTTACACTGACCATTCTGCTTTGAAGTATTTGTTCAATAAACAGGATGCCAAGCCAAGGCTCATTAGGTGGGTTTTATTGCTCCAAGGATTCGATATTGAAATTAAAGATAAAAAGGGTGCCGAGAATCTAGCTGCTGACCACTTATCTAGACTTGAAAACCCTGACATGGAGGTGCTTGATGAAAAGGAAATCGCTGATGACTTTCCTGATGAACACCTTATGATGGTAAGAATTAAGAGTAATAATAATGGACCATGGTATGCCGACTATATAAACTTTATTGTTGCAAATGAAATTCCAAAAGGGCTGACATCCGACGAGAAAAGAAGGTTTCTAACTCGCGCTAGCGAGTATATTTGGGATGAACCTTATGCCTTTAAACTATGTCCTGACAATATTATACGAAGATGCGTAGATGGAGATGATGTCCCAACAATATTGGCACATTGCCATTCAGGGCCGACGGGGGGACATCATGGTGCACTTATTACAAAAAGAAAAATCCTCGATGCGGGATTTTATTGGCCCACTATTTTGGATGATGCAAAAGATTATATAAAAGGATGTGATGCGTGTCAACGATCCGGAAATATCACATCAAGAAACGAAATGCCACAAAACTATATCCATGTATGTGAAGTTTTCGACATATGGGGATTGGACTTCATGGGACCGTTTCCTAAATCTAAAGGAAATAAATATATTTTGGTTGTTGTTGATTACGTATCAAAATGGGTCGAAGCGCAAGCGTCACCAACAAACGACAGCAGGGTAGTACTTAAATTTTTACTAAGTTTGTTCGCTAGGTTTGGAGTTCCGAAAGCATTGATTAGTGATCGGGGAACACACTTTTGTAATCACCATTTAGGAAGAGCCTTGCAACATTATGGAGTATACCATAGGGTTTCCACTGCATACCATCCTCAATCCAATGGGCAAACTGAAGTAACCAATAGAGCTATAAAACGGATTCTAGAAAAAACGACGGGATATAATCCAAAAGGGTGGTCTGACAAGTTAAATGATGCTTTGTGGGCATTTCGTACTGCCTATAAAACACCGACGGGATGCACTCCCTTTCGTCTTGTATACGGAAAAGCATGCCACCTACCGGTCGAAATAGAACAAAGTGCATATTGGGCTTTGAAGCAATGTAACATGGATATGGAAGCTGCAACGAAGAACCGTTTCATGGAACTCAATGAACTCTACGAACTAAGAGATGAGGCCTATAGTAACACTAAGATCTACAAAGAAAGAATTAAAAAATGGCATGACTCAAGGTTACGAGGAGACAAAATGTTTACTATTGGAGAAAAAGTGCTGTTATTTAATTCTCGATTAAAGATGTATTCTGGTAAACTTAAATCAAGATGGACGGATCCGTTCGTTGTCAAGAAAGTGTATCCATATGGGACTATTAAAATATGCGATAAAAATGGTTATATATTCAAGGTAAATGGGCAACGAGTTAAAAAATACTTTGATAATGAAATTGAGGATACTGAGAGAGAGGTAGTGGAGTTTGAGCCCGAAGTATTAAAATAAAGAGCTGAACGTGAGTCTAACTTGAAGACTCTGGAATAACGACAAGTGCTGACCGGGAGTCAACCCGGAAAATTTTTATTATTTTGTTCTGTGTCAAGTCAGTCAGGCCCGCAGAGGATACGGCGCATCTCAATCCTGAGATGCGACGCATCTCCTGCACTTGTCATATCTTACTTTATTTTTCTGCATTTTTTATTTTTGACTTCAAAACTTTTTATCAGTTTATTTTAATGCGGCGCATCCCTGGTTAAGGATGCGACGCATCTTCTATTCTGATCCGTATTTATTCCAGGCTCGATACGGCGTATCTTCTTCCATAAGATACGGCGCATCGACTGACCTGATGATTTTCATTTTAATTTTTTAAGTTTTATTTTTTTTCTAACTACTAATGTATTATGCAAGTTTGAACCTTTCTTAACTTAGGTGTGTTTAAAGCCTTGGTGGTATTATAGATTCCTGCATTTCCTGTGGATACATCAAATATGAAGCTTAAACGTTCTCGTCCACAAGAAAAGATGATTTTTGCTCTTATACTAATAATGGAGGATCATACCGAGCAAATCTCAGGGGAGTTTTTCTGTTCTAATTCTTTTATTTTCCAGTTTTTAACCTTTGATACAAACAACGAGGACGTTGTTTAACTTAAGTGGGGGGATTGGAGAATTAGAACACTTACTTGTCCTAAACTTTTCAAAAATTATGCTTAAAATGTGCTTAATATATCAAAATTTAAAATTTTTAGCATGTTTTTGTTTAAAGTCTAAGTTGCATAGCTGCACACACGACATTATTTTCAAAAATTGTGATTTTTTTTTTCAAAATTCACAAATCTATGAGTGTGCCGGTGACTTGTAAACTTTAGAACTTGGCTTGTATACTATTCGAGACCACCATAATAAGTATTATTTATATAATTGGAATGACTTGTCTAAATTGGTAAATTTCTAGGATTACACCCAAATAGCCTTTATATGTTATGTGATATTAGCTAACTACACTGGTTAGTTAACCCCCGTATAAACCCTTTTGTTACTCTCACTTTTAGAGTAAAATACCCCTAGAAAAACACTCAGAGCCATTCCTTTCGTTTCTTACACCTTCGTTATTATGTTTCGTTACACCCTTACACCTTAGCCTACCCTGTAGATTAAAATCCGTGGTTGGTTAATTGCTTTAGGCAAAGTGTGTTTCCTTACATTACCTGTGTTCGCGTGCGTAATTCATTATCTATGGTTAGGTCGGGAAATTGTACAATGCAATTGGAGTGAAAGTAAATATTGTATATCTTTGAGTTTATTTTTTCGTGTGTTTACTATTTTCACTATTATCGTTATTTCTGAAGTCATGGAAAGTATGGAAAAATTATCCAGAATTATCATTATAGTGATGTGGTGAAATTTTACACATCTTTGTTTATGTTATTATTAAAAAAAAAAAAAAAAAAAAAAAAAAAATAAAAAAAAAATAGAAGAGAAAAAAAGAAAAAGGAAGAGTTGGATGTTTGTTTTAACCAACTTATGTAAAGTTTTGTATTAAGTGGTCGATATCACCACTAGTTGTTGTATATTATATCTATGGATTGAATGGGAGTTAGCAGTTATGGGAACACCAACTAAGGTTTATTCTTTGATTAAGATCTTGTTAAGTATAATTCGTGTCTACCTAAAGCGTGTGTTTCAAGTGTTAAAGCGTGAGTTATTCTATGATATGAGTCTTATTCATGGGATGGTTGGGATAGTGATTAACCACACTTAGGATTTTAATTTATCTGTTTTGTTTATCTTTCATTTTACACCAATTTATATCCCAAATATTATCCATACCCTATATTATTCTTGATCCAAACCTTTGATTTATTGAGATTAGGGATTTGAGCAATCTTAAGTATCGTAGTCGTGGATTCGGCTATGTATTTATGATTTTGTCGCCCTTTTTGATATAATATTATTGGTGAAGATTACTTGGTCCTATCTTTAGCCTATTCGAGTTAAGGATTTGAGCAATTGCAAGTATCGTGTTCGTGGATTCGATCATGTATTTGTGATTTTGTCGCCTTTTCTGGAATTTGAGATCGATAGAGATTAAGAAGAATGATTAACCCTTAAACCTCAAAACCCTTTTTACCGCTTTAGACTTGTTATTTCTTGGCTTTAGTGGGGGAGATGTGTATCCTTGCCAAGCTTATGATAGAATATTCGTCACGACTGGACAATTAAACGATTAGATTTGCTTTTATCAAGTTATTTTATTTTACTTCTAATTCGTTAAGTGTTTGGTTGTGTAATTATGACAAAAATGAATACATGCTTAAATATAAAAATAAATCCTAATATCTTTTAGGATACATTTTCATAAGATTAATTCTAAGGTTTACTTGGGGACAAGTAAAGTTCAAGTGGGGGGATATTTGATGAACTCAAATAAGTACATTTTATTACTATCATTTATCCTATTTATTTGACTTGTTTTATTATATTATCTGTGAGAATTGATACTTAATAGTTTACTTTTGTAATTCTCAGTTAAAAACAAGCATTTGGTGAAACTTGGCGATTTTGGACTAATTATGGAGCAAAACAAGCAAGAAGTTAAGAGTCTACTGAAATGTACAAGATCAAGACATTCTGCTCCAGATACGCCGCATCTTACTTATTACATACGGCGCATCGCTATCAAGATTTCACAAGATACGATCCAAGACAGCAAGGACATGCGCCGCATCCAAGAATGAAGATACGCCGCATCTTCTGGCGGTGTACGAATATTCCTGAATATATTAATCTTGGACCCCACGCGAAGTTAAGTCAATGCGCCGCATCTTACCCTCAGACAGAAACTATAAATACCCCAAGACCAGACGAATTTCGAGAGACATAATATATACGAAGTACGAAGACCACAGAAACCTAAGGCCGAATTCAGACGATTAGGCAGCACAAGACACACCCGAACGAAGATACAAGAGCTGTAAGAAGGTCCTGCATGTATTTAATTCATTAAGTAGTTTTGTTTTATTGTGTTAGTAAACTTTAATTCATCAGGATTGGTGGCTTGTGAAATGTTAGGAGAAAGATTGCACTCCCTTAAAACTGTTTTCCCATCAATTAAAGTTTATATGTTGATGTCTTTGGTTACTACTTATTAGTGCATTGATAACCTCTGTGTTTATTAGTGGCCTACGCATTTGACTACGGAAGAGAATGTGGCTCCCACGGTTGTTACTAAATTGATCACTTAGGAATAACTTTTAGACATAAGTAATCATTAAGGGATTTCTCACCGATAAGATTAGGGCCAACGAGAAAGGGTTAATTACATACACTTCATATAAAACTATCAATAAAACAAGTGACAATCTACTTAATCATCAGGACAGGTCTTCTTATTATCTCGAGTATTTATCTGTGTACGTGCAGGCCTATCGCTGATTCGTGCTCATTAGTTTAGTTTATTATTTAATTGCAACCAAAACGTGCCAGTCTCTCAGGCTGAACCCCCCTGCGATAGATTAGGTTGTATAGCTAACTTAGAATATTAAAATACTGATTAGAATAACTAGATAATACGTTCCACTCTTAGTGATCGACACTCTACTTACCATTATATTCATACTGACCGGGTACCCTGCTCGTTACGTGTGTGTGTTATTGATAAGTTGGCTAAATATAAATTTAAAACTTGAGTAGGCATTAATACTGCTAAACCGCAACGACACATCGCACGCATCACGGATCAAGTCATCCGAAGGTGTGTTCACGGCCAAGAAGCCGTTGATATTCTTAAGGCTTGCCACAATGGACCCACCGGGGGACATCATGGCCCGAACTACACCGCCAAAAAAATATTTGATTCCGGTTTCTTTTGGCCAACTATCTATCGTGATGCCCACGACTTGGTAAAGTCATGTGACTCTTGCCAACGTCAAGGTAAAACCTCGCAAAAAGACGAAATGCCACAAAATGCAATTCAAGTCTGCGAGATCTTTGACGTATGGGGCATCGATTTTATGGGGCCATTCTCTTCTTCGCGAGGGAACAAATATATCCTCGTGGCCGTCGATTACTTGTCTAAATGGGTTGAAGCAAAGGCTCTCCCCACCAACGACGCCCGAGTAGTTTGTAAATTTTTGAAATCTCTCTTTGCTCGGTTTGGAACTCCCTATGCTATCATTAGTGATCGCGGTACGCACTTTTGCAATGACCAATTTGCAAAGGTCATGCTTAAGTACGGTATCACTCACCGTCTTTCTACCGCGTATCACCCGCAAATAAGCGGTCAAGTCGAGGTTTCCAATCGTGGATTGAAACGTATCTTGGAGAGAACTGTTGGTGAAAATCGGGCCTCATGGGCCGATAAATTAGATGATGCTTTATGGACTTTCCGTACAACATACAAAACACCCATTGGGTGTACTCCTTACAAGCTAGTATACGAAAAAGCATGCCATCTGCCCATTGAGCTCGAACATAAGGCCTATTGGGCCTTAAAACATGCAAATTTTGACCTCAAAACCGCGGGAGATCACCGAAAGCTTCAAATGAATGAATTAAACGAGCTTAGGGATCAAGCCTACGAGAACTCTTTAATCTACAAAGAGAAGACGAAGAGGATTCATGACTCCAAAATCAAAAACCGTGTTTTCAACGTTGGTGATCGAGTCCTCCTCTTCAATTCTCGATTAAAGATTTTCTGGGGCAAGTTAAAAACACGTTGGTCTGGACCATTCATCGTTGCTCATGTTTTTCCTTTTGGCACCATCGAGTTATCTCAAACCGATGGACCAAACTTCAAGGTGAACGGTCATAGGTTGAAGCATTACTTTGGAGGGGACATACCACCAATGGTTGTCCCGGATCTCCAAACTTTCCCCATGGACCAATGAATTCGGGGTCGAGTCAAGCTAGTGATTCGGTTAACAAAAACATTAGCACCACATGGGTGACAACCCATGTTTCTGACTTTTTTCTATTTTCTGACACTAATTGTGGGGGATTCCTCTACTGTGCTTTGTTTTGTGTGTTGTTTGCTCTTGTTTGCAGGTTTCCCTTAGATCGTGATGATTGTTGCGCCTGTTTTCAATCCAGCCGCCTAATATCCGATCTTTTTGCTAATGATTATCATGGGATATCTTTTTAATCCTGTTTGTGAAAAATAGAGATTTCTGTTCCACACTTGGCTATTAGTATTACCTTTTTACGTTCTAAGTGTCGGCATAATAGCCGGTACTTTGAATATTGAGGGCAATATTCAATTCTAAGTGTGGGGGGAATTCTCGCGATTTTTGTCACATTTGTACCTTCTTGTGCCCTAGTACCCCCGTTTTGGCCAAAATTTTAAAATTTTTTCGTTTTTAAATAAGAAATTGCATGAAAAAGAAGTGCTTTGCACCAAAAAAAGAAAGAAAAAAAGAAGTGTTTAGTCTTGATTAGGTTAGAACAAAGGGAATCCCGACTCTGCCAGAGTATTGATCTGGCTGCTTCCTTAACGATTAGGCTAAGGTTTTATGATATGTGCAAATGAAAATGCTAAGCATAGAATAGTTGGTTTTCTTTAGAGCTTATATAAGTAATCTATGGTTTTCCTCCTAGGAGATAACTAATCTGACTTAATAAGTGCTTATTTTTAAACTTTTGAACACAAAAAATCATTTTTCTATACGATTTTGAAAAATACTAGTTCAAAGCTTTATTTAAACTTCGGAACAAGCAAAAGTTAAATAATAAATGTATGTGCTAAAAAAGCTACGGTTTAAGATCGGCCCTTAGATCCTTATTTCCGGAAGGCGTTTAGGTCTTGGCTACCCTCTTACACCGGCCCTTGGACCTCTAATTCAGGAATGTGTGAGGTTTTGGTCTAACACCCTTGGATCCTCATTTCAGGAATGTTTAGAGTCTTGGAACTCTCCGTTGTAACGGCACTTGGATCCTTTATTCCGGAAGGTGTAAGGTCTTGGTTCCCGTGAAACTCCGTTAGTTTATGTTGCCCAAGTTAAAAAAAAAAAAAAAAAAAAAAAAAAAAAAAAAAAAAAAAAAAAAAAAAGAGAAAAATGATGAAAAAAATGAAAAGAAAAAAGTAAAATAAAATGGAATGATATTGCAAAATGTAAAAATGGAATGATATTGCAAAATTCAATAAATTTTGAAGCTTGCTTGTTGCAAATTTTAAATTTATCTTTCAACTAGTATTAGTCAAATTTTATAAAAACGTCGATTTTTGTGATCAAAATTTTGAAAATCAAGCACAGTCGCCTAAATTGAATATATGCGGGAGTGAAAAGTTATGTTTCGGCTTACATAGATTATTGATATAAGTAGTGTTAGCATTTAACAAAAGCATTTACACATTGAGTTTAAGCTTAGTTGGGAGTATAAAAAAGAGGATGACGATTTCAATTCCCTAGAGACACCCATTTTGTGTGAATCCCGTTCCATGATACCATTTTTGGAAATCAAGCATTTTGTCTATTTTTGTTTTAGTTTAAATTTCTTGCATCAAATAAAAAGTCATAACGGGGTATACTTGGTATTCTTTTGATCATTTCATTACTTCATATGATCGGATTGCTAGGGACTAGCAATAGTTTAGTGTGGGGGATTGATGAGTGTGTAACTACTCATCATTTTAAACCCATAGAAGACACAAAAATGACCAAAAACACCCAGATTATACTGCAGATATCCTTGGTTTGTGTTTTTATGTGTTTCAGGTACAAAGGATTGAAAACAGAGCGAAAACGAGCATTTTTGGATCGACTCGACAACAAATGTATTTTTGATCAAGTAAAGACAAAAGTCAAAGTCAACCCTCAGAAATACCAAAATGACACAAATAGTCCTTGGAAATAATTTCTATTTTTGGCAGCCTTGGTCCTTGGATTTTCAGAATATTACAACATTGGTCCCTCAAAGTTAAACCTAATCCAATTCTAAATCCTAACTCACTAAACCCAAAAATAAAATAACCCAGCTACTAAACCCAGCCCACACACAAAACAATAACCCAAGCCTAACCAAATAACCCAAACCCGACCCACTTTTTATTTAGTTAAAACCAGTTGACCCAGTCAAACCCACCTGTCACACCTCGCCGATGGCGAAAACGCGAGTGCAACATCATGGATATCATCACAACACATGGCGTCTATATAGAGAATTACTATATGCAAATAAATAGAGCAAAGTACAGACACAAAGTGTCGTAACGATACCCCAAAACAAAACAACCAAAAACAAACTCCAAGGTATCTTCATTAAAACATAAAGTAATAATGAAAAACATTCGAGTATCACGAACAAAGTTCACTTAATCAAACTAAATTCAAAGATACGCCATCCTCAATGCAAACTAGGTCTCTTCTAATCGCGCCCTTCTATCTTAGCCTTAGAATGCTCACCTGAAAATGATGCTTAAAAACGTCAACATAATGTTGGTGAGATTCATAGGTTTAAGACACACAAAACACATCTCCGATAAAAGTTCACTGTGATCATAAAATATAGCAGGACAGTAAAAATATAGTTATCATACAACTAACATGCAATCATAGCTTACGGGACGGAACGTGCCCACCGATCCAAACACCACATCAACTGGGACGGAACGTGCCCACCGATCCAAATACCACCACAATTGGGACGGAACGTGCCCACCGATCCAAATACCACCACAATTGGGACGGAACGCGCCCACCGATCCAAGATAATTATAATGAGTAGAGCCACTAGGACTTTCCCACTCAAATAATCACCACAATTAAACACCACAATAACATGCAGTATACATACAATAACCATTACAAGTCCATGCATTTTAACAACACATAATCACAGTAACTCAAAAACAATTTTAACAAGCATCATCTCCATCCCAAGTTTAAAACAAAGTAAAAATATGGGACTATGAACTCACCTTAATTCCGCAGCTTCCAAATAATCCACACACAATACCACATTAAACGCGACCAAGCTAAAAGCTATAGTCCATGTAACACATATATATGATGGATGTCTAAGGTTCATATAACCTACTACGGATCACCTAGACTCCATACTAATCCTCACCCAATACTTTACACTCACTAAATCCCTTAAATAAAACTTTTAAAAACGCAGATTTGTAGGGTACTTTCACCCACATAAAATCACAGCGAATAACGCTTCGCAACTCACACCAAAAATTCACCATGGTCCTTCATAAGCATAAAAGCTTTTCCCAGAAGGCCATGCACTAAAAACACACAAAAGTACCCAATGAAAAATCAAACATGACAACTATCCAGATTCGGATCTGAACGCACACCAAAAGTTTTTGACCTTTTAGACATACTTGCACAACTTATTATCGTCTAATTTTCACGTGGAAGTCAAACATAATATATAACTCAATTCCCACAGAATGCCTAACCCTAATTACACTTTGAAAGCCACCATTGACCTTAATACTTTTACCCTAATTCTGTCCCGGTTTAACAGTTTTGACACCTTAACTCACAAAATTCGTTTGATTGACTTCCCGTCTTCGAAAAAACTTGTGGTCGGACTTTTTGGAAAGCTCTTTCACTGAACTACAATTTAGACATAAAATTCGTGATCTAACTCATCACCATCTATTAAACACAATCGAATCTTTACAGCACTTATAATTCTGCCAGAAACTTAACTCATTAACTATCAAGTTTTGAACCCTAATCTTTTCACCAATCACCATAATATCACTAATTAATGATTCCAACATGTTTTATAATCATAATTTACAGATCTAAATATAAACCCTAATCCATCATATTATTGCTACATGAATTATATAAATTAATTAAACATTAGTATTAAAATTTTACCTCAATCCTTGAATGATGAAAACCCTAAAAAAAATTCTCTTCTTCCTTTTTTCTTGCCTTGGGTCGAAATTCTAAAGGGGAGAATGAGGGGATTTTGGTTTTTTATTTATAGTGTGCTATGGAAGATTCTAGATAACTTTTCCTCCAAGATTTGTTATTAGAATAAGATTTTGTTTTCCCTTTTTTTTTCTTTATCCCTAACCCGCCATATATATATATTATATATATATATATATATATTATATATATATATATATATATATATATATATATATATATATATATTATATTTTTTTTATTAAATTTAATTATTACACTAAAAACCTTATAATCTTGATATTTTATAAAAACCCTATATTGATTTTAAAACCTTACGCGATAAACCTTCGTTTTTACGACAAACCTCGACGTAACTTACTAACGCTCAAATAATTGAATGGAGACTCGTTACGCAGAACCACAAAACACCAAAATTACACAAGTCATTTCTACACCACCAAGGCGATCAAAATGAACTTTTCCCAAAATTTAACACTACTCAATTTGACGAAAAATCTCACACCAAGGGATTTAGTGCTAACACACGTACTTATTACCGATATACCGCACATATACCACCTATATCACACGTAAGCACATAATACACACCAAACAAAAGTTAAATAGGTTGAGACGATTTGTCAAACTATCCTGCTAAAATCACGGTTGTTACATCATCCCCCACTTAGGGAAATCGCCTCCCGAGATTTAACAGCTCGTCTCAACATCCTTCTCAGCAAACAACTTCAGGTACTTGGACCTCATCTGATCTTCACGTTCCCAAGTAAACTCAGGACCACGCTTGGAATTCCATCGTACCTTCACTAATGCTATCTTACCACGTTTCATACTTTTGACCTCTCGGTCCATATTCTCGACAGGTTCCTCAACAAAGTGAAGAGTCTTATCAATCTTAATATCATCTAATGGCACATGCAAACTAGCATCCGCCAAACATTTCTTCAGATTAGATACGTGGAACGTATCATGCACACTACTTAATTCCTCGGGCAATCTCAACCGATATGCCACAAGTCCAATCCTTTCCGTAATCTCAATCGGTCCTACATATCTAGGTGCTAATTTTCCTTTCTTACCGAAACGCACAACACCCTTCCACAGAGACACTTTCAACATCACAAAATCACCCACACTAAACTCCAAAGACTTACGGTGATTATCCGCATAGCTCTTTTGATGATCTCTTGCTGCCTTAAGTCTTTCTATAATCCGAAACACCTTATCTGTAGTCTCTTGTACGATTTCAGGACCAATCAGTTGGCTTGTTCCAACCTCTGCCCATAGAATAGGTGATCTACACTTCCTTCCATACAACATCTCAAATGGTGCACATCTAATACTGGAATGATAGCTGTTGTTATAGGAAAACTCAGCCAAAGGCAAATGAGTATCCCAGCTTCCTCCAAAATCAATAACACACGCTCTAAGTAAATCCTCCAAAGTCTGAATCGTTCGCTCACTTTGCCCATCAGTTTGTGGATGATAAGCAGTTCTCATATCCAATCGTGTATCTAACGCCTTCTGCAACGATTGCCAGAACTGCGAGGTAAACCTACTATCGCGATCAGAGATAATCGACACAGGCACACCATGTCTCGCCATAATCTCATTAATATAAATTCTCGCCAGCTTCTCCATCTTATAATGCTCACGAATGGCCAGAAAATGTGCAGACTTCGTTAGTCTGTCCAATATGACCCATATCGTCTCATGTCCATTGCTTGTTCTAGGCAACTTAGTAATAAAATCCATTGTTATTCTCTCCCATTTCCACTCAGGAATCGGCGGCTGTTGAAGCAATCCTGAGGGTTTCTGATGCTCAGCCTTAACTTTCAAACAAGTCAAGCATTGGCTAACATGTTCAGCTATTTCCATCTTCATTCCCGGCCACCAGTAAGCATCTCTAAAGTCATAATACATCTTGTCCGATCCTGGATGAATCGAGTATCTCGACTTATGAGCCTCATCCATTATCAACTTCCTTACACCTCCTACCGATGGAACCCATATTCTATCTAAGAAATACAGTCCACCATCCTCCTTTTTTCCATTTGCTGATCCAATTCACGCAGCATCTCAGCGGTCGCATTCTCATCTTTAAGAGCTTCCTATTGTGCTGCCAATATCTTACCCTTAATTCCCGACTGTAGTGTCATATACATCGCTCGTACACGCTTAGTCTTAATCCGCTCCTTTCTACTTAAAGCATCAGCCACCACATTCGCCTTTCCAGGATGTTAGCGAATCTCACAATCATAATCACTAAATAACTCAATCCACCTTCTTTGTCGCATATTTAGCTCCTTCTGACTCAAAATATGCTGAAGACTCTTATGATCTGTATAAACAACACTCTTTGTGCCATACAGATAATGTCTCCAATTCTTGAGAGCAAATACTACCGCACCAAGCTCTAGATCATGAGTGGTATAATTCTTCTCAGGAATCTTGAGTTGTCGGGACGCATAAGCTATCACCTTACCCCTCTGCATTAGTGCACACCCAAATCCTTGATTCGACGCATCACAATACAAAATGAAATCATCTGGCCCATCAGGTAACGTCAGAATAGGTGCATTACACAAACTATCCTTTAGTGACTGAAAAGCCACCTCCTGCTCTTCTCCCCAAACATACTTCTTGTTCTTCTGAGTCAACAAGGTAAGGGGTTTAGCAATCTTCGAAAAATTCGCTATAAATCTTCGGTAATATCCTGCCAACCCTAAGAATGAACGTATTTCAGACGGCGTCGTAGGAGCCTTCCAGTTCTTGACCACTTCTATCTTACTAGGATCTACATGTATTCCTTTACTATTCACCACATGTCCAAGAAAATGTACCTCCTCATGCCAAAACTCACATTTTGAGAACTTGGCGTACAATTTCTCCTTCTCCAGCAATCCAAGGATCAACTTCAAATGTTCTCCATGCTCCTCCTTCGACTTAGAGTAAATTAGAATGTCGTCTATGAACACAATCACGAATTTATCCAAGTAAGGCTTGCAAACGCGATTCATCAAATCCATGAATACCACAGGTGCATTTGTCAACCAAAATGGCATCACCGTGAACTCAATCTGTCCATAACGAGTCCTAAAAGCCGTCTTCGGAATATCCTCCTCATACACTCTTAACTGATGATAACCATAACGTAGATCTATCTTCGAAAAGAATCGAGAACCTTGCAGCTGGTCAAGGGGATCATCGATCCTAGGAAGAGAATACCGATTCTTAACAGTTAACTTGTTCAACTCTCGATAGTCAATACACATCCGGAACGAACCATCCTTCTTCTTAACAAATAACACAGGTGCTCCCCACGGAAAGTGACTAGGTCGGATAAACCCCTTATCCTGTAGTTCTTGCAACTGCGCAGCCACTCCTGCATCCCAGAGGGTGCTAAACGATATGGGGTTTCGCCACAGGTGCCGCTCCAGGAATCAACTCAATACGGAACTCAACTTGATGGATTGGAGGCAATCGGGACAAGTGCTCGGGAAAAATGCCAGGAAACTCACATACCACAGGAATCTCTTCTATCTTACGTTCTTTAGCCTTCGCAGTCTTAAGGGTTTTCAAGTCCTTCCCTAAGCACTCTCCTTGTATCCGAAGGACACCACCACTCTCCAAAGGTATACGAACTACCTTTTCGTGGCATATGACCTCGGTCCTATGCTTAGACAACCAGCTCATCCCTATCACCACATCAAAACTCCCATGCCCAAAAGGTATCAAATCAATTGTGAACGGGATACTCTCTAGCACTATAGTACACCCACGAATAACCTTGTCAACCTCTACCTCCTTACCACTAGCTATTTCAATCACAATACTAGGTTTAAGTTCACTAGGCTCATCATTCAATAGTCTAGCAAACGAACCAACTTAAATATCACAACATTAGTACCAACGAACAATCAAGGTATCAGCATATGTTAGGTAGAATGGAATCTTACCACCCACACACTCCCACATACAACGATATCCCAAATGGTTAAGAGAATACATCTTTAACCATACAACCATCATCCACATGATGTCACATAACATCTACCACAGCATATAACAACAAACATCAATCAATGTAATCATGGTCACAAGTCCACGTGTGTGATACCCTTATAATTATGTTCGCGACCATAGTTATAAGACCTATTCCACACGCATACTTTCTTCCAAAACCACACATCTCAATGATAACACACATACAACACATAGCACCTAATACACAACACAATCCATGCTATCATACTTGCAAGTCTACTTGTGTTGTGACGCATGTATAATTATGTTGGCCACCATAATTATCTATGCCCCCTTTCACTAGTGTACTTCCGCCTATGACCACACTTCATGCAAACAACCATCTCACTTGGAACAATTCCAATGATCATGGAACAATTCCAACGATCACTTTAACTCTATAATCAAAATCACTTGGATAAAAATTGCTCCAATATTCAGGAGTAATCGCTGCTCCAATATGGCTCCAGACGGCAAAAGATAATATAAGAATTCCAAGACAAACAAAAGACGTCACAAAATGGCTCAAGCTCCGCTCTCGCACTTGCCTCCCCACTCAGATTGATTAAACTCACTACTTGCTGCGGACTCCAGATCCGAGTCCACGTCATTCCATCCTAACTCCCCTTCATCTTTACTCAACCACCCATTCCCGTTTCTTTCTTCCAATCCCGCATGATCCACCAGTACATACAACTCATGAGGTTTAGACAGAACCACCTTTTCCTGCATATGAGAAGTAAGGACACTTCCCAGAGTACTTGGTAACGGTTCCATCTCCAATAGTCACCGTGGTTGCGAACCTCTCCACCTCTTCTCAATCAATGTTTTCCGTATACATCCCGTCCTTGCCTGAACATAGATTTATGCTAGCGGGAACTCGGATTCTGCGGTTCATCCGCTTCATCCTACCACTTCCCTTACGACCGGTAGCTGAATGATAGCCCAACGAAACTTCTTACGTGAGGGAGGTCGACGTATACAATACTAAGTATGAGGGTCCAATCGGCGTCCGAAACTCGACAAAACTACTCATAAACTTAAGAGAAATCGACATATAAAACACCACACTTACACATAAGCCCTAAATGCAACTATATAAAGGATTCCTAGGTTATAGTCTAGGTTTAACGACCTACTTCTCTATAAACCTGTCTCTGCTACCAATCTGTCACACCTCGCCGATGGCGGAAACACGAGTGCAACATCATGGATATCATCACAACACATGGCATCTATATAGAGAATTACTATATGCAAATAAATAGAGCAAAGTACAGACACAAAGTGTCGTAACGATACCCCAAAACAAAACAACCAAAAACAAACTCCAAGGTATCTTCATTAAAACATAAAGTAATAATGAAAAACATTCGAGTATCACGAACAAAGTTCACTTAATCAAACTAAATTCAAAGATAAGCCATCCTCAATGCAAACTAGGTCTCTTCTAATCGCGCCCTTCTATCTTAGCCTTAGAATGCTCACCTGAAAATGATGCTTAAAAACGTCAACATAATGTTGGTGAGATTCATAGGTTTAAGACACACAAAACACATCTCCGATAAAAGTTCACTGTGATCATAAAATATAGCAGGACAGTAAAAATATAGTTATCATACAACTAACATGCAATCATAGCTTACGGGACGGAACGTGCCCACCGATCCAAACACCACATCAACTGGGACGGAACGTGCCCACCGATCCAAATACCACCACAATTGGGACGGAACGTGCCCACCGATCCAAATACCACCACAATTGGGACGGAACGCGCCCACCGATCCAAGATAATTATAATGAGTAGAGCCACTAGGACTTTCCCACTCAAATAATCACCACAATTAAACACCACAATAACATGCAGTATACATACAATAACCATTACAAGTCCATGCATTTTAACAACACATAATCATAGTAACTCAAAAACAATTTTAACAAGCATCATCTCCATCCCAAGTTTAAAACAAAGTAAAAATATGAGACTATGTACTCACCTCAATTCCGCAGCTTCCAAATAATCCACACATAAATCTATACAAACAATACAATACCACATTACACGCGACCAAGCTAAAAGCTATAGTCCATGTAACACATATATATGATGGATGTCTAAGGTTCATATAACCCACTACGGATCACCTAGACTCCATACTAATCCTCACCCAATACTTTACACTCACTAAATCCCTTAAATAAAACTTTTAAAAACACAGATTTGTAGGGTACTTTCACCCACATAAAATCACAACGAATAACGCTTCGAAACTCACACCAAAAATTCACCATGGTCCTTCATAAGCATAAAAGCTTTTCCCAGAAGGCCATGCACTAAAAACACACAAAAGTACCCAATGAAAAATCAAACATGACAACTATCCAGATTCGGATCTGAACGCACACCAAAATGTTTTGACCTTTTAGACATACTCGCACAACTTATTATCGTCTAATTTTCACGTGGAAGTCAAAAATAATATATAACTCAATTCCCACAGAATGCCTAACCCTAATTACACTTTGAAAGCCACCATTGACCTTAATACTTTTACCCTAATTCTGTCCCGGTTTAACAGTTTTGACACCTTAACTCACAAAATTCGTTTGATTGACTTCCCGTCTTCGAAAAAACTTGTGGTCGGACTTTTTGGAAAGCTCTTTCACTGAACTACAATTTAGACATAAAATTCGTGATCTAACTCATCACCATCTATTAAACACAATCGAATCTTTACAGCACTTATAATTCTGCCAGAAACTTAACTCATTAACTATCAAGTTTTGAACCCTAATCTTTTCACCAATCACCATAATATCACTAATTAATGATTCCAACATGTTTTATAATCATAATTTACAGATCTAAATATAAACCCTAATCCATCATATTATTGCTACATGAATTATATAAATTAATTAAACATTAGTATTAAAATTTTACTTCAATCCTTGAATGATGAAAACCCTAAAAAAAATTATCTTCTTCATTTTTTCTTGCCTTGGGTCGAAATTCTAATGGGTAGAATGAGGGGATTTTGGTTTTGTATTTATAGTGTGCTATGGAAGATTCTAGATAACTTTTCCTCTAAGATTTGTAATTAGAATAAGATTTTGTTTCCCATTTTTTTTTCTTTATCCCTAACCGGCCATATATATTATATATATATATATATATATATTTTATTTTTTTTTATTAAATTTAATTATTACACTAAAAACCTTATAATCTTGATATTTTATAAAAACCCTATATTGATTTTAAAACCTCCTCGTAACTTACTAACGCTCAAATAATTGAACGGAGACTCGTTACGCAAAACCACAAAACACCAAAATTACACAAGTCATTTCTACACCACCAAGGCGATCAAAATGAACTTTTCCCAAAATTTAACGCTACTCAATATGACGAAAAATCTCACACCATAGGATTTAGTACTAACACACGTACTTATTACCCATATACCGCACATATACCAACTATATCACACGTAAGCACATAATACACACCAAACAACAGTTAAATAGGTTGAGACGATTAGTCAAACTAACCAGCTAAAATCACGGTTGTTACACCACCCTTCTTCTAAACCATTGCCCGCCAAAACCATACCACCATTCCCACCCCTCTCCACTGACAAAACCACCTATCACCTCACCCCTCCTCCTACTACACTCCACCTAACAAACCAAGAAGCATTTACTGCTTCTTCCTCCCCTCAAGTTACCAGTGCACAAGTTGGTATCCACTTTATCCTTTTGGCGCCAAAATTGAGATTGAATGGCTGAGATAATTCCAACCCCATCCAACGGCTCAGAAGGAATCAGAGATGAAGATAGGACTTATCCCACCTTAGTGTATTATAAATAGAACCACATTGTAGCCTATTATGGCAAGTAGTTAATTTTCCTTAATCGTATTGTATTTTTATTGTTTAAGTTTTATCAATTTCAATTTTCAGTTATCATTCCAAGTTATTTTCAGTCTGTTTACCATTAATCTTTGTATAATTTCCATTAGTTAATAAAAATTCCATGTTTTCAAGTTTCTATGGTATACTGATAATTCGAATCAAGTTAATTGTTGTTTGAAAAAGCTTCTTTTCTGTTTCTATAAGCTTACATAAGCTCACTATAGCTTTTGATAAGTTTATAATAGTGTAACTCAGTCTTAATCTTAAAAATACCAAAAAAGTCAAGAAAAGTCAAATTAAGCAAAAAAATAAGCTGTTAGGGCAATATAAGCTGGAGCATGGTAAAATATGGATGATCATGGTTTAGAGCTTCTTGGGAAGCAATAGGATGATGTGGTGATTTATATTCAGACCTGGTATGGAGCAAAAGCAAATTGTGAGAAATTTCCAAATTTCATGTTTTACTGTTCAACTGCTTATTTTACTGCTATTCTGCTTTTTCTATGCTTATTTGATCTTATTAATGTTATTTGAAGTTAATGTGATAGGTTGTCATGGTTTAAATTAGTTTTTGCTTAAATCTCACTTAATAAGCTTTAAACAGTCAAGATAAGCTTTACCTTATCTTGTGCTTAATCAGTAATCTATTTAGCTTAAACATAGTTAATATAGCTTAAGTAGTTAGATTAAATCAGTAACATAGCTTATTTTGATCTTTGGTAGTTTAAATTACCAAAACAATCCCTTAAAGGACTGTTTGGCATAAGCCATTTTAGGGTCAAAAATAGTTCAGCACTGTTCATTTGTCATTTTTCCAACTTCAATCTAGCTTAAACATGGTTAGAATAAGCTGTTTGTTTGATTTTTAGAGATAATTTGATTGCTTTGATGGTTTTGAGTGGACTGTGATAAAATAAGGCCATGGACTGCTCAAATAAGCTTCTCATAAGCTTGATCTCATTTGGACCTCACTTGTAGCTTTTCTGAGGTTTTTGGAATCCATTTAGTGTAATTGCAAGAGTTGGTTAAGTCTCCATATTGATTTAACCAATTTTGTGCAAGTCTGCACATCAGACCCAAATAGCAGTCTGCATCAATTTTCTAGATCCCATCAAGTGCTTATTTGTCATGTTTAATGCCTGAACTTTTGGTTTCTGAGACCCTCAATAGGTGAACTTTAAGTGTATTAAGCTGTTGTGGTCTTTAGTAGTCATCTAAATGCTTAAAAATAAGCTTGAAGTTGCCTAGAATTGACTGAATTTGCCCTGTGCATCAGACCCCATTGTGCTTATTTAAGCTTTGATTAGTGCTTATTTCTCTTTTCTTGTGGCTTATTCAGTTTCATTTTAGCTTGTTTCCATTTACTTGACTTATTTCAGTTTTCCTTTAGCTTATTTAAATAGCTTATCAGCTTATTTTGATCAGTCTTGGGCTTATTCTCTTTTTAGCCAACTGATCAGCCAAACTTGGCTTATTTCTGGGCTTAATTGAGGTTTTCAAAAATAAAATTGCTGTTGTAAAAATTGCTTATTGGTTTGTGCTTAATTGGTTTCAAAAAGAAAAATCCAAAAATAAAATAAAAAGCAAAAAGAGAACCAAGGGATTCTAACCCTGGTCTCTGGACACACACAAGCACACCAACACCAACTGCCCTTGGGACTTCTCTGGTTAAACCTTTCACACTTTAATTCTTATACTCACTTTTCCATTTAAGCTATCCGAGCTTCTTTGCTTATTCCCAGCTTATTGGAATAAGCTGACACCTTGTTAATATTTTTCCTAGGACTGTTTTAATATAAAGTAATTTCATAAAAAATTTCAGAATTTTCAGAATAGTTTTAGTATTTTTAATTAATTTTTCTTTTACATTTAGTTTTTAATTCATAATAAAAAAATATAAAAATCGGAAAAATATAAATTTTTTTTCTAAAATTTTCTTTTATCAATTAGAATTTAAGAAAAATAGATTTGTACCCGTAGAGTTTAAATTTCTAAGATTTGACGTTTTAGGCACGGGTTTTCCCGGTTTAAGTACGTTATTAGATTTTCTTTACGTTTTTGGCCTTAAGTGTTTTAAATTCATATTTGATGTAACACCCCAACCCGACAAGGGTAAATATATCACAATGATGGTTTCATATCAGATAAAACAAAGCATACATCTATAGCAATACAAGAATACTCAAAGGTTACAAATGAAATACAGGTACTATAAGGTTTCAAATGAACTTCCACTAAATACAAATTCCGAAATAACAATAATAACTTCTAATCAATTCTAAATCAAGAATAGCTATCAGTCTTCTAAGTCTACAGGTACTCTCCACCCATTCCCAGCTTCTTACTAAAAACCTGCCGCAGGAAAAGAAATGCGGCTGAGCTACGAGAGCTCAATGAACAGTTATAATGATAACAAACTGTAATAGAGAGTAGTACTGAGTAACAGAAACAAAGGTCAAACAGATGTAATACGGTCCAAGGGATAAGTCAATGAATAATTATAAAGGAAAGAGAAAGAGGGATAGTAATCCACCACGAGCCCAGAAACAGATCATATCATATCGTAACCACAAATCTTCAAATCATATAGAGGGGAGACCTCTCAGATAATCAGATAATATGAGGGGTGTCCTCATTCTTCAAATGGAGTAGCTAGCTCCCAGAAATTGTGAAGGGCATGTATAGCACACAGTACCAATCACCAGAACAGAAATCATATCATATATAGTTAAATCCATTAAACAGAACAAAATCTAGGATTGCAACCCATACGCCCCTGCAGACAACTCACAATCATAATAGCCATGGCAGATAACAGAAAAGGGACGGTGTGAGAAATCACTCACCCACACATGAGTCATGCCAATGGTGCATCAATGGCATGGCCAGGTTACCTTCCTGGCTAGGGAAACAGAAATGGCTCGGGTATTAAACTAAGAGTCAAGTATCATATCAAATCAGAGTGTCACACCAAAAGGGTCATATATCAGAAGCTGCATATCAATATCTCAGAAGTAATATCAAAGGTCCAACTCAGAGTTTATCAGATCAAAGTTCATATTAAATAATCAAGTCAGGGTTCCGAACAACAGTTCATTTCAAAAGTTTCTATCAAAAGTCCTTTTTAACACTTTAAGGTTATAAATGTCAATTAAATAAACTTGAAGACTTAATATAATCAATATTTTAGTTTAGGGCTATTTGTGAAACTTTTAATAATTTAGGGTCTATACTTGTCATTTTAATAAAGTTGAGGTCCTTGCTTGTAATTTACCTATTTTATATGATTTTCATACGTGAATGTTTGTCACCTTATGCATTCCTCATGCAATTCACCATAACCACATCGACATCAACAGCTTCCTTCCTTGACCCTTTAACGACACCACACAAGCATAATAACCCATATTCGACCTACTCGAACCCATCTTGAATCGCCCATTTTTAACACCATTAACTCGACACAAAATCACACCTATGAACCACACGTTCAACAACCACAACGAACCGTTTTAACGCGACCCAAAACCACCCTAGCACCACTCATCTTTGAACCACATTCGACCCTCTCATTTTCTCACCGTTCGACACCAACATATAACCGACTAGGAACTCCATTATCTAGCCCATTTTTACCGAGACTCAACCCATACAACTTACACCCTTCGACCCATTTCTTTGGCATGAAAACTCGACCCATAACTCCTAATGACTCGACACTATTTACCCCACAATAACAAATATACTCGACCCCACACGACACACTCCGATCACAATATTTTTAACACAACCAAAACAGACCCTATTTCGAACCTATTAAATGCGACACAAATATTTTAATAGCCAACCACAAAACCTGTTTCGACATGCATACAAGTATCATTCTGTGTGACCTTTTCCATATTAAGTCGTATTTATGATCAAACAAATGCTTAAACGCCATTCATCACAACGTATCATTTGAAATTTATCCCTTTTTATGTCAATGTTAGGTAAGTTTTATGTCGTAAATTCGAGAACATGTTAAGTGTATATGTGTCGAGAAGAACCAAGATTAACATGGTGATACCTGTATGCCGACTGAAACCAGGAACAAGAATAAAGGGACCAGAAGCCAACCCCGAATGAACTACCCTATTCGAACCAACAACAAGGATCCTTCGAACCCAGCCAACCCACGATTAAAACACAGCCTTGGTTAGGCTTTTTCGCACTTCTAAAGGACCACCTGGTACCACTCGAAAAACCTCCAAGATAGGCGGCCGATTCACTT
The DNA here is from genome assembly GCA_021014915.2 of Artemisia tridentata subsp. tridentata. Lineage (NCBI taxonomy): Eukaryota > Viridiplantae > Streptophyta > Magnoliopsida > Asterales > Asteraceae > Artemisia > Artemisia tridentata. Next base: position 350,418,748 of record CP139507.1, read on the forward strand.
TAGTTTGCTAGGGTTTTATGTAAGAGATCTATGCGTATAATTCTGAATGATATAAAGGAGTAGATAAAGGGATTATGGCTGGACTAGGGACCGAGTAAAAGGAAATCATTATATATTCGGAAATTATGAATTGGAGCTGGAAAGTAGGCCAAAAAAAAGGATCACTTAATAATAGAAAGTCAATATCACAGTTTCATTCGATAATTAATATTTTAAATGAAATTTGTTAACTACCTATTTTAATTAAAAATACGGAGTTTTTAAATATACATCGTAACCTCATAAAATTTTAAGTTAAACAACTCTCATTAAACTCAATATATAGTAACAATTTGTTAGTTACATAAACTCAATTGTATCTCCAAAATAACCAAATCATCATTTTGAATGCAAAAGTAACTAGACATAATATAAGTTACATGTTATGCACAAATTTTATTTATTTTTGGACCTCTTAAATCGTGTGACATATATATATATATATACTGAAGGTATTATGAACATGTCGACTTTAAGACACTTAGGTTATAGATTTCTTAATTTCTTTCATACCTTTACTTGTGTTCTTATAATTCAAATTTTCTTTTCGAAGGGTAGAATGGGAATTTCAGATGAATGAAAATTTTGGGTTATACAACTCTTCCCCTCTAAAAAAAATTTGCGTCCTCGAAAATTGAAGTGAAATGAAACGGAATACCAACGGACCGTGAACGGAAATATGAATGACTTGTTTCTCATGACTTATATCAAAACGAGGTGGGTTCAAATTTCTCGAAGGAGACAAACTAAATTGATTCTAATCAAAAGACCACGCAACAAAATGGAGAATAGGCGAATCTTCAGAAAGCTCATATGAACTACCAACAAACTTCAAATAACTTGGCTGTATCAACAGTAGAGAGTTCTAAAAGAATTTCAAGATTATAACTGTAGTCACCGGAATGCAAAATGAGAGTCCAAACTCATCCAGATATCTAATGAACGAAAACAGAGTATAGAATGAACCAAACACGGATAATCCTACGGAGATTCAGATTCTAAACTTCTTAGGTACCCCCCAAGATATCCTATGGCCACAATGAGTGCAAGTTATATGGTGTAAGTATTATCACGTTGATCAGGCGTCATAATACTAGCACCACATAATTATGCCTTCATGATGATCATACTTTATCTCAAGTCGTAATCAAAACCACCTATCTTAATCCACCTAGTACTTCTATAGTCATCAAAGGTCAACCAAAATCGAATGCCAAAGTCAAGAGGGAAAACAAAACTATTCGCACGAGTATCAAAATCCCAGATAGCCAAATTGAAGTGAGGTACGCCGTCACAAGCATTATATCTTCCACAATTCGTCAAAATCCCTCAAAACAAAGCCATCACCGAACATATGAAAAAATAAACACGAACTGAAATGCTTCTAGGGAACTCAAATCATTAGAGGGTCTTATTACTTCATCACGAAACTTAAGAGGTTCAACGGAAATAAAATTTAATCGTCAAGAACTTCGGCCTTCATGAAATCTAATCTTCCAAACATGAAGGGTCTGTTTCAAAATTCCGCTCATTCAACACCTCCAATCTCTTCAAGTCCGGTTAATCTGTCTTCGTCTGTCCATCAATTGGGAAGTGAAACCAAAATCGGGAACTTGTGTCTGGTTCACTGAGCCTCCTGCAGTTCTTCTTGGAATGTGATGGAGTGTTGTGGCTTTCTGGCACGATCTTTAAATCTCTTCATCATCCAGTCTGCTTCCGCTCTCAATTCATCTTAGTACAACCAAGATGAATAGGGAAGTGAGACTGTACGTCTTCATCAGCTCCAGGTTCGCCATCTTGACTAGATCTTCTGCACCGCCCACCCTTCTGCATTGAAAGGAATGTCTTCACTCTTCAGGGTAGCCTCCGTTGTTGTTAACTCCAGGTCAGGCAAAGAACACCGTTGTCTCAACAAATATCCATCTCCCAGAATGCACAAATGATCGTCAAATTTCTAACAAGGTGCAAAAATGATTTTCATGCTCTTCCTCGTCTCCGAATGTACCATTAAGTCATACAATGACCATTTGCCCAAGTACTTACGAGAAAACATCATTTATCAAATTCACGAAACAGTCAGAGCTTTAGCTAATACCATTAGCGTCACTAACCATCATAGTAGTCGTTTACGAATATGGGGGTCGATTCCAAGAATAGACTCAATTCATCTGAAGGAAACTTCGCGCTCTGAATTTAAACAACCACATAGTCGTTTCAGGGTGGAGGAATATTGGTTCCTAATAGTGTTACGATTCAGCTTCCTGTAATCGATACATATCTCCAGTCATCAACCTTTATAATCGCGAACGAAACTAAAACACGCCCAGAAAATACACTTAAGTAAACTCACTTCCTGGTCTTCGGTTGCTGCTCTTCTCGGTTGCTCCAATCAATTGGTATGATCCGAAAGACATCTTCGTTTAGTGAGTAGACATCTCTCGGTATCATGTCAAATCCTACTTCATGCTCCGATGGAAAATTTTTGGTGGTTCTACCAGGAATCATATTCACAAAACGCAGGGTGCCAAATAACGTTCAATACAAGGTTCATGCTCAGACGACTCAAAGTGCCATATAGCTTCCAAGATAAGGTTCATTCATTGGTGTACGAAATGGTTTCTAAGAAAACTATATAACCACGAAAGTAACACACGAGTCTCCAGAGTAATAGCGAACGTTTAACAATCAGTAATCATGGTAGGGAGTTCAAAAATTGTTGCAAACGTTAAAGGTGAGATATAGGAGGGCAGTTGTCAATATTCGACTGATCACCCAACAAATTCCTTGTCAGAATAAAATCGAAGTTAACTATCCAAAGAAAGACGGTTCGCAAATCAAAGCTTTATCATTCAAAAGTGAGGGGGAAAACATTCTTATACTCGTGGTTACACACCACAAGGCTTCTTATAAGGACAGAGATGGGCGAAACGAAATTGAATAGTGTCAGAAGATTCGTAGATACTTATCAAAAGCAAGAGACAAATAACAAAACATATCCAGTACGTCACCGCCATGGAGGTTCTCGGAATGCCTGAAGAGGCGTCAAAGTGATTAACAAAAGAATCAGAGTGAAATGCGGGTCTTTATAAAAATGATTATCAAAAGGGATCTGAAGATAAGGATCAATTAGAGTCAGGCCATAATTATGAAATTATCAATGCCTTCAAGATTTAATCAGGTTCAAAACTTAGGTGGTGCAAAGCATAAGCTTTCACTTTCCGAAAGTGGTATCAACAGGATCTAACCAAAAGCAAGGCACGAATCAGAGTGATGCGGAAGCAAAGATATTTAAGCAAATGCCTTATAGTCTACCCATTCCTCACCGGTCAAAACTTAGGTTCCTATGGGGAAATCCTAAAACAAATTTTCAAAGGTTGTCTTGCGAGCGCCTACAGGGAAAACTTAGTGGTCCTAACTTACACAGGTCAAGGGTAAATGTATTACGAATCGCAGCCTGTCTCTCTGATACCATAAATTGTAACACCCCAACCCGACAAGGGTAAAGATATCACAATGATGGTTTCATATCAGATCAAACAAAGCATACATCTATAGCAATACAAGAATACTCAAAGGTTACAAATGAAATACAGATACTATAAGGTTACAAATGAACTTCCACTAAATACAAATTCTGAAATAACAATAATAACTTCAAATCACTTCTAAATCCAGAATAGCTATCAGTCTTCTAAGTCTACAGGTACTCTCCACCCATTCCCAGCTTCTTACTAAAAACCTGCCGCAGGAAAAGAAATGCGGCTGAGCTACGAGAGCTCAGTGAACAGATATAACGATAACAAACAGTAATAGAGAATAGTACTGAGTAACAGAAACAAAGGTCAAACAGATGTAATATGGTCCAAGGGATAAGTCAATGAATAATTATAAAGGAAAGAGAAAGAGGATAGTAATCCACCACGAGCCCAGAAACAGATCATATCATATCGTAACCACAAATCTTCAAATCATATAGAGGGGAGACCTCTCAGATAATCAGATAATATGAGGGGTGTCCTCATTCTTCAAATGGAGTAGCTAGCTCCCAGAAATTGTGAAGGGCATGTATAGCACACAGTACCAATCACTAGAACAGAAATCATATCATATATAGTTAAATCCACTAAACAGAACAGAATCTAGGATTGCAACCCATACGCCCCTGCAGACAACTCACAATCATAATAGCCATGGCAGATAACAGAAAAGGGACGGTGTGAGAAATCACTCACCCACACATGAGTCATGCCAATGGTGCATCAATGGCATGGCCAGGTTACCTTCCTGGCTAGGGAAACAGAAATGGCTCGGGTATCAAACTAAGAGTCAAGTATCATATCAAATCAGAGTATCACACCAAAAGGGTCATATATCAGAAGCTGCATATCAATATCTTAGAAGTAATATCAATGGTCCAACTCAGAGTTTATCAGATCAAAGTTCATATTAAATAATCAAGTCAGGGTTCCGAACAACAGTTCATTTCAAAAGTTTCTATCAAAAGTCATTTTTAAAACAATCCTTTATTCATGATTTTCATAAAACGATCCTTTAAAGTAGTTTTCATAAAAATAATCTTTCAAAACGGTTTTTCATAAAAATAGTCTTCCAAATATAGTATTCACAAAAGTTAGTAACATTTTATATAAAAGTGGTTTCGCCTCATTGATAAACATCTTTTTAAAATGGTTTTTCTCAAAACATTTTCAAGGCATAATTATAAAAGGTTTTGATAACATAGCTTCATATTAGAGGTCATATCAAATGGGATCAACAGAGAAGGTTCAAGCGAAAGGGAATCATAGCAATCAACTCAGAAAATTAACGGATCAGAATACGAAAGAGATCATGAGAAACCTTATAAGAAAGGTCAGAATATCTCTACCTTAGACCGCATGTGAAAACACAATAGAAACATAAAGATCGAAATAAAACTCCTTCTTCAGCGAATCTACACGAATACATGATCATCTTATTATTAATATCTTATTTAAATCAGATTACTTATTTTAGTCGGCTTTCCATTTTTAGTAACTTTCCATATTTTTATCAGGTTTCCATAATTATTAGTAATTTTCCGAAATAGTAATTTAACACTTTAATGTTATAAATGTCAATTAAATAAACTTGAAGACTTAATATAATTAATATTTTAGTTTAGGGCTATTTGTGACACTTTTAATAATTTAGGGTCTATACTTGTCATTTTAATAAAGTTGAGGGCCTTACTTGTAATTTACCTATTTTATATGATTTTCATACATGAATGTTTTTCACCTTATGCATTCCTCATGCAATTCACCATAACCACATCGACATCAACAGCTTCCTTCCTTGGCCCTTTAACGACACCACACAAGCATAATAACCCATATTCGACCTACTCGAACCCATCTTGAATCGCCCATTTTTAACACCATTAACTCGACACAAAATCACACCTATGAACCACACGTTCAACAACCACAACGACCCGTTTTAACGCGACCCAAAACAACCCTAGCACCACTCATCTTTGAACCACATTCGACCCTCTCATTTTCTCACCGTTCAACACCAACATATAACCGACTAGGAACTCCATTATCTAGCCCATTTTTACCGAGACTCAACCCATACAACTTACACCCTTCGACCCATTTCTTTGGCATGAAAACTCGACCCATAACTCCTAATGACTCGACACTATTTACCCCACAATAACAAATATACTCGACCCCAAACGACACACTCCGATCACAATATTTTTAACACAACCAAAACAGACCCTATTTCGAACCTATTAAATGCGACACAAATGTATGGATCTTCCCTTTTCTATACACGGTACTTTCATGTTTTAGGCCATACAACAAACTTAGTTTAACATTTCATGAACACCATATTTTAATAGCCAACCACAAAACCTGTTTCGACATGCATACAAGTATCATTCTATGTGACTCTTTTCCATATTTTAAGTCGTATATTAGTGATCAAGAACAATGCTTAAACGCCCGATATCATCACCCGTATCATTTGAAATTATCATTTTTATGTCAATGTTAGGTAAGTTTTATGTCGTAAATTCGAGAACATGTTAAGTGTATATGTGTCGAGAAGAACCAAGATTAACATGGTGATACCTGTATGCCGACTGAAACCAGGAACAAGAATAAAGGGACCAGAAGCCAACCCCGAATGAACTACCCTATTCGAACCAACAACAAGGATCCTTCGAACCCAGCCAACCCACGATTAAAACACAGCCTTGGTTTGGCTTTTTCGCACTTCTAAAGGACCACCTGGTACCACTCGAAAAACCTTCAAGATAGGCGGCCGATTCACTTTAGTTTGCTAGGGTTTTATGTAAGAGATCTATGCGTATAATTCTGAATGATATAAAGGAGTAGATAAAGGGATTATGGCTGGACTAGGGACCGAGTAAAAGGAAATCATTATATATTCGGAAATTATGAATTGGAGCTGGAAAGTAGGCCAAAAAAAAGGATCACTTAATAATAGAAAGTCAATATCACAGTTTCATTCGATAATTAATATTTTAAATGAAATTTGTTAACTACCTATTTTAATTAAAAATACGGAGTTTTTAAATATACACCGTAACCTCATAAAATTTTAAGTTAAACAACTCTCATTAAACTCAATATATAGTAACAATTTGTTAGTTACATAAACTCTATTGTATCTCCAAAATAACCAAATCCTCATTTTGAATGCAAAAGTAACTAGACATAATATAAGTTACATGTTATGCACAAATTTTATTTATTTTTGGACCTCTTAAATCGTGTGACATATATATATACTGATGGTATTATGAACATGTCGACTTTAAGACACTTAGGTTATAGATTTCTTAATTTCTTTCATACCTTTACTTGTGTTCTTGTAATTCAAATTTTCTTTTCGAAGGGTAGAATGGGAATTTCAGATGAATGAAAATTTTGGGTTTTACATTTGCCTTAGTTAATTAACTGTTTTTTAGATTATATTTCATATTTTAATGTTAAAAATCCAAGAATCTCTTTTATATCCATTCACTACACGATTCACGATCCAAAATCACAAATTCCATTCAATCATTCGTTGGGGATAACGACTCGGGTTTACATATTTCCTTTGTAAATCATTGGAGAAAAATACGTGTTGATTTTAACGAACCAGATTTTGGCGCCGCTGCCGGGGAAGGCTGAAGCGAATTTTTAATTTCGCGATTCATGTTTTGAAAACCTTTCGTTGTGAAGTTTTCAGTATTTTAGTGAATATTTTTTTTTTAAAAAAAAACCAAAAAAATCATAAAAGTTAAAAAAACACCACTAACACTTTTCCTAAAGTATTTACAATACCATAAAAATATCGAACAAAACAAATCGTAAGTTAATCATTTTCGGATTATCTTGAAATTACAACCTATACAAGTGGTTTAAGGATGGTTTGACATTAAATTGACAAACCGAAAGAGGCGGGTTTTTAATCAGCTTTCAAGCGGACCTTTGCTTCTCTGCCACTCTGCGAGTAGTTTTGAGAGAAACGAATTTTGATTGACGAATCGATCCCAAAAATATTGTGTAATCTTTCTTTAAAATGAAAATCCAAAAAATATTTTCATTTTCAAATTTGTTTTCTTTTTAAATTTGTGTTTCTTTGTGGTGTATGAACACCCGTTCTTCTACACCCGATCTTATTTCACCAATTTCCAATCCCGAAAGAATTATTCGTCGAGGTCGACGTCTTGATTTTCAAAACGAAGAAGAGATGGATACTGATACAAACAATGATTAGCCACCTCCCGATCTCCGAACGATGGAGGAGTTGTGCCAACCGACTATGGACGGACGGGGTGGCCCGATTGCCCCCGTTAATATCCAAGCCGCGGATTTTGGACTCAAACATCACATGATCCAACAAGTCCAAACTTCTTGCCAATTTCACGGATTGCCAGGTGAAGATGCAAACAAGCATATTGATAAATTCCTTACCGTCACCCAGAGCATGAAACAAAATGGGGTCACCGATGACGCCCTTCGTCTATATCTCTTCCCTTATTCTTTGACGCATCATGCCACCGCATGGTTTGATCGTCTTCCCAAGAATTCAATTCATAGTTTCGATGAAATGACTTCAAAATTCTTGGCAAAATATTTTCCGCCATCGATGGTGACGAAGTTGAGAAATGACATAAGCAACTTCCGTCAACTTCCCGCTAAATCATTATTTGAGGCATGGGAACGCTATAAGCTTTCGATTGATCGGTGTCTAAACCATAACATGTTGTTAGTCACCATTATAGACACATTCTATAATGGTTTAACATTGAGACACCGTGACACGATTAATGCTGCAGCCGGTGGTACTTTCATGAAAAGACGACCACAAGAGTGCTATGATCTAATTGAGAACATGTCCACCTATCATAATCATTGAGATTCCTCAACCGAGAGGAAAGAGTCTACTAGATCTATCACTGCTTCTTCTTCTACTTCCGAGATATCCTCACTCACCAAAAAGATGGATGATTTGTCCAGTGCTGTCTTGAGAATACATCAAACTCAGATTCAAAACAACAACAATCATCAAGTAAATGTTGTTAATCAGAGTTGTGAAACATGTGGTGGTCCTCACCCATATTCCGAGTGCCCAGCCTCCGGTGGCTACACTCAAGAGAACGTTTGTGCTACGGGAACCTTTAACACGGGAGGTAATGGTTACCAACCGCAAGGAGACCGTAATCTTCTCAGCTACCGTTCTAACAATTTTCTCGGACCACCCGGATTTAACCAAAATCCAAATCCGAATGTGCAAAACCGAAATTCCCAATTCAATCAAAATCAAAATCGGATGAACCAAGGTTTTCAAAACCAAGGAAATTACAATCAAAACCAAAACCAAGGTTTTCAAAATCAAGGTAATCAAATCCGAGGTCAAAATCAAGGAAATTTTAACCAACATCAAGGGAATTTTCAAAATCAAAACCGAGAGAAAAATTTTAATCAAAACCGAACGTCCTCGGATGAATTGTTGAAGCAATTCACGAAATCCCAAGATGAAACCAATCGGTTGTTGGTTAATCAAATCTCAAAAATCAAGAAATCTTTAAATGATCAACCCTCGGGCTCGGGAACTCTTCCTAGAAACACGATCGCTAACCCGAGGGGCGATGTGAAGGCGATCACAACAAGAAGTGGTAAGAAAGTTGATGGACCCTCGATTCCTATTCCCTCTCCGGTGAGGGAAATGGAACAAGAGACTGAGGTAACTAAGGACAAGGAACAAACTGCTAGCCCACAAGCTACAGCACCAGTCCCACCTCCAATCCCACCAACTCAAATTCCGGAACCTGAAGTTTCGAAGACAAATCCCAAGCCTTCAATTCCATATCCTTCAAGGCTTAATAATCAAAGGCTCCATGAGAAAACTAACACCCAAATGATGAAATTTCTGGAAATTTTCCAGAAATTACACTTCGATATTAGTTTTGCTGATGCCTTGCTGTATATGCCGAAATTCGCTTCTCAATTCAAGAGTCTTTTAAGCAACAAGGAGAAATTGTTTGAATTGACAAAAACCCCTTTAAATGAGAATTGCTCAGCTGTTCTCTTAAGAAACTTCCAGAAAATTAGGAGACCCTGGTAAATTTCTTATCCCATGTGATTTCCCGGGAATGGTTGAATGCTACGCCTTGGCCGATCTCGGTGCTAGCATCAATTTAATGCCTCTTTCCGTCTAGAAAAAGCTTTCACTCCCGGAACTTACTCCCACAAGGATGACTCTTGAATTGGCGGACCACACTGTTACTATTCCTAAAGGCGTTGCTGAAGACGTTTTTGTCAAAGTAGGAAAGTTTCATTTCCCCGCCGATTTTGTAGTTGTGGATTTCAAATGCGATCCCCGAGTACCTTTCATTCTTGGGAGGTCCTTTTTAAGGACCGGGCTTGCTTTGATTGATGTTTATGGTGAAGAAATAACACTTCGGGTTGATAATGAGGCTGTGACCTTTAATCTGGATCGAACTTTCAAATACTCTTCCAACCACGACTCTAATTCGGTTAATCAAATTGACACTATTAACATTGCTTCGGAGGAGTATTCTTAAGAAGTTCTTGGATTCTCCAATAATTCTTCAAGTGGTGATCCCACTCCTTCTTCTCAACCCATTCTTTCCGACTCTTCCCCTTCTCTCACTCCGTTTGAGGGAAGTGACTTCATTTTGGAAGAGATCGATGCTTGTCTCAAAAATGAATCGATTTCCCCGGAAATTGATGATACTGATTTTGATCCGGAGGGAGATATTCTCCTCCTCGAGAAGTTACTTAATAATGATCCATCATCTTCTCTCCCTCCGAAGGAAATTCAAATCAAAGAGATTAAGCCGTCTAATCCTCCGGAGCTCGAGCTCAAGGATTTACCTCCTCATCTTGAATACTCTTTCTTAGAAGATGACAAATTTCCTGTCATTATTTCTAAAGATCTTAAAGATGAGGAGAAGACCCAACTTCTTGATGTGCTCAAAAAGCACAAGAGTGCCATCGTTTGGCAGCTCTCTAACATAAAGGGTATTGACCCAAGATTATGTACTCATAAGATCTTAATGGAGGATGATTTCAAACCCACCATGCAACAACAAAGAAGGGTAAACCCAAAAATTCACAAGGTTATCAAGAATGAAGTTCTTAAACTTCTTGATGCCGGGATGATTTACCCTATCTCCGATAGCCCGTGGGTTAGTCCCATCCATTGTGTTCCCAAAAAGGGGGGTATGACCGTCATTGAAAACGAAGAAAATGAGTTGATTCCCACACGTCTCGTCACTGGATGGAGAGTGTGCATTGACTATCGAAAACTCAATAATGCTACCTGAAAAGACCATTTTCCGCTTCCTTTTATGGATCAAATGCTTGAACGTTTAGCGGGAAATGAGTTCTATTGTTTTCTCGATGGTTTTTCCGGATATTTCCAAATCCCGGTTGATCCTCAAGATCAGGAAAAGACCACATTCACTTGCCCTTATGGTACGTTTGCCTACCGACGTATGCCTTTCGGTTTATGCAACGCTCCGGGCACATTCCAAAGGTGCATGATAGCCATCTTCCATGACATGATCGAGAAAACAATGGAAGTGTTTATGGATGATTTTTTGGTTTACGGAAATTCTTTCTCGTCATGCCTCTCCCATTTAGACAAAATGTTAAAACGGTGTGAAGACATCAATCTTGTTCTAAATTGGGAGAAGTGCCACTTCATGGTCAAAGAGGGCATTGTCCTCGGCCATAAGATTTCCAGTGCCGGGATTGAGGTAGATCAAGCTAAAGTCGATTTTATCGCTAAGCTACCTCATCCCACTACCGTCAAAGGAATTCGAAGTTTCCTTGGTCATGCCGGGTTCTTCCGTCGATTTATTCAAGATTTTTCTAAAATCGCCCGGCCTCTGACCCATCTTCTTGAAAAAGATGCTCCATTCTTCTTCTCTCCCGAATGCATTGAAGCATTCGGAATTCTTAAAAAGAATCTAACTGAAGCACCAATCTTAGTTGCCCCCGATTGGGACTTGCCATTCGAGCTCATGTGCGATGCAAGTGATTATGCTATTGGGACAGTCCTGGGGCAATGGAAAGCTAAGTACCTTCAGCCGATATACTATGCTAGCAAGACGATGACCGATGCTCAATCTCATTACACCACTACTGAGAAAGAATTGTTGGCTTTTGTCTATGCTTTTGAGAAATTTAGACCATATCTTGTCTTATCAAAGACCATAGTGTATACGGATCATTCGGCTCTAAAATATCTCCTTGCTAAGCAAGATGCTAAGCCGGGATTACTTCGGTGGGTTCTCCTGCTCCAAGAATTTGATGTTATAATTCGTGATAAAAAAGGAGCAGAGAATCTCGCCGCCGATCATTTGTCCAGATTAGAGAACCCTCATCAAGGGGTCCTCGAGAAAAAGGAAATTACCGAAACATTTCCTTTTGAGACACTTGGGATGGTTTCATTAAAAGATGATCCAAGTACCCCATGGTTTGCCGACATTGCAAATTACCGTGCGGGGAATTTTGTTGTAAAAGGGATGTCGTCCCAACAAAAGAAGAAATTCTTCAAAGATGTTAGGCATTACTTTTGGGACGACCCCTACTTGTTTAAAGTTTTTGCGGATGAAGTCATCCGGCGGTGTGTTCACGGCCAAGAAGCCATTGATATTCTTAAGGCTTGCCACAATGGACCCACCGGGGGACATCATGGCCCGAACTACACCGCCAAAAAAAATCTTTGATTCCGGTTTCTTTTGGCCAACTATCTACCGTGATGCCCACGACTTGGTAAAGTCAGGTGACTCTTGCCAACGTCAAGGTAAAACCTCGCAAAAAGACGAAATGCCACAAAATGCAATTCAAGTCTGCGAGATCTTTGACGTATGGGGCATCGATTTTATGGGGCCATTCCCGTCTTCGCGAGGGAACAAATATATCCTCGTGGCCGTCGATTACTTGTCTAAATGGGTTGAAGCAAAGGCTCTCCCCACCAACGACGCCCGAGTAGTTTGTAAATTTTTGAAATCTCTCTTTGCTCGGTTTGGAACTCCCCGTGCTATCATTAGTGATCACGGTACGCACTTTTGCAATGACCAATTTGCAAAGGTCATGCTTAAGTACGGTATCACTCACCGTCTTTCTACCGCGTATCACCCGCAAACAAGCGGTCAAGTCGAGGTTTCCAATCGTGGATTGAAACGTATCTTGGAGAGAACTGTTGGTGAAAATCGGGCCTCATGGGCCGATAAATTAGATGATGCTTTATGGGCTTTCCGTACAGCATACAAAACACCCATTGGGTGTACTCCTTACAAGCTAGTATACGGAAAAGCATGCCATCTGCCCATTGAGCTCGAACATAAGGCCTATTGGGCCTTAAAACATGCAAATTTTGACCTCAAAATCGCGGGTGATCACCGAAAGCTTCAAATGAATGAATTAAACGAGCTTAGGGATCAAGCCTACGAGAACTCTTTAATCTACAAATAGAAGACGAAGAGGATTCATGACTCCAAAATCAAAAACCGCGTTTTCAACGTTGGTGATCAAGTCCTCCTCTTCAATTCTCGATTAAAGATTTTCTCGGGCAAGTTAAAAACCCGTTGGTCTGGACCATTCACCGTTGCTCAAGTTTTTCCTTTTGGCACCATCGAGTTATCTCAAACCGATGGACCAAACTTCAAGGTGAACGGTCATAGGTTGAAGCATTACTTTGGAGGGGACATACCACCCATGGTTGTCCCGAATCTCCAAACTTTCCCCTTGGACCAATGAATTCGGGGTCGAATCAAGCTAGTGACTCGGTTAACAAAAACATTAGCACCACATGGGTGACAACCCATGTTTCTGACTTTTTTCTATTTTCTGACACTAAGTGTGGGGGATTCCTCTACTGTGCTTTGTTTTGTGTGTTGTTTGCTCTTGTTTGCAGGTTTCCCTTAGATCGTGATGATTGTTGCGCCTGTTTTCAATCCAGCCGCCCAATATCCGATCTTTTTGCTAATGATTATCAAGGGATATCTTTTTAATCCTGTTTGTGAAAAATAGAGATTTCTGTTCCACACTTGGCTATTAGTATTACCTTTTTTACGTTCTAAGTGTCGGCATAATAGCCGGTTCTTTGAATATTGAGGGCAATATTCAATTCTAAGTGTGGGGGGGGGGGGAATTCTCGCGATTTTTGTCACATTTGTACCTTCTAGTGCCCTAGTACCCCCATTTTGGCCAAAATTTTAAAATTTTTTCATTTTTAAATAAGAAATTGCATGAAAAAGAAGTGATTTGCACCAAAAAAAGAAAGAAAAAAAGAAGTGTTTAGTCTTGATTAGGTTAGAACAAAGGGAATCTCGACTCTGCCAGAGTGTTGATCTGGCTGCTTCCTTAACGATTAGGCTAAGGTTTTACGATATGTGCAAATGAAAATGCTAAGCGTAGAATAGTTGGTTTTCTTTAGAGCTTATATAAGTAATCTATGGCTTTTCCTCCCAGGAGATAACTAATCTGACTTAATAAGTGCTTATTTTCAAACATTTGAACACACAAAATCATTTTTCTATACGATTTTGAAAAATACTAGTTCAAAGCTATATTTAAACTTCGGAATAAGCAAAAGTTAAATAATAAATGTATGTGCTAAAAAATCTACGGTTCAAAATCGGCCCTTGGATCCTTATTTCCGGAAGGCGTTTAGGTCTTGGCTACCCTCTTACACCGGCCCTTGGACCTCTAATTCAGGAATGTGTGAGGTCTTGGTCTAACACCCTTGGATCCTCATTTCAGGAATGTTTAGAGTCTTGGAACTCTCCGTTGTAACGGCCCTTGGATCCTTTATTCCGGAAGGTGTAAGGTCTTGGTTCCCGTGAAACTCCGTTAGTTTATGTTGCACAAGTTAAAAAAAAAAAAAAAAAAAAAAAAAAAAAAAAAAAAAAAAAAAAAAAGAGAAAGATGATGAAAAAAATGAAAAGATAAAAATAAATTAAAATGGAATGATATTGTGAAATGCAAAAATTGAATGATATTGCAAAATGCAATAAATTTTGAAGCTTGCTTGTTGTAAATTTTAAATTTATCTTTCAACTAGTATTAGTCAAATTTTATAAAAACGTCGATTTTTGTGATCAAAATTTTGAAAATCAAGCACAATCGCCTAACTTGAATATATGCGGGAGTGAAAAGTTATGTTTCGGCTTACATAGATTATTAATATAAGTAGTGTTAGCATTTAACAAAAGCATTTGCACATTGAGTTTAAGCTTAGTTGAGAGTATAAAAAAGAGGATGACAATTTAAATTTCCTGGAGACACCCATTTTGTGTGAATCCCGTTCCATGATACCATTTTTGGAAATCAAGCATTATATCTATTTTTGTTTTAGTTTAAATTTCTTGCATCAAATAAAAAGTCATAACGGGGTATACTTGGTATTCTTTTGATCATTTCATTACTTCATATGATCGGATTGCTAGGGACTAGCAATAGTTTAGTGTGGGGGATTGATGAGTGTGTAAATACTCGTCATTTTATACCCATAGAAGACACAAAAATGACCAAAAACACCCAGATTATACTGCAGATATCCTTGGTTTGTGTTTTTATGTGTTTCAGGTACAAAGGATTGAAAACGGAGCGAAAACGAGCATTTTTGGATCGACTCGACAACAAATGTGCATTTGATCAAGTAAAGACAAAAGTCAAAGTCAAAAGTCAAAGTTAACCCTCAAAAATACCAATATGACACAAATAGTCCTTGGAAATAATTTCTATTTTTGGCAGCCTTGGTCCTTGGATTTTCAGAATATTACAACATTGGTCCCTCAAAGTTAAACCTAATCCAATTCTAAATCCTAACTCACTAAACCCAAAAATAAAATAACCCAGCTACTAAACCCAGCACACACACAAAACAATAACCCAAGCCCAACCAAATAACCAAAACCCGACCCACTTTTTATTTAGTTAAAAGCAGTTGACCCAGTAAAACCCACCCTTCTTCTAAACCATTGCCCGCCAAAACCATACCACCATTCCCACCCCTCTCCACTGACAAAACCACCCATCACCTCACCCCTCCTCCTACTACACTCCACCTAACAAACCAAGAAGCATTTAATGCTTCTTCCTCCCCTCAAGTTACCAGTACACAAGTTGGTATCCACTTTATCCTTTTGGCGCCAAAATTGAGATTTAATGGTTGAGATAATTCCAACCCCATCCAATGGCTCAGAAGGAATCAGAGATGAAGATAGGACTTATCCCACCTTAGTGTATTATAAATAGAACCACATTGTAGCCTATTATGGCAAGTAGTTAATTTTCCTTAATCGTATTGTATTTTTATTGTTTAAGTTTTATCAATTTCAATTTTCAGTTATCATTCCAAGTTATTTTCAGTCTGTTTACCATTAATCTTTGTATAATTTCCATTAGTTAATGAAAATTCCATGTTTTCAATTTTCTATGGTATACTGATAATTCGAATCAAGTTAATTGTTGTTTGAAAAAGCTTCTTTTCTGTTTCTATAAGCTTACATAAGCTCACTATAGCTTTTGATAAGTTTATAATAGTGTAACTTAGTCTTAATCTTAAAAATACCAAAAAGACAAGAAAAGTCAAATTAAGCAAAAAAATAAGCTGTTAGGGCAATATAAGCTGGAGCATGGTAAAATATGGATGATCATGGTTTAGAGCTTCTTGGGAAGCAATAGGATGATGTGGTGATTTATATTCAGACCTTGTTTGGAGCAAAAGCAAATTGTGAGAAATTTCCAAATTTCATGTTTTACTGTTCAACTGCTTATTTTACTGCTATTCTGCTTTTTCTATGCTTATTTGATCTTATTAATGTTATTTGAAGTTAATGTGATAGGTTGTCATGGTTTAAATTAGTTTTTGCTTAAATCTCACTTAATAAGCTTTCAACAGTCAAGATAAGCTTTACCTTATCTTGTGCTTAATCAGTAATCTATTTAGCTTAAACATAGTTAATATAGCTTAAGTAGTTAGTTTAAATCAGTAACATAGCTTATTTTGATCATTGGTAGTTTAAATTACCAAAACAGTCCCTTAAAGGACTGTTTGGCATAAGCCATTTTAGGGTCAAAAATAGTTCAGCACTGTTCATTTGTCATTTTTCCAACTTCAATCTAGCTTAAACTTGGTTAGAATAAGCTGTTTGTTTGATTTTTAGAGATAATTTGATTGCTTTGATGGTTTTGAGTGGACTGTGATAAAATAAGGCCATGGACTGCTCAAATAAGCTTCTCATAAGCTTGAGCTCATTTGGATCTCACTTGTAGCTTTTCTGAGGTTTTTGGAATCCATTTAGTGTAGTTGCAAGAGTTGGTTAAGTCTCCATATTGAATTGACCAATTTTGTGCAAGTCTGCACATCAGACCCAAATAGCAGTCTGCATCAATTTTCTAGATCCCATCAAGTGCTTATTTGTCATGTTTAATGCCTGAACTTTTGGTTTCTGAGACCCTCAATAGGTGAACTTTAATTGTATTAAGCTGTTGTGGTCTTTAGTAGCCATCTAAGTGCTTAAAAATAAGCATGAAGTTGCCTAGAATTTGTTGATGCAAATAATGTTCTAAAAACGTTATTTATATCTTTCGATTACTTCACGTTTTGAGGATGACAAAATGTGAAATCACGATACGTTAAAATTAACGTAAACAAGTCTTTAATCAGAAGATCCTGTTTCTACGCAAATCACTCTTGAACAAAGTTACAACTTTAACTAGTGATCAAAGAAGTGAATTTATGTTTTGAAAATTCACATTTTAAATGGGACAAAACATTTTTTCAAAAATACACATGACAAATTATTTTTGAAATATTAAGAAATGTTTTAATGGAAAAATATGTTTGAAAATCATAACAGCTATTTCCCCCCCCCCCCCAAAATCAGCTCCAACCTTCCCCAAATAAGTTTTCACCAGAAAAGACAAAATTTGGAGCGTCCTAGTCTACCACGGCTCCACGGTACCGTTAAATTTAACGGAGCCGTGTGGTATTTAACGGAGCCGTCCATACAAAACTTTCTGTAACGTTCAGATTTTCTTTGCCTATAAATACCCACCCCTTTCACAGTTTTTAGGCATCCTTTCACACACAAAACTTTCTGAGTTGAATACTCTCTTCACACTTTCTTTCTTAGATCATTTAGGTTAGTTTTTCTTTTGTTCAAGAGTGATCCAATCATCCTTCAAGTGATCCTCTTCATTCCTCTTCACTTGCAAGAGAAGAACACAAGTATCCAAGTTGATACAAGGTGTTATCATTCCTCTTCATTAGCA